>JAKSZT010053929.1:54537571-54868653 GCA_026826555.1 Tolypeutes matacus | reverse complement strand
TTTTTTTTTTAATGCATTTTAAATATTCTTTTTAAGTAATACTTAGATTACATAAAGTTACATAAAAAATATAGGGGATTCCCATATGCCCCACTAATGAAGGATGTTGTTAATGTGGGAAAATGTGGGAATGGTACACTCCCTACCACATTAACAACATCCTTCATTAATGTGGTTCATTTGTTACAATTGATGAACACATTTTGGAGCATTGCCACTAAGCATGGATTATTGTTTACATTGTAGTTTACACTCACTTCTGCACAATTTTGTAAATTATGGCAAGGTATATAATGGCTTGTATCTGTCATTGCAATGTCATTCAGGACAAATCCCAAGTCCTGAAAATGCCCCCATATAACAGCTGTTTTTTCCCTCACCCTCCCCTTAGAACCTCCGGTGGCCACTGCCTCCACATCAATGAGCAAAGTTCTTCCATTGATGTTGCAGTTTCCAGTACTAAATTTGTAGGGGAGACCAGTGGCTGGAAACTCAGAGAAGAGTAGATGAAGTAGTCTTGAGGCACTATTTCTTTTCCTCTGGAAATCTCAGTTATTTGGTCTTAAGGTCTTCCATTTGATTGGATGAAGCCCACCCACATTTTAAAGGGTAATTTACTTAAAGTGAACTGATTATAGTTATAATCACACCTATAAACTACTTTCACAGCAACAATCAAACAACTAGATACCATAATTTGGCCAAGTTGACACAAAATTAACCATAAAGGGCACACTTAGTAGCAGGAAATGTATTTCTGAGAGACTCTAATTGATTTCCTCAGCATTCTGAGAATTGTAAATGTGAGTGCTGTCAGAAACAGTTCTTTTCCACTGCCCCAGTCCTGAGTTTAACTCTGATTTACCACTTTAAAGGTATCACAATTCTCAGGTCACTGAATTTCTAAGACAGTGTTTGAAAGCAGGTATGAGCATGGGTCAGATTCAGCCCATGTTTTTATTTTGTTTATCTCTTTCATCTGGCCAGCAAAGTGTATATCTTTTAAATTTGTTCACAAGCCAACAATTATTTTATACTTGGCTTCCACACATTCCTGTTGCCTGCTTGGTCCCTATAAGCATTTGAATTAGCATCCTTGCTGGGGAAGTTACCAGGTACCTCAAACATATTGCATTAATTTTTATTGTGAACTATTCATCTTTATTTTAAAATAAATATGCACTAACCAATTCAGCATGAGGGTTGAGACTAGGAAATCACAGCCTTTAGGGCCACAATAATTGCAATTTAAAAAAAATACAATGCTCAGAGCTAAGGAAATTCTTCCCACACACTGAACTTCCCAGTTGGAATTCCCACACACCCTTTCAGGAAACACAGTGTTCTTGCCTCATTATAGTTTTAATCTTGTATGCAATATCCTGGTATGTAATATGGGCAGCTCTTTCCTAATTTATCAAAAGGTCATGGTTTGTGGTATTCACTTTAAAACTTAATGTATAAACTGAGCAACCTCCTGCTGTTTTTGCATCGATTAGATTTTTCATGCTTATTTCTATTACATGTGCTGCTAATGCACAAGGAATGAGAAAAGATTCAATTTCCTTATCTGTAAAATGAGGTTGATGGTGTTAGGCGATCTCTAAGGTCCCTTCAAAGTCTAAAATTTTATGATTCTAATAATGTAAGTTTAAACCACGTTAGCAAGAGTAATAGCTTTTCTTGCTAGTCTAGGTCACAGTTTTCTTAAATGACCTACTTTGTTTTAAAACAACCCACAAAACTGCTGTTTTTCTTTCCCAGATTTACTTAAGCTGTGTTACTCCACTCTCAAACCTGGAAATTCCATTGCTCTAGAAGATAGGGAAAATGTTATTTATGTGTATAGCCAAACCTATCTCCTAGAATTAAGCCCCCTGAGTCTTAATTTCTAATTTACATTCAGCCCTTGTAGTATATTATCTTGTGTCTAGAAGTTTAATAAAATCTGTTAAATGAATGAATGAATGAATTTGTATCTCACATTACAATTTACAAAGTGTTCTCATTATTCATTAGATATATCACAGAATTATGAAATGTTAAAACTGGCAGGAATATTAGAGATATTACTAATCTAGGGGCTCCCAACTAGCATGATTTTTCTCCCAGGTGACATTTGGCAAAGTCTGGAGAAGTTACTTTGTCACAACTGTGTATGTGTGTATTACTGGCATGCAGTGGGTAGAGGCTGAACATTCTATACAATTCTAAGCATAGTCTCTCACAACAGAGAATTATCTGTCCTATATGCCAATAATGCCAAGGTTAAGAAACTCTGCCCTCATTTTAAAAATGAGATAATTGAGGTCCTGAGAAGTTAAGTAAACTGTTCAAAGCAATTTTTCAACTCCAGGGCTTTCACTCAATAAGTTGATTTTCAGTAAATCTTGTGAAGGAGATGGATATATTTTTCCCATTTTATAGGTGAGAAGACTGGACATTTGGAAAGGAGATTGTTGATGTCACACAAGTAGCAGATTTGAGACTTGAAACTACTGCATACTAGCTATGTATCCAAAGTGATTCTTGATACTCAGGAAGAAATGTCACATTATTTTTCTTTTTCTAAAGGATATGATCATCACTTGCCAAGCTCAGTCCAAAATTCATTAATTATACAAGAATTGTAGGTCTATATAATCCTGGAATAAATGGGGAAGGGGATTATTTTATTGTTTTTAGTGCAAAATGCCTGGCATGAAAATACTTAAATTTGATGGATGATGGGCACACTCCTTTATTCTTCAGCTACTAGCTACTGCTCTTGAACAGTAGTAATTTATTGCCTCTTAAGACATTGAGTCTCCAGGAAGACTTCTGTGTGGCTTCTCAGTTTCTCAACCCAAGTATGCACAAGATTGGTCACTGAAATCTTTCCTAGATGCCCATGGCATACATTTAGTGACTAGTTCTCTTGTGTAGATATGTAGGCTTTTCCATCAGAGGTCTTGATCCTTCCAGGTACCTCAGCAGGGACCAAGCAGGCCACAATCTAAAACCCTTGTTCCATTCCCAGTCTCAAGGAAGCATCTTCAATAAGGGGACATTCCCCTTCAGTAACATTGGTTTCATACCTATCCTCTTCATTTTAGACATTTCTTCAATTTAGAAAATAAAGACTTCTACCTCTGCCATGGGGGTAAAAGAAAACCAGATCTCAATGACGCAGACCTAGATGGTCTCTTGGGATAGAAACTAGAGAAAATGAATTTCTATTACTTTGTAATGAGAAAAAAAAGTGACTATAGCATTGCAAGACTATTTTGTCACATTCATCTTTATGTCATTGGAGAAATGGATATAAACAAAAATCTTGTCAATTCAGTTCCATTTTTTACATCATATTACTTACATGATCTAAAAGTTTAAAGTTGTAAACTTCTCAGTGACACACAACCTGATTGCATTATACTTTCTTTATATCAGTGTAAAAAATGTTATCCACATAGGTAGATATGTACTCTCAGACTGCAGAAGCAAGTTTTCAAATTATCTTAAAATACTTGGTTTTCAAATTGCCTTATCAACAAAAAGAACATAATACAGAAGATTGGTAAAGACTGAAAAATATAAAGGAAACTTTTGGAGTAGAAGGTAAAAGGTATAGGCTATTTCACAAATACTTTTCTATATGCATTGATTTTTTTCAGGAAACATTTTTTTTTTAGATCTAAGGAAAACATTATTGTAAGCAACCTTCCTGAAAAAGTATATTAATGGTATTTTCCTAAACTATAAAGATCCCCTGGAACAAATACATTATTTGTACACTTATTTGAGGATAACCACACTTATCCTCAAATATTGAGGAAATGGCTTTCTTTGTAGCTAGATGTTCTCTTGTGGCTTCATGGTATTAGTCTCAGTATATAATTTTCATACAAGAAACTAGGTGAAGAGACCAACACTTTAAATTATGATAATCAATTTTGTAACCAGAAATTATTTGTTATACGTTTATTCCTCATAAATTCATTTAAAGAATATACCGTTTCCTTTGGCTTTTGTGTGTGTGAATCCTTTCTAAGTAAAATATTTTCTCCACGTTTTTGTTCCTCTCTATTCCTGTAACCCATACAGGCTTTTTTTTTTTCTTTCTGACATTTTAAACAGAGAATCATTTTTAAAGAGCGTAATAAAAGAAAAAAAAATATAGAAGGCACATTAGAAGTGAATAATGGTGCATTTTATCAACAATTTGATTCTTCTAATACTTTTCTAATGCAAAATTGAAGTACTTAATGGTGGCATAATTATATATTATTGCTACTAGGGACAAGTTGGCATTTGTCTCTTAAATTTTCATGATGGATACAATCAGCTGAATAGTCAGCATAGTACATTTTATTTGTGCACATGTTTGAGACCTCTTAACTATGCTTTAGTTTATAAACACTTAGCATCAATACAAGATAGGCTTCAAATAACTAGATTATATGACAGGTGAGTTTTTTCCTTCTGTATTTCTTCCAAGGCGTAACATTGAAGTATTGCTCAAGCTTACCAAGGTATCAGACATATTATCTCACAGAAAGTATGTCAGAATGTTTTCTTTTTAAGACAGTAAAAAACATTAATTCATCAATAATATTATTTTTTGATAAAGCCCACTTCTTATATTTATATCATTTAAAAATTCAATCTTTTATATAATAAGAGACATTAAACATTGATTTATGTGCATTGCCTTTGGAAAAGCAAGGGCAGCAGAACTGTATTTCCCCAGTTTTCTTAGATCCTGTGCATGATCCCACAAGTTGTTTTAAAGGCTTATATATAACCCTCAGCTGAATTGTTATAATACATTTTATGATATCAGTTTGGTAACAAATGTACAGCACGACTTTTCCTCAATTTAAATTTTTATTTAATGTAATTTCTATTTAAGATAACGTAAAGAATCATTTAGATTAAGTAATTTGGCAGTTCAAAACAATGCCATAACTCATTCAGATTTTGTTATATCTTAACTACCATGATTTAAACTAGCAATTACATCAATATCAATCCTGAATGAAAGCTCAGAAATGCAAACATTAATGATTGAAACAAGGTATTTTGATTAAAAATTGTTGGTTTATTGCCCAGCTTTTATCCCTTCATCACACTTACTTTCTTCCTTGTCAAGAGCTGAGCTTCCATGTGTCAGAGTAGTTGATTTAGACAACCAGCAAAAATTATTTTAAAAAATAGTTATAGTCAAGCCTTAGTATAAGCAAGAGGCTAACCAGGAGAAAGTGCTGGTTTCCCCATTGTTCCTTTTTTTTTTTTTTTTTTCTTATGGAAGGGTGCTGGGTGAGGGTGAGAAGGGTCAGTACAAATGTGGGGAATCATCTCACTGCTGCGGGAGGCCTGGGCAAAAGGTGGTTCCTACTGTTTTATAGACCCAGGGATAAGGAGAGGGAGAGGAGGAAAGGCTAGGAGTAGAAGAGTACTAAGTACTGAGAGTGGAGAATAGTGTCTTCAAGAACCCCCTCCACCCCTGAGAAGGAGGTTTCGGCAGAGACCCCTTATGAAGGCCTTGATTTTGGGTCCCTGATGGGGAGGCCTCTGCATGGAGGCACCTGGGCTAGGAATGCAGCCCGAGTCCTTGACTGAAACTCTCTTCAGAGACTGCAATGCACTTGCTGTGCACCATGCCTCTGTGGGAAGGGCAGTGTTCCCTCATAAGCCTGCCATTTAAAGCCTTTCTAATTCCTGTGGTTGTGCCTGAAAGAGCATACATAGGCTTTTTGGCTACAAACCAGGCTCCTCACAACCTATACTTTAATTTTATTTTCAGGCAACCTCTTCTTATTCACTCGGTCCAAGTCTCTATTCACTTGCCGTAGAGACTGGTTCAGGAACCCTGGCTCAACCTTATCTGCCCATGGACTTTTCCTGGCCATAAGGTGTAAGTTCAGCAATAGGCATCTGTCTCCGCATGACTCAATGTGCTTCAAGGAAATGTTTGCTGGAGGCTTCTTCCAATGATGACAATCCTTTATCCTTAGGAGAGGAACACTAGAAATGAAGGTTTCTCATTATGTCTGGATGGTGTTGTGTGAAGATATTAAGTTTAGATCTGCAAAAAGCATGTTACTACTGGTCTGAGAAAGAAGGCAGCAAGTAAAGGAAGGCAGAGTTAAGAAACCACAGGGAATCACGTCTGATTCCAAACTCCCTGGATTTTTTTTCCAGCTACACAAACCAGTAATTTCTGTTTTTGTCGGTTTGCGTTGAGTTACTGATTCCTTAAAACTGACACTTAAAGTGAAACTTAACATTTAACTTTTCAACGAGGTGAATTAATTTCTCATTGGGTGGTAAATGGATTTTCTGAAGACAATAACAGTAACAATACTAGTACCTGACAGTAGCATGGCTGTAGATCACAGTGTGAGGGCTGGACTGAGGAGTCCACACTGAAGCTCTAAACATAGGCCAGGGCCAGCTTCATGGATGTGCAACCTGTATAGATGAAAGGGCTCTCAGCTTAGAAGAATCCCATGCTTGGTTCAATGCTCTGCTATCATCATCTTGAAATTCTTAAAAATTTTGAGCAACAGGTCCTGCATTTTCATTTTGCACTGAGCCCTGCAAATTTTTCAAAGGAGATATGCCTAGTTAGGATATGACATCCCCTAGGATCATGGCTTGTGGAGGGTGGAAGCTTGGCCAATCCCATCATACAGCTCCTCATTTTCTTACCTTTCAGAGCCCATATAGGGCTCAAAGACCAGTATTATCTTTATCCGAGTGGGGAAATTAAGATTTTCCTATGAAAACCAGAGGAACCCAAGAAGAAAGAATCATTTAGAACATGTAATTTCACAGTTCAAGACAATCAACATGAGTGAAAAAACCTGAAAATTGAATCTGTTCCCTAGCTTAATTTACCTTTCTAAAAATCCAGTTTTTCTAATTAAGTGCTTATATTCCTTTTTTTTTCCTTAAAGAAACTATTGTTGTAAATAAACAATATTATTTTAAAAACCTTTGGTTACAAGATCCTAAAAGAGCAAAGATGATTTTCCATGGAAAAAAAATTGTTCCCTAACTGCTATGTGTGGTGAGCTGAATGGTGGCCCCAAAGATGTGCCCATGTTCTAATCCTGGGAACCAGTGTATATTCTTATGTGGCAAAATATGTGATTGTTAAGGATCTTGAGAGGAAGAGATTATTCTGGATTATCTGGGTAATCCTTAAATGAAGTCACATGTATACTTATAAGATGGAGACAGAGAATTTTGACACAAGTACACAGAGAAGGTGATGTGAAGACAGAATAGAGAGAGATGGGGCCACTGGACAAGGAATGCCAACAGCTGTTAGAAGCTGGCAGTAGCAAGGAACAGATTCTCCCTTAGGGCCTCCGGAGGGAGCATGGCTCTGCCCACACCTCGATTTCAGCATAGTGTAAATGATTTCAGACTTTTGGCCACAAGAACTGTGAGAATAAATTTGTTGTGTTAAGCTACCCAGTTTGTGGTAATTTGTTACGGCAGCTACAGTCAATTAATGCTATTACTAATGAGGCACAATGATGAAATTCAGCATTCTACCAAGAATAGGATAAATTATCAATATGTAGGTATGGATAAGCATGACAGATGAGCAAAGAGAATCATTAAAAGGCCAATACCTTTCAGGAAGCCTGGGCATTATTAAGAGCATCCAATTTAAAGAGGATAAGGCTTTGCTAAAGGTAAAGAAGTACCACATTCCCTGTTGAAGGATTCAGTCCAGCACCAGAAGCTAAGCATGACTTATTGGCAATGGCAAAGAGCTTCATAGATGTGGTAAATGTTTTTAGGACAGCTATACAGGAAATTGATAATTATTAATATTTAATGATTCATTTCATGCTGGCAGGCTTCCTACCCAGGTACAGACAAGTTCACCCACAGAATAGTTTTTATGCTCTTGGAAATAATTTATTGTTGTGTAAATGGGTAATGGAATTATTTTTAACCAAAGTATTTGAATCTGTGACTTTGTATAGACATAGCTAATCTGCAATATTTATTATCAATATCCATTCCTATAACCTCAAAATAGACAGGGGTAATTATTTAAATATTTATATTCTATATTATTGCTTCATGAATTTGAAATAATTAAGGGATATAGTAAAATCAATAGTTTTTTTTTTTTTAACTGGGCAGAAAAAGAAGTAACTCATAATTGGGGAAATGCAGGATTTATTTTCAACACTGACAGTTTATGTAACACGAGTGCCCTCGCCATTTAGGTAATTTTTCACACTTTCTTTGTACCTCATCAAGTTTTTCAATTAGTCTATTTGCTGTGAAATTAAACCTGTTTCTATGTGTATTTCTGCAGTTCTATTTTTCAATTTTTTTAAATTGTAAAAATGGGAATTGAAGAAATGCCTAAGATGTCAGGGGAAATAATGTTCATTAGCTCAGTGGGAAATAAGACAATAAGATCAAATAAATATCCATTTGGTAAGTTAATAATGTATATGTTGTAAACAGTTATTGAACATCTGAAAAGTGAGGGACCAGAGACAGAGCAATGAGCAAGTCACAGTCACTGCCCCAAAGTTCACAGACTAGGATTAGAGCTGAAAGGGCAGAGAGGAGCAAAGAAATCAGCAGAAATGCCCGGCTGCCTTGCTCACATCCCATTATCACATTTCTCCTTTGATACTTCAGCCATACTAGCCTCCTGTTTTTTTCTCAAGCATGTCAACTATATTCCTTCTTTATAACTTTTGTATTTGCCTTTTCCTATGCCTAGAAAACTCTTTTCCCAGGTCTTAGGTCACGTTCTCCCAGAAGTAGAAACAGGCCAAAGATCTGAGTGCAAACAATGGCATAGGAAAGTGCTCCTCACGGGAGAAACTATAAGGGCCAGGAAGAAGCAGGAAAGGGAAGAGTATGTTTTCAGGTGAAATCCCAGCCTCAGACTGAGTCAGCAGTTAAGTCCTGGGCTCTTGTATCCTCACAGCATTCAGTCATTGACTTTGGATACTGGGGAAGAGGGAGGGATTGGGAAATATAATATCCCAGGAACTCTGTACCCAGGAGCAATTCTCGGAAGAAGGTCCCTGCTGTGAGACTGAGACATATGCAGTAAAGTGCTGAAGAAGTAGGATCTGAGTCCAGCCCCAAGCTCTGCTGGGCTCACTTTCTGGTTGATTTTGGTCCCTGCTCCTCCCTTCAGAAAGAACTTCCTTTACTATCCTGCTAAAGGTACCCACATACGCACTTTATCCATTTCCCTTGCTTTATGTTTTTATCACAACACTCCTTACTCCCTGGCATTATATTATATATTTCTTTTTCTGTGCCACTTCCCCTCCCCCATCCCACTGCAAAGCAAGCTCACGAGGGTAAAGATTTTGTTTTTTGTTGACCGTTGTGTGTCCAGTGTCTAGATTAGTAGGGTTCAAAAACTGTTAAAAAATAATGGCTGGATAAATGAGTAAATAGATTATGGTGCCACAGAAAGTGGCATTTAATGATTTTGGGGGTAGATTTGATGTTGTTAGAGAAGACATCATTGCTTTCTTCTGAGAAAAATCAGGTCGAAAGAGTAATAGCATTTTAACTTGAGAGAAACAAGGGTTCCCAGGGAACTATAAATAGTTTGGTATGGATGAGAGTAGGATTGATTAAATTGCTTTTTCAGTTAATCACCTATCTTATCAACAAGCAGGTACTTTATTATGGGCCAGATACATTGTTACATTCAGTACTCAAAGCCAGACTTGGGAGCTTAACCTTTAGTGGAGCAGACATTAATCTGCTGATTATTATGCTAATACAATTTGCAGGGCAATGAGCACTACTGAGAGGGCTTATGGTGGGAGTGTGTAACAGAAAGCACTAACACATGACTAAATGTGGGGTGCCCAAGAAAGGCTTCTGTGAAGAAGTGCCATTTAAAATGAGAATTTTCACAAGTGCTAGGAATAAATCAGTAAACAAAAAAGACAAAGGCCCTCCTCTTTTAGAGCTTGTGTTCTAGTGGGATGAAGGGCACAATACATGTAAAAGCAAGTAAAGCTATGGAGAATGTCAGTTGATAGTAATTACCATGGAGGAAAATAAACCAGAGGAAGGGCGTGGGGTACCAGAGGGAAGGACCTGGGCTTGCTTTATCTTATAATCCAGTGAAAGAAGGCTCATTGATAAGGTGATATTTGAGGGGAAAATAGAAAGGAAATAAGGAAATATTCCATGGTTGAGGGATTGCACGGGAAAGATCCAGAGGTGAGGATAAGCTTAGTGTGTCTGAGAAAAGAGCAAGGAGGCCAGTGTGGCTGAGCTGAAGTAGAGAAGAATGACAATAGCTTGAGTCAGAGAGAATATGGAGGCTTGTGAACCTTTGTAAGGGTTTTAGATTTTCATTTGAGTGAAAAGGAGCATTTTGAGTAGAAGGAAAATGTGATCTCACTTATCATTTAAAAAACTGTTTTGAGCTGCTGTGTTAAAAACAGATTGTAGGGAGAAAGGATTAGACCCACTTTTGGGCATACACCCAGAAGAACTGAAAGCAGGGACATGAACAGATATATGCACACCAATGTTCATAGTGGCATTATTTACTATTGCCAAAAGTTGGAAACAACCCAAATGTCCTTTGACAGATGAATGGGTAAACAAATGGTGGTACATACATACAATGGAATATTACTCAGCTGTAAGAAGGAATGCAGTATTAACACACGGGATAACATGGATGAATCTTGAGGACCATATGTTGAGTGAAGCAAGCCAGGCACTGAAGGACACATATTATATGACTTCACCGATAAGCAAACTGAGCAGACTCACAGAGCTAGAGTCTGGAAGATAGGTTTACAGGAGCCAGAAAGGGAGAAAAAGGTGAGTCAATGCCCATATGGACAAAATCTATGATAAGGTGAAAGGGTGTAGTTGTGCAGTGGATGGGCGTGACAGTGGTACAGTGATGCTATTGGGCTGGGTGGTGCTGGTCTGTAAGGGGGGCAGGGTGGGAAGGGTGGATTAAACTGTCCATGGAATTGAGGGGAGGGTTGTTGGAGGCAGCAGGTGAACCCTGGGGGTTTATGGGTATTTGGTTGAAACTACAACATTGGGACTGTGGGTCCTTAGGGGAGAGGGAAGGAGGAATAGAATAGATGGAACATGGGACATTTTGGGGCAATGGAATTCTTCTACACGATCTTGCAAGGATGGATACAAACCACATCAAACTTCATCAAAATCTATGAAAGTGTACAGTCCAAAATGTAAACCATGATGTAAATCATTGACCATAGTTAGTAGCAATGTTTCAATATTTGTACATCAGTTGTAACAAATGTACCATCCACATGTAAAATGTTATTAATAGGGGAAAGGGGAAAAGTAGAGGACATTGGGTATATGGGAATCACCTATGTTCTGTATGTGATGTTTCTGTAACCTAAAGCTTCTTTGAACAAAATGGAAAAAAATTAGACTTTGGGTGAATAAATGGAAACAAATGTCACTATACATACAAGACAACAGATCTTACAGTGATGAAAGACATGTTAAATTTTTAAAAATTTTATATTTTTTATTTATTTTTATTTTTTTCATTATTTCAAACAAAAAATTTTTTGTACTTTATTCATTATTTTTAAAACCATCATTATTATATCATTTTCCTATTAATTGTATTCAGTTATTTGTTGGCTTCAATTTTGAAGAAGTTTTGGATCACAGAAGGGTTACAACTGTGGCAGGGGAGGATCATTGGTGCAAGGTGTCAGAGAGGGGGGATGCATGGGAGGAGGTTCACCTGGGGCATACCTATAAGGCATTGCCACAGTGGGAGGAGGTCCACAAAATAACCAAAGAAATATCAAATTCCCATCCTGGGGAGCTCTGCCATATTCTCTAATGGGACAACAAGAATGCCTTGAGTACAGGGGCAGAGACTAGTGAAGAAGGATGGACCATTGATAGGCTCTTGATTGTGATGACTGTACTTAGGAACCTTTACTTTTGAAATTGAAACTTAGCCTAGTATTATAGGGTCCCTAAGAGTTACCTCCTGAAAACCTCCTTGTTGCTCAAATATGGCCTCTCTCTAAGACAAAACTTAGTGTATAAATGCATTACTTTCCCCCCAGTGTGGTACATGACTCCCAGGGATGAGCCTCCCTGGCACCAAGGGATTACTACCAAGCACCAACTGGCAATGCAACTGGAAAAAGATCTTGACTAAAAGGGGGAAAGTGTAAAGACAAATGAGTTTATGTGGCTAAGAGACTTCAAAGTGAGTCAGGAGGTGATTTCAGAGGTTACGCTTATGCACATCTCAGCAGGAACTCATAGACTGCCAAAGTAAATATTACCTCAAATCGCAGAACTCCTGAGGGCTTTGGAGACATCCATACACTGTGGGCAGGGCAGACAGCTCAGGAGTTTGGCACCTTGCCAGTGAGCCCTACTTTGGAATTTACACTCCCCAGTGTGATAGAGTTGTACTCAGTTGTGTTTTCCCTACACATGGCTCTACTGTCCCTCTCTTAAACCTATAGTTAGTACTAGAGTTGATAGTTGTATATCCAAGATACTTAAATCTTTGGGCTGTCCATGTGCCAGTTGGGCCCTGAATCTCAACAGACTTCCAACACCTACTTGCCAGTTCATTGGACTCATCCAGGACAACTAACAAGGAGAAGATGACTGACAACAACCATCTCAAGGAACAGAGAGAGTCTGCTATTGCAAGCAAGAAAGTCCCATCCATCTGCCCCATGGGACCTAAGCCCCCTCTCAATTAGGGGTAGAGAGGGCATCACCATCACAAAATCCTCAGGATTGGGGAATGGATGATGGAGTAGAGTAGACTTACAGTTGTTCTACTGTAGACTTGCTGTGATCCTAGCAATGGAAGAACTTTTATCATGGTTGTAGAGGCAGTGGCCACTGGAGGTTCTGAGGTGAGGGAGAGGGAAAAATAGGTGTAATTTGGTGGCATTTGGGGGACTTGGGGATTATCCTGAATGACATTTTTGTGACAGATACAGGCCATTGTATATCATATAGTAACTTGCAAAAATGTGTGAGAGACAGTATAAACTACAACTTTAATCATTGCTTAGTGACAATTCTCCAAGATGTGTTCATCAATTGTGACAAATGTACCACACTAATGAAGGATGTTGCTGATGTGGGAAAATGTGGGAGGGCTAGGGAGCGGGGCATATGGGAATCTCCTTTTTGTATAACATTTATGTAATCAAAGTTCCTTTAAAAAATAAAATTAAAAAGTACATTAAAAAAAAAAGGCAGGTTTGGAAACTGTGAGACTACGTAGAAGGCTATTATGATAATACAACAGAGAGATGATGGCTGGGGCCTGGGGATTGTAAGTGTTGAGAAATGATGAGATTCTAGAGTCAACAGAGTGGCTGATAGATGGTTGTAGAATATGAGAAAAAGAAAGGAGTCAAGGTTGTCTGCAAGTTCTTGCCCTTCTAGTTAAAAATGAAATCTAAAACAAAACAAAACAAAACAAAAACCTTACCATAATAGAAGAGGTAAGATTAGGCATGGATATCAGGAGTTCACTTTTAGACAACATTTAAATCTGATATTAGTCCAAAAATTAAATACTAAAAGAATCAAGCCTGACTCTAAAAGCAGAAGTCATGATGACTAAAAATGCAACTTTGGAAGGAAACCCCAGCTAAGAGCACAGCATGCCTCAAGGACTAGTGGGAAAAGAGGAGGTAAGTACATTGTACACTTTCCCGCTTGGTCCTTGTGCCCAGAAATCAAATACTACCAGGCAGTCTAGGCCTCAAGCAGGGTTAAGTCAACTGTCCTAAGAGATCTGTGTGAGATGTGTCAGTGAGGAAACGGGGTGGGAATTATCCTTACTGAACTCAGAGTCCCAGTCCTGTTTTGAAATTGGCCTAATATGCTTCAATTTTACCAGAAACACAGAAAACCTGAATCAGACCAAAATAAAGTAGATTGAATTTTGAGAGGCAAACCACAACTTTTGAAAGATGCACAATGGGAGGATTTGAAAGAGCATGAGTGCTGGGCATGGGGATGTTATTTTCTTCCATTTCTCTTCTCACCATTCCTTAATAAATTACTGACCTAACTAACTCAGCTTGCTCTCGAAATTCATTTCTTGAAGTTTAACCAAGAACCTAGAGAAAATCTGACTACAGTTATAACAACTTTTGTTTTGCTTACTTCTGCTTTTTAAAGGGTGAAATATGATATATATGCATACATGTGTGTATACATATGTAAGTGTGTAAGTATATGTTTGTGTATATATATTTCCCATACTAAAAACATCTCAAATTCCAGGACTTTTTAATTTAAAAACTTAAAAAAAAAATCTAAAAGTATAAAAGTATGTAGGATAACAAAACAAAACAAAAACCTTATCATAATGGAAGAGGTAAGATTAGGCATGGATATCAGGAGAAAATAACAGATCATGGGTCCAAGGTAGAGAGGAAGAAGCTGAAGAGTGATAAAGAGGGCCGATTTACAGACTACATTTCCCCATTTTAGATTATAAATGCCCAGGATTTACTTGCATGTTCTTCATGGCAGGGGTGGGGAAAGGTGAGAACAAGGGTCAAAAGGCAAGAGAGGGGCCATTTCAGCCTTTGGGCTTGCTCTTTGCATCAGTAACTATTCTTTCCCTTTGCTAATGACAGGGGAGGAGTCCCCGCTGTTTACTGTTTTGATTGATTACCCCACCCATCAATCCTCTGGGAGAGCTCAATGATAAGGCCCCTGGAGAATATCCCTGGCTTCTGGCTTCTGGAGGAAATCTCGTTTTGAATGGGGCAATCTCGCAGGGGTATTCCAGCAGTCATCTTGGGGGTACTGATGTCCATGTGTTAATGGTAGCAGTTTTTCTGCCAGGTTCCAGATCTGTCTATTGATTCCCTAACTAGCCTGCCTCATAACTATGCTTTTTCAAATCATATAATATTGATTCATTACCATATCTTTATTGGGTCACTAAAAATGAACTACATGATTTTAATAATAAAGAAAATCTTGTGTGTGTGTGTGTGTGTGTGCATGCACAACAGTCTCTACCCAAGTCTTGCCTTCTTGTGCCAATCATATTTATCCCTTTTAGCTGTTTTCATCTAGCAGTTCCTAAGGTATGTCTATATACAAGGATTCTGATGCTCTTAATTTGATGAGAATTTAGCTTCATTTCCTCTCATTTTCCAATATGTTTATATGGTTCTTTTAGTTTCTTTGCTTGTTATCTTCCTATTTTCAAAAAATATCTGAGCACCTTCATTTCTTGTTTCACTAAATCAAGACAGTATCTCTCACAGCCCACTTTGCAGGAAGTAGCCATTAACACAATTATCTTCCTAATGAGATTTCCTTCCTTCTACTTAATTTCTGTTATTTATAAACTTACCTCTATATTGTGAATGTTGTTAAACTTTACATTTTTTTGAAAATCATAATTAAGTCTTCTGTGCTTTGTATATTGGTTGATGATTACAATAAATAATCTAGGAATTATATTCATTATTGTGATTATGTCAACAATGTTCACAGCAGAGGTCTATATGACTGATTTTTTGTGTGTGCTTAAAAATATTCACTGGCCCTTCCAGTAGACCAAGATACTCCACAGAGTCTTTGAACAACTAGCAAAACCTAGCAGAGCCAACTTCCTCAGAACTCCAGAAAATATTGGGTGAGTACAGAATCAAGAAAACACAGATTTTAAAAACTGTAAGAGAAGATTATGGCACCCTTGCTGGCCCTTTTCCTCCTCCCTCTCATGGTGGGGAGCTAGCCTGAGCTAGCACTGTGTGTCTGCAACTCTGGTCCAGAGAGAATAGTATAAGCCTTATGCACACACAATGGTGCTTGTATGTTGGTGCCAATCCACTGGCAGCCTGAAACACTGAACAAGGGAACTGCTCTACAGCTCATCTCTCAGAACTTGGCCTGCAGGCAAAAACAATTTGCAGATAGCTAAAGCAGAGTAAGAAACAATTAAGTCAGAGTGGCCTGGGGCAAAGGATTTCCAGTTTGTCATACAATAGAGCACCCAAGAGGGGAAGAAAATCTATTTCATAGATAATAGAAGGGGCATTCAAATTCCTGTAAATGGGAGGATTCCTAAGGCCACAAGTGAGCACGAACCTAGAACAAGACACAGGCTCAGAAAATAAAGGATCTGCACTTGACATTTCCCTCAGGCTTATCTTCTTGATAGGAGGACTAATCTCCAAAGGAGAGCACCAGCCATTGCAGAGCCAGTTTACAAAAACTAGGAAAGGTTTGTTTTGTTTTGTTTTGTTTTTGCTATGGTTTGTTTATTTCGTTAGTTTCTGGCACTCAAGGAAATTTCTGTCATATCACTGGATACAAATTTAAGGAATATACAGTTCAGGAACTAAATCACAGAATTAACACTTTAAAAATATTAAGCTCTACAGTGTGCCACAAAAGATTATAAGACAAAGAAACAGGAAATGGTTGCCCATACAAAGGAAGAGGGAAAAAAATCCAGAAAAAAATCAATAAATACTAAACTTTAGACTTACTGGCCAAAGTTTAAAAAAAAACTCCTCAAAATACTCAAGGTGATAAAGGAATATATGGAGAACGAAGTAGAGGAATCAGAAAAACGAAGAATGAACAATATGAGAATCTCAATAAAGAAGAAAATTTAAAAGGAAACAAACAGTAATATTGAAGTTGAAGAATATAATATCTGAAATGAAAACTTACCTAAAGTGTTTCAAGAGCAGATTGGCGCTAGCAGAAGAAAGAATGATTAAACTCAAAGATGAAATAATTAACATGATTCAGGCTGAGGAGTAGAATGAAGAAAAGAATGAAAAAAGTGAAGGGAAGAAGGAATATTCAGAGAAATTTAATAGAAAACTTCTCCAATTTAACAAAAGACAAGAATATGCACATTCACATTCAAGAAGCCAAACAACCCAAGCAGGACAAAACCAAGCAAGATAAGGCCATGCCCAGGCATGTCATAGTCAAACTGTTGAACACCAAGGACAAGGAGACCATTCTGAAAACTGCAAGAGAAAAACAATATGTTATGTACAAGGGCATCCAATAAGATTAAGTGATGGTTTTTTATCAGTAACCATAGAGGCAAGAAGGCAGTGGGAGGAAATATTTAAAGTGCTGAAATCTTTGAAAACGAGGGAGAGATTAAGACATCCCCAGATAAAGAAAAGCTGAGGAATTCATTACCACTAGACCTGCCCTACAGGCAATGCTAAAGGGAGTTCTTCAGACTAAAAGGAACAAGCAGGGTAAAAAAATAAAGACTTCTAATAAAGGTTATCATATGGGAAATTATAAGTGCCAAAACTATTGCTTGTATTTTTTGGTATGTAACTTCACTTTTTTCCTTTCTACATGTGCTGCAATGCAAATGCATAAAAAGTAATGATAAATCTATAGTTTTGGATAAGGATATAATTTGTAACAAGTACAACAAAAAAGTTAAGTTGGAAGAGTATATGAACATTGTATGTGTATGCTATTAAAGTTAATTTGGTATCAAATCAAATGTGATTGTTAATATAAATTTAAACCACATAGTAGATACAAAGAAAATATATAAAAAACATATCCATGAGAATGGACTCAATATGGTTCACTACAAAAAACCAAATATCAAAGTAAACATTAATGGAAGTCTTGAGGGACAAAAAAGGTATAACGTTTAAAGACCAAACAGCAAAATGGTAGAAGAAGTTTCTGTATTATCAGTAGTTACTTTAAATGTAAATGGATTAAACTCAGAGAATGGATAAAATAGTATGACACAACTATATGCTGTTTACAAGAGATTCACTTTAAATTCAAAGACAAAAGTAGATTGAAAGTGAAAAGATGGAAAAAAATATATATATCATGCAATAGTAACCAAAAAAGATCTGGGGTATCTACACTAATATCAGATAAAATAGACTTTAAGTCAAAAACTGTTATGTGGAAAAAAGAAGGTCACTATACACTGATAAGGGGGTCAGTTCAACAAGAAGATACAATAATTATGATTATATATGTTCCAAATGGCAGATATCCCAATATATGAAACTAATATTGACAGTTCTGAAGGGAGTGATAAATGGCTACATTGATAAGACTTCAATAAACCACTTTCAATAATAATAGACATTTGGATAGAAGATCAATAAAGAAATAGAAAACTTGAATGATAGTCTAAACCAACTAGATCTAATAATATATATATAGAAAATTTTACTCAGCAACAGCAGAATACATACTTCTGTAGTGCACATGGGTTTTTCTCCAGGATAGACCATATGTTAAGTCACAAAACAAGTCTCAATAAATTTAAAAATGTTTTACAATATATATTTCAACCACAAAATGAATGAATGAAGCTATAAGTCAATCACATAGGGAGAAATTTGGAGAATTCACAAATATGTGGAAATTAACACCCACTTAAACAGCCAATGGATCAAAGAAGAAATCACAAGGGAACTCAGGAAATATCATCAGGTGAATTAAAATGAAAACATAACATACAAAACTTATGGGACACTGAGGGGGAAATCCCTATATGCTTACATTAAAAAGTAAAAAGAACTTAAATCATAGACCTAACCTCACAACTAGAAGATCTAGGAAAAGAAGAAAATGCATTAATCCAGGAAATCAAAGAACATTTTAAATAATGTATTATGAAAAATCTTAAAGAAACTAAACAGAATGAGAACTTTAAGAAATAGGAGCTCAATTCAGAGATGCAAAAATAATCAAAGAAAAGCTAAGATATGGAAGAAATTTTTAAATATTGTTGGAAAAAATGAATTTGTAAAAAAAAAGTAAAAATTTACAGGAACCAAAGCCTTAGAAGCAGAGAAAAGCAGGATTGTTATCATGGACAACACTTGATTAAAAAAACAAAAACAATTTGGTTGGAAAGTACAAAGAGATAAGTGACTCCAGAGAA
Source organism: Tolypeutes matacus (assembly GCA_026826555.1). Classification (NCBI taxonomy): domain Eukaryota; kingdom Metazoa; phylum Chordata; class Mammalia; order Cingulata; family Chlamyphoridae; genus Tolypeutes; species Tolypeutes matacus. Next base: position 54,849,698 of record JAKSZT010053929.1, on the reverse strand, counting down.
CTTGATAAAAGTAAAAGCCAGAAAATGACTAATCAATACAAGCATAATTGATATTCTTGAGGAAGAGTATATAACAAATTGAACAAACAAAATAAAGCTAACTTAGAATACATAACTTACACAAAGGGGGACTTATGTCAATGTATAGAAAGGGTTTATATACCAGTAAAATAATTAGGAAAAATATTGAGATTATGACATATCCTGGAAAATGAACTAAGCTTTGAGGTTAAAAAAAAAACAACAACCATCCCTAAAGGCACCCAGGCAGAATACTCAGATCATCTGTAATGGAAGAAAAATGTTAGTCTCACATTTCTATTTAATAATGCTAAATGCAGAAAGACAATATATCATCTACGTGTTCATAAGAAGAGAATAAGATTCAATAGATCTTTGTTTTTGTTATATCCACTCTTAATATAATATATAAAATAATAAAATGGATCCATTTAAGTGTATAGCTCTGTAAGTTTTACAAATGTACACACTTGTGTCACTACCACCCTAAGGAAGAGGCAGAACTTTTCCATCATGTCAAAAAGTTCCCTATGGGCCTTTGCAAACAGGCCTCTCCAGGCAATCACTGTCTCATTTCAAAAATTATAAATTAGTTTTGTATTTTATAGACTTTCATATACATGGAATCTACAGTATGTACTCTTCTGTTTCTGACTTCTTTCAGTATTGTTTTTTCTTTTGAGACTTGGCCACATTGAGTTTGTATCAATAACTCCTTTCTCTTGCTAAGTAATACTCTGTAACTATATCACAATTGTTTATTCTCCTGTTGAAGGATATTTGGGTTGCTTGCAGCATGTTGGTCTTATGACTACAGCTGCTATAAACAATCTATGTTTTATATGGAAGTGTTTTATTCATCTCTCTTGTGTAAATACTCAAGAGTAGATTGCTGCTTCCTATATAGGTGTATGTTTATAAGACATTAGCAAACTTTAAGTAAGAGGTTAAATTATTTTACATTCTCACCAACAATGTTTTGAGAGTTCTAGTATATCTAAATCCTCAACACTTGGTATTGTCAGTTTTTATTTGTTATTGTTTTTATTATTGTTATTTTCTTTTTTTATTATTCTAGTGGGCATGTAGTAGCATTTAATTGAGGTTATAAAATTTACATTTCCATGATGACAAAAGTATTGAGCATCTTTTCATGTACTTATTAGATATCAATGTGTCTTCTTTGGTAAAATGTCTCTTTGTATTTGTAGGCTACTTTTAATTAGATTGTCATTATTATTGAATATTCTTTTAATAGTGTTAAAGATTGCACTGATACCACTGAGAAATCTATTGTCCTCCTTGTCTTTGTTTCTCTTTACACAATACCATGTGTATATTTTATCTGGCTGCATTTAAGATTTTTCTTTGTCACTGATTTTGAGCAATTTGATCATGATGTGTTTTGTGTATTTTTTTTTTCATGTTTCTTGTGCTTTGTGTTTATTGAATTTTGTGGATCTATGGGTTTATAGTTTCATCCAATTTGGAAAATGTTTGGCCATTAATTTTGTGAATGTTTTTTTCTCCCCCAACCTTTCTTTCCGTACTTTTGGGGCTTCCAATCACATTATCTTGGACCTCCTAAAGTTGTACCACAGATGACTGATGGTCTGTTCATTTTTAATTTTTAGTCTCTTTTTCTCAATATGTTTTATTTTGGATAGTTTATATTCTTATATCTTTAACTTCACTAATCGTTTTTTCTGTAATGTCTAGTCTGCTGCTAATCCCATCCAGTGTAATTTTCATCTCAGGTATTTTCATCCCTAAAAGTCAATTTGAATCTTTTTTATATTTTCCAGGTCACTTCTTAACATGTGATATACTTCCTCTAGCTTTTTAAATATTTATGGTTTTAGTAATTGTTTCAATGTTCCCATTTGCAACATCTGTTGCAGTACTGTCATTTTTTTTGTTGTTATTTTAATTAGAAAAGGTACAGGTTTACAGAAAAGTCATACAAAAAAATACAACATTCTCATAATCCCCCCTATTGTTGACACTTTACATTAGTGTAATACTTTTGTTCCAGTTGATGGCAGAATATTAAAATATTACCATTAGCTATAGTCTATAGCTTGGGCACATTTTCCCCATATACCACCCCATTATTAACACTATGTAATAACACTGTATGTTTGTTATACTTCATGAAAGAACATTCTTATATTAGTACTTTAAGCATAGTCCATCATCTACCAGAGGGTCACTGTGTTATATAGTCCCATGTTTTGTACAATCCAAAGTGTACACTCAATGGCTTTCAGTCTAATCACAATGTTATGCTGTCATTACCATGGTCAATTTTAGAATGTTTTCACTATAGCACTGAGTCAATTTTGATTGATTTTTCTACTTTTTATGGGCCATATTTTCCTACTTCGTTGTATGCTTAGTAATTTTTGATTGGATGTCAGACATTGTTAATTTTAATCTTGTTTGGTGTTAAATATTTTTTTCCCATAAATATTCTTCAGCTCTGTTTTGGGATGTAGTTAAGTCACTTGGAAATAATTTAATACTTTCAAGTTTTGGTTTTCAGATTTGTTAAGTGGAAAAATAGCATTATTTATTTGAAGGCTTATTATTTCCTACTGATGACCTTCCAGCAAACTCTGCTTAAAGCCTTGTGTATCTAAAGGTTTTCCAGTCTGGCATGTGGGAACAGACACTATTTCTGGCCCTATATGAGCTTCTAGTACAGTTCTCAGTAGCCATTTTGAGTGGATCTTATCACAGGCCATAGGTAGCTTTCTCACATGTATACACTCATCAGTATTGTGTTGAATACCTGAATGGGACCTCTGAAGAACTCTGAAGTTCTCTTTCTTTCTCTGCAGCTCTCTACTGTCCAGTAACTTGCCCTGCAAATTATAACTGTCTAGGTCTCCCAAGACTCTTAGTTCCATTTCTTCAATAACGGAATCTGCCAAACCCAGTCTGGGTTCCCTGTCTCTGTACCATGGCCTGGAAACTCCTTTTAAGACTTTAAGTGTGTGTAATCACAGGCCTCCTTTGTTTATTTCCTGTTGCTCAAGGATCTGTGTCCTTAGTTGCCTGATACCCAATGTTTTAAAAATGTTTGTTTCATATATTTTTTTCATTGTTTAATTTGTTTCAGGTAAGAGAGTAAATCTGATCCCTGTTGTTCCAACTTGGAGAGAAGTGGAATTTTGTCATTGAGGTCTAAGTGTTCTTTACATATTCTGTATACAAGTACTTTATCAAAATTTTTTTGCTAATATTTTCCCCTCCTCTGTGGTTTGTATTTTATCTATTTTCCTGTGCTTTTCAAATTACTTTTCAATATTCCATTTTAATTTTCTGTTGAGTTTTTTACTATTTCTCATTGTGTATGCATGTATATATATATTTTAGTTGGTGCTCTAGGTGTTACAATATATATACGTGAATTTCATAGTCTATTTAAAATGAATATTTTAAGATTTCAAGTGGAATGTAGAAAACTTACCACTATATAGGTCTTGTTATCCTCCTTCTATTATGCTGTAATTGTCATCTGTATTACAAATATATATTGAAAAACCTATCAATGTTAAAACTTTGCCTTCAACTGGCATTTATTTTAAAGCAGTTAAGAGGAGAAAAATTGTCTATTGTATTTACTCAGGTATTTATTATGTTCTTCCTTCATTTTCAGTGTTTCAGGTCTCCCTTTGTTATCATTTTGCTTTTGTCTGAAGAACTTACTTATTATTTCTTTTAGTGCTGTTCTGCTAGCAATGAAATTTTCTAAGTTTTTCTTTATCTGAGAATGTCTTCACCTTCATAGCAGAAAGATATATTTGCTGTAAAAAGAAATCTGTGTTGACTTTTTTCTTTTAGCACCTTAAAAATGCTGTGCCACTTTCTTCTGTGACATATAGATTCAAGTCATTTTTCCCACATATGTTATATGTTGTTTTTCTGTTTTCATCTTTCAAGATTTTTTTATATCTTTGTTTTAAACAGTTTAATTATGATATGTCTGGTATAGGTTTATTTAGTTTATTCTATTTGGGGTTCACTGGTGTTCTTAAATGTGTAAGTTTATATCTTCTGCCAAATTTAAGAAATTTTATTTATTATTTCATCAAATATTTTTTCTTCAGTACACTATTTTTTCTCTCCTACTGGGACTCTGATAACATGAATGTAAGTGTAAGAACTTTTGTATATTTCACATATCCCTGAACCTCTATTCATTATTTTTCCAAACTTTACCTTTCCTGTTGTTTGGATTGAATAATTATATTAATCTTTCTTCAAGTATACAAACTCAGTAATTTATCTCCATTCTATTGAGCATCCACTGATTTTTTAAATTGCAGTTAATTTTTTTCAGTTCTAAAATTTCTGTATGTTTTTTTTTATATTGTCAATTTCTTTGGTGAGACTGTCTTTCCATCTGTTTCAGGAGTGCTTGCCTTTCCCCCCCTTTGATCATGCTTTTAATAGCATTTTTGAAGTCTTTGCCTGATGATTCTAACATCTGTGTCATTTCAGTTTGTTATCTGTTGGTTGTTTTTCCTTAATGAGTTGAGTTGAGATTTTCCTGGTTTTTCTTATGGAAAGGAACTTTGCAATTTATCACTGGCATTTTGAATATTATGATATTTCTAAGGAGGATGATTATTTCATTTTACTTTATTTTATTTTTTTACCAGGGCAATCAACCTGGTAAGGTTTGATTTGCAAGTTCCAATCCATCTTCTGTGGGATGTGGTTACAATATAAATCTAATTTTTAAAGTTTTGCAGTGCTATTTGGATCTGTCTGGACAGGAGTTTAGTCCATAGACGAGTTCTCAGAGCCTTTACTGTGATGCAAGGGGTCAGATCCATACACCTATGCAGCTTGGCAGTGAGCAGAGAAAGCCATATACCACTTTTTTAGTCTCTTGAGTTCCCTTTTGTCTGCCATCTCCCCAATGCTTTGTGATTCCCTGGGCTAGAAGGTCAGGGCTTTAGTTTCCCCACTCATCTACATATTACTCTGACTGCATCTGGAGCTATGTGCTGCATGTAAAGAGACAAAAAGCAATGGACATCTGTCCCATATACTTGGTATCACAACTTCTCTGTTCAGTAAAAAGGATTTCCCTTTCTCAGAGTTTTACATATCTGTTTGTTGCCAGTGCACCACTACGGGATTGCTTGGTGTCTGGAGGGAGAGAATAGGAAAAAAAAAATCCTCAAAATTTCCACTACTTTCTTTGAAACTTATGAGTCTTCCTACCACAAAGTGAGAGCTTCTTTGAAACTCTGTCTGCACCTGAGGTGAACATCTGTGTTTTGGGCTGATGCTAGAGGGGGGAAAATGGGAAACTGTAATTTGATATTCTATATTTCTTCTTTCACATTCATCAGTTTTGACTTTAAGTATTTTGAACCTCTGTCCTTGGGTACATACACATTTAGGATTGTTCTATTTTCTTAATAAATAGACTCTTGTCATTATAAGAAATGTCCCTCTCCATATCTGGTAATATTTTTTGTCATGAAGTTTACTTTGTCTAATATTAATATTTAATGTTTCAAAGATACAATTTTCTGTTTTTTAAATTTGCAATCTAATTTTAACTCTGTCTCAGAAACACAATAGTAGTGAAGGAATTTAACAGCTTTTCAGCCCTTGAAAATTCAATAGACAATAAGTGGGCCTAATATGCATATGAAAAAACCTACATCGTTTGATAACAACATTCTTATATTTGAGTTACTTTAGAACTTTTAAAACAATCAACCATATTTGCTTCCAAAATTTTTAGTAAAGTTTGCATTGCTATGCAATTGGAAATTAAAACAAATAGAGAAATAAAAATAATTCACAAGTGAAAATTTAAAAATAAGCTGCTCTGGGTGCAGTGAGTAAAATTGCAATACTCTGAAAAATCTATAAAGTAATGATCATTTAAAAATACAACATATTCAATATATAGTAAACCAATAATGAAGCCCTAATAGAAACATTGAAAGTCTTTAACTTTTCTATAACTAGATATAAAAGGAAAGCACAAAATAGATTAACTAAACACTGAACTCAAGGAATTTGGAAAAAAAGAAACAAAATGCAATGGAAAATGAAAAATAGAATTAAATAAATGAATCCAAAAATGTGTTTTCAAATACACCAAACATAAATCACAATTCAAATGATTATTAAAATGTTTATTTATTTTATTTTATTTTATTTTATTTTTTAAAGATTTTATTTATTTATTCATTTATCCCCCCCTTGCTGCTTGTGCTCGCTGGGTCAGCTAACCACGCCGTGCGGGCGGGCTTGCCTTCACCAGGGGGCCCTGGGAACCGAACCCGGGGCCTCCCATGTGGTAAACGGGAGCCCAACTGATTGAGCCACAGCCGCTTCCCTTAAAATGTTTATTATTTAATAAATAGTGTTGTGCCAAAGGCTAAATATTTAAAGGGAAAAAGTTGAATTTCTAATTCACTTTCTTTACCAAAAAAGAAATTACAGTTGGATGTACACTACTTTGAAAAATGAAATAATAAAATACTGACAATAAAAAAGAGGGTGAGCAATTTTTGGGAGGATTTATCTGGTGTTTGGAGGTGGGTTTCTTTTAAATATGGTGTAACAACTAGAAGTTACAAGAGAAGGAAGAGATCAGTTGGTGACAGAAGCTTTTAAAAATGTTTGAATCATCAAAAATTCTGTAAACACATTCAATAGACACAAGAAATGTTGTATGCCTAACATATGACTTAAAGATATTTTCACTAGTGAATATGAAAATCTACAAATAAAAAGGAAAAAGATGAACAAAACAACAGAAAAAAAGAGCACACATAGTAAATAATGGAGAAATTGTAAACGATTGATTAATATAAAATTTTCTAGCACCAGAAATAATTAAAGAGATATAAATGTAAACATAATATTTTCCTTATGAAATTGGAAACAATAAGTCATTATGAGTAAGGATTTGCAAAAGATGTCCACTTCCATAATTTGTGGAAATAAAAAAAAAATGTAATATTTTGCATACCTGGAGTTGCTTGAATTTGGTTTTTTGCTGCAATAATAAATAAACCCTGAACTCTCAGTATCTTAAAGCAAAGTTTTGTTTCTTACATTACTTTCCAAATTGGTTGTTTCTGACCTTCAGAGACTCAGGCTTGCTCAACCAAAGGACTCCTATTCTCCAATGGAATCTCTATATCTGGTGGACTTAATGGGAAGTTTTGAAGACTAGATATGGAATTGGGCATATGCCATTTCTGCCAGCTTTCCATCTTGACCTCACCAAGATGCAACAAAATTATGCAGTGTAGTCTTTCTATATGTCCAGAATGAAAATAAAATAGATTGGTGGACATATACCTTTTATGTACCATAAAATATTTTATCTTGACCTTACATTCTAGTGTATTCCTTTATCCTGGTACTCTGTATTTATTAAAAGAGAGAAATAGATCTAAATGCTCTGACATGAAATATAGCCAAATATACATTGTTAAAAAATATAATTGTGAAGCAAGTATACTATATGCTCTCACTGGACCAGAGGGCTAACGAGATCACTTTTAGAAATTTAGAACTTTGTCCTCTTTTCCTTTGGTAACATCTCTTCACAGAAAACCTAGTGATTACTTTATATGTAATATATGAAAGCTAGTTTAATTCATCCTTTTCATTGTTGGCATATCAGCACCATGACTATGATAATGATAATCTCTAACATTTATGAGTGAAAATTCTTGATGATTTAAAGTGCACTTTTTGTTACTTCACTTGAAATTTACTGGGAGGTAACAAGGGAAAATATTTTTATTATATATGAAAGAGAAATTTTTATATTTAAGAGAAATAAAATGACCTGCCAGAGATCACATGGTTACCAAGTAGTGGTAAAGTGTCCAACTTGCTGGGTTTCTAATTTAAGGAGCTTTTTGCACCAAAGATAATTATCAGTCATCTGTTAAAAAGCAGCTACAGATGTCTGTTATATCTGTTGATAAAGTCTTAAACTTTTTAGACATTCCATCATTAGTATACTTCTTTAAAAAATACCGAGAAGATGAAAACATAAATGTTAAACTTATGTTCTGATGGCTGTATGAATTTTATCTCCAACTCAACTGGCAAAATACATACATGACCTTTAAACTTCAAAGGATCAAGTCCTACTGGCATTATGTTTTGATTTAAAGTTATGTTAAGTGGTACCACACTAATTATGTTTATGCATTTTCATCTCTACTAAATTACATGTCTTTTAAGCAAATCAATTGCCATTTAGAGATAAAAATTCTGTTTGTGTTAAGCTCATCCTTTCTGCCATTTTTTAACAATTTCAATTCTTTGCTGGATAGTATGTCAATAACATCATCCCATCACTTAGAGTCTCTTAAGTGCCTATTTGTAAATGGCATTATACTTGGTATTATAAAGAATAAATTAAAACATAATATATCTTGCATTTGAGGAGTGTAAAACATAAGACAGAAAAATAACCTAGGCAGAAAGGCAAAATTAAAAATATAAGAGGGTGACAAACAGTGTTCTAATACAAAGCAAAACTACTGCTTTTAACAGAATATAAGTCTTTAGAACATTAGACTACAGGCATAATGCTTCAAAGAGAGAGAAAAAAAGATTTAGAATGCTTGTGTTCCTGAAGGCAAGCCAAATTCAACTTGCATGGAATTTTTTTTTTTTTTTTTATTTCACTGTGTCCTAAAAACTATTTCAGTCAGTGGCAGATCTGGACAACTATTCATTAGCTATTCTAAAGACTAGAAAGATTTCTAGAGATATGATTACTAGGTAGAATATGCCTATTATGGTTGCTGAGAGTGTAGATGTGACTCTGGGGAGCCTCACAGCTCCAGAGCTGTGTTTACTTCTTTCAGGGCTGCCAAAATCATTCCTCTCCAAGTGATCAGCAAATTGCCACTTGTGCATTGCTCTGTACTTTACTAAATTTGATAATAAGACTATTTCACTTCCAGCTGGGTTTTTGCAGATTACTTAAAAAATAGTTTTCCTGGAAAATGTCTTTCTATATTTAATCACACAACTCTTCTCTTCATACTTCCATAATTAAGAAAATTTTATTGCACTTAAAAACGCCTTTTGGGCAACTGAATTTTCCCAAGATTGGGTAGAAAAGGAGGAGTGGTGATGATTATTAAATACATGTCTTCTTCTCCCCCTTTTCCTAAATTGTAACATAGTACACGGAAGATATTTCTATAAACAATACTTTAATTTAGATGTTCATTCCTCAACAAAGTTTTGGTTTATCTAAGTTGAGCCTACTTTTGTGGAATGATTTGCAGGCTTTCAGAAAAATGTGGACCAGGTTATCCATCAATCAGCTGTTACTGTAAAGAAAATTGTTGATATGTTAAAGAATGAAGTCAAGGTATTCTGAAATAGAAATGAATAAAAGCATGCATTTTAAAACTATGCCAACCATTGAAAAATTTCCCAAATACCTATTTATATTTTGTTCCATTTCTCGTTGATACCTCTATCTGTTTATGTGACAGTCAATCTAGGATTAAAACAAATGTTTTAGTGGCTTATCATGTTTATTTTTTCCTAAGTATGCCAGAGCTTCTGAAATTAATTTTAAGTGAGATTTGAATTTATAACAGTTGTTTTTTTATGTATTCATTTATTGTGCATGTTATAACAGTAAAGGTATAGTCAGATGGGCAGAATCCCATCATCCTGGAAATCTATAGAGGGCTTCACTCTACAGCAATAGAGTTGGAAAAGCTACAGTCTCTTGGACCTTGGAAGATGTAAGACATACATTTTTAACAAGAGTGCTATCATCCTCAAAGGGGTGAAAATTGGTTCTTGTTGGGGGTAAAGGTTTTGAGAAAATAGTTTATTTCAAATGACCATGACAATGGTCATGACCTTCAGAGCTCAAGCTTACCCTCCAAAATTTTTATTCTTTAGTGTTTAACTTCTCTCATGGGATTTTTTTTGGTATCACATAAGCGATTTTGACAATGAGTTCTTGGAAGACACAAAAAAATATTTGCAAGATCAATTCTAAAAAGTAATGGGTACTAGAGAGCTATGGTTAGAGGACTTCCTTTCAACTCCTGCTCAGTCTTGAAGTCGCATCACTAAAGGTGGCCTTCATGTGGCTGTTGGCTGCCATTGGCTGCTTTATGGATCTGGTTTATGTTTAATCCTTAGTGCCTCTTTATGGACCTGGTCTTTAGGAATTAAAAGTAGGTCATGTTTTAGCATTTAAGTCTACAAAAGTTGGTCAACACAGCATTAATCATGTCAGATACAAAAAAGAAAAAAAACTATTTTCTCACATTAAACTAAAGTTAAAAACCAAGTTCACTAAAACTAATTTTAAGTAATAATTTAATTTGTTCTATTGTTTAGTTTTGTTTGAAAACAGTTTTGAATTATTTTTAATAATTTGATTACATTGTTATTATTTTAATATATTGATATGCATTGCTAATTTGCATATTTAATTTTATATATTACACTTTATATAAGTAAATAAATTACATTAGAAATTACTCAGCAAATACAGTTATAATTTAAGTTAAATGTTCTTACATTTTTAAGTTTTTTTAATCCCCCTGAGATGGCTCCCTCATCTGTTTGCTCATTGTTTTTGCTCGTTGTTTGCGCTCATTGTTTGTTGTTATTTTTGCTCGTTGTCTGCTCATTTTTTTTTTTTTCTCATTGTCTGCTCATTGTTTCTTTGTCTTCTTTAGGGGGCACTGGGAATGGAACCCAGAACCTCCCATGTGGGAGGCAGGTGCTCAACTGCTTGAGCCACATTGGCTCCCCATTTTTAACTTTTTACTTGAAAATTTTATTTGGTCATTTTAAACTTTGCATTGAATACCAAGATTAAGCTTGATATTTATTCTTTTTTATGCATAATGCTCAGATACACATACAGTAAATAAACAAATGTATATTACATCTGTGGTAGTAAAATATCCTAGGGAACAATTAAGAAAAAGTGGTTTAAAAAGGCTCCTGGGAGGGCAGGTAATAATGCCCAAAAAATGTTAGGAAATATATATGTATATAAGAGTTTAGATAACAAGTAGTATACCAGGTCAGAATCAATAGAGACTGTATCCAGATTGTGTCCTATGGAAGAGGCAAGACAGGGATTAGGAAGATAAAAAGCACTGGATTCCTAGTAAAATAGAAAACAAAAACAACAGTCACCTCAAGATAAACCCAATAATGGCAAGTGAAACCAGATAAAAACAGGCAGTGATTCCTGTGGCTGACTTTAATGACTATGTCTATATTGATGACTCCCAAATGAATATATCCTGTCCAGACCTCTCTTGTAAGATCCAGGCAAATCTTAGAGACATGGACACCTCAGAGACATTTTAAACTTTGATTAAGATTGAACTCTTATTCCTCTTCCCTCCAATTCCTCCCGCCTTTGTTGTTCTCCCATCTTTCCCATCTCCGTCTTTTGCAACACTCTTCAGGCAGTTGCTTGAGCAAGATTTTGGGTGGTTGAATTGTCTTTTATTCTTCCTGTTACTTCACTTGGATAGCAAATTCAGCAGCAAGTATTTCTGTTGTCAAAGTACTTGTCTAAAACAGGGGTTCTTGACCAAGGGTCCGTGAGCTTGAATTAAAATTCAAAAAAACATTATTCTTGTGGGGACATGTTGGTGCAGGTATGATATGTTTATTAATTAATATACAATATAGTGTGGACTTAGTAAGGGGTCTGTGGTTTTCACCTGACTGGCAAAGGGGTGCATGGAACAAAAAAGGTTAAGGACCCCTAGTCTAAAACATTACCCCTTTCCTGATCCAGAAACCACAATAGTTTCCCCCTTACCATGCTCATCGCCTTCTAAGCATTCCTCCATTAAATAGTCAGAGTTACTTGACTGAAATTTAACAAAGGTCATAGCTCCTTCTGTTTAAAACACTTCAGTGGTTTCCCATTGCAATGAAAATAAATCCACATTCCTTACTATGTGCTGTTAAGTCTCTTCGTGATTTGGCCCCTAATGATGTTCCTAAGGTCTTATCATGCACTTTCTCCCTCTGATAACCCAAGTCAAACTGGCTTCCTCCCCTTTCTTTGCATAACCCTGTCCTTTAAGGCTTCAGGCATTTGCCCAGGTCATTTCTACTGCCTGGAATGTTCTTGCATGCCACCCTTTCATGGAAAAATGCATCTTGTCCTTAAATTCCCAGCTGGAAAGTAACCCATTAGTGGTGTCTTTCCAGACTATCTTTTGACAGAGGTTCCCACCTTCACACTAACCTCTTCTGATTTTCTCAAAATTGACATTCAGTTTGTTCTTTATACACTTACCATAATTTGTAATTTTTAATTTATTTGCCTACTTTTTTCTGTATATTTCCTCCACTAAATTATGAGCTTCATAAGAGCGGACTCCTTCTCTTTGATTCACTTTGCATCACCAGAGTTTAGTTTTGTGGACATCCCATACACTGTTCCCATAGTAGGAAATCAATAGATTCTATTTACTGAAAACTGAATAAATGAATAATTGGGGCTAAAACTATGACCTCTCCAAACATGGACTAAAGGGTTGATATAATCCTGCCTCAGAAACTCTTATAGAGAAGAGTTTGGAGATGTGAAGCATCATTGACTTATCTGTGTTGCTAGAAATTGCTAGTTTTAAAATCAAACAGTTCTTGAAATTCTGCTTAAAATTTATGAAGGGATCATGTGTAATTGAGAAAAAAAGTGTAATGAGCTCTTTCTAGTTTTACTTTTCTGCAAGATCCAACTGTGTAACAGAGACTTCATTATATGAAATTTTGATTGCCTTCCTTATAAACAATTTAAGAAATATTAGTTTACCTGTTGCCAATGTATGTGAATTATGGCCAAATGGATTTATTTTTTACCAAATTTCAAATCTAACCTTGGAGTGGTCAGAATTAAAATATAGGATCGGGCTGGGAGGGCTTAATGATATGGATTGCTGTCCTCAGCAGAGCTGAAACCAGTGTATCAGGAGAGGCCCACACAGCTCCTATTAGGAGAGATAAGCCAGACCAATAAACATAGCGTGAACAGAGGAGAAAGGTGGCTTCAATATGAAGAAATAAATAAATAACAAGGGCAAAGGCTCCAAACAGCAGGTTGTGATTTGCAATCAAGCTGCTCCTCACATGGACAGGGTTATTTATTTGATCCTGGTTCTACAGAGCAATGCTAAAAGGACAATTCATTCATAATAAATACTTGGAAAAATGTTCAATTGATTTGGTATCTGTGTTTGTACTGTTTTTGTTGTTTTACTTTTATGATGGTTATCATTAAATAGGAACTCTGAGATGATTATTTTTGTTCCAAAGAAACATGTTTTGTTTAAACCAATGTGAAAATATTTTACCATATTTAGAGAAAATAACATAACCATTTTTAGAATTTCCAAATGAAAAATATTTAATACTGGAAATTTCCTTGAAGCTTGAATATTTTAGTAATAATTGATTAAAAATGTCAAAATCTAAAAAGAGATCAATCTTTCTCATTATCATTTTTTAATGTTTTTTTTTTTTTTTTTTTTTTTTGCCTATATTTTACAATATAGCCAACAATTTCTATGGTTTAAGTCAGATAAGTTTGACCTTTATTTTGGCTTAAAAGTCTATGTGATATCTGTTAGGTGACAGATAAATGTCTGTAGGAAAAAACTAAGGAAATAAAAATTGGCTATTTGGCTTTGAAATAAAAGTTATTTCATATTTTATTTTTCAAGATTAGAATTTAAAGCCAGGTTTATTTGAAGATACTTTTCCATTATAGGAAACTATTGGTGACTTTAAGCCTCTAAAAAGGAAGCAATTTAGTTTGATGATGAATTATATCATCTATGATCACTATTTTTAAAAGCAGCAGCATTCACCATGTATGACATAAATAAGTATATGTATAGATATGAGAATATAAAATTCCTCCAGGACATATTACATATAACTAACTATCTCGTAAGTCTCCTGGAAACTGAGGAGTCCATAAGTGAAACCAAGGTATTCCGTGGCATTAAGGAAATCAGACAGGTAGCTAGTAATAAAAACAAATTCACAGAGAGATGGAGAGGTGAGGAATTTTCTTGTTTATTGTTTGTCATTTTTTGTTTACTATTATTGTTGAAATAATGAAAATACTCTAATAACGATTGAAATGATGAATGTACAACTATGAGATTATACCAAATACTATTATTGTACACATTGAAAAAAAAAACAAAAACAAATTCACTTGCAGACAGTGGTATAATGTGGATACTATTGTGGCCATTAAAATCCATTTCCCTTTTCAAAACTCGCGTATATTCAGCTTTAAGCTCATGCCTTTCAGTTCACCTTTTCTAATGACTCCCTGTCCACTTCCCTTTCTTAGTCCTCCCAATTTTATCTTTCTATTATTTAGAAAAATCTTTTCAAAGTCGTATTTGGATTGTTTTGTCTGTTGTATATTTATAATGTTTTTCGTAACTTGTCTAATAATTTCATATGTACAAATCTTCCAATAGACTAAAGTTACTTTTGTATTTCTGATCCTACCATTATTTAACATCTAGTACAATATTTTATGCAATGTGCAGATACTCTGTGGTTCTAAATGACTTGTCATTATAAATATTCCCACTTTTAGGGGTGCATTCAGTTGTTAATTTCTAATAACCACAAACATTTTTAAACACATGTCAAACATGACAAACTTTCCCATAAAACAAGTTAATTGTTTTTAGCCTCAAATACAGACTCATCCCTTTTGCCATTAATGGTATTTCTTATTGATTGCTTTTTTAATCCGCCTTGATGCAGTGCATTTTGTTCTTTTGGAAAGGTACAAACAGATTTTATTCTCCTGAACCTGAAATCAAGAGACTACTGTAGAAAGGAAGGACCTGGAGATACATTTGGAATATCTCAGACCTTTTTCTGCTTTGTCTGAGCTCCTCAATTGCTTATATGTTTGAATTCATTAGTAAACTTGATGTTTTATAAGATTTCTGATTTGTATGAGTCTGGTTGGACAATTAAATTATTTGTGTTAGCTCAGCTAGCATGTTAAGCCAGGTTATATTTCCAATGTTGTAAAATAATGGGCTAAGGCAAATTTTGGAATGAGAAAGGAGGGGACAAGAAAATAGGGTGAAAATCTGTTGCTTGGATAACTGCCTATTCATGTTCAGAATGAAAGGGAGAAGATTTGAGGAAAATTACAAAGGAAAATCTTATCAATGAGATTTGGAGGAAATAGACTTGGTGGAATTGGCAAGGTTGATTGACGGGGTATGGCACAGTGTAAAAGATAGCAGCTCTTTTTCTTCCTTGGCTCTTGCTGGCAGCACTGGTGAAAATGAGATGCTTTGAAGAGGAGATGTTAAGAACAGGAAAATCTGTAAGATGGAATTTTCCCAATACTGGAAAGCTTTATACCTCTATAGCTATGTGGAGAGATGTTCAAATCATTTTTGTAGTAATGCCACTAAGGCCATTGATTACCTGAAAGTCCATACTGCAGATCTTAGCAGAAGGCTAAAGTCAGGTGACTGAAAATACTAGGGGTAGTCTGGTATTATTACACATTGGGTAGATCTCAGACATTTCACAGAGAAATAGTAGACAAAGTCTAGTGAGTGATTTTTGGCATGGTGCTAAGTTTAGAAGGGATTTTTTTTTATGCTGACAATTGATCCCCAAGTGGTTACAAACTTCTCTAAGATTTGCGCAGTGGATTAAAGCAGGGGAGTAACAGAATGAGCCTGAGGGTGGTAATTGTCCCACCCACTTCACCACGCATAAATGGAATACTACTTCCAAAGTGATTGGAATGCCACAAGTGCAGACGATCTTAACTTGATTTATCATGACCAGAAATACACATCTGATTATATGCTACTCACAATGATGATGTTGGATGCAGTGATCAGAGTACTTCCTAATCTTGGGTGCCTTATATAATATGCTTCTTAGGAAGCCAAGATATTATATAGGAGAAAGCATCTAACTGACTGGCTCAGTTAACTGTGTATGAAACCCAAGGTGGATTAAAGATCTAGGCCATGCAAAGAAAGGGGCCTCAAACAGAAGAAGTGAATGTATGGGGGAGAAAATGATAACTGACTCACCTGGGGAAATCTGTTTATATGACTTTCATGAAACAGTGTATCCACCCTTATAAATTAAAGTGCAATGTCAATTTCACTTTATTTCTCCTAGCCTGAAGAAATTAAAATCCAATAATGAGAATTGTGATGTAGAATGAAAACTACTTGGATAAGAGTCTCAATTTACCCTCAAATAAAGTCGTAGACTGTGAAAGGTTTGTCTGAATGGTTGAGATCTGCTGGCCCAATCCACAGTGGGGGATCTTGGGCTTCTTGCAACAGTCGGGGTGAAGTGATGTCAGGCTGGTGTGCAAAACTTCTTAGGACTGGCAGAAGAGGGTGTCAGTAAATAGCAGTGGTCCTGAACTGGGAACAATTTGACATTTGAGAACCAGTCATTTGGCATTGTCAGGAGACATGTTTGGTGGTCACAACAGAGGAGTTCCTACTGACGACTAGTGAGAAGAGGCCAGAAATGCTGCTAAACATTCTATAATTCATAAAAGAGCCCCATAACAAAGAACTAACAGGCCCCAAATGTCAACAATGCTGACGATGAGAAACCTTGATATTAAATAATCTCTAGGGGGGATATAGATGGTTCTCTAAAAAAACCTGAATATGAAACTGAGGGATTATGAGATACCATAGGGGAGCCATACAAGGTAAGGGTGAAATTATGAACTGAAGAGTTTGACTAGAGAGATCATCCCAATGGTTATGTCATCTTTTTCTGAATACATAATTTGGATAGATATTATGTGTTAATGAGGCATATTGCCTTTTCCTATCTTTTTATGGGAATTGTCAACTAAGTTAACCCTTCTTAATCTGGACTGGAGAGTACATGTCCCATGTGGGAAGCAAAGAGCTGGGGAGCCAATTGAGATGTTTCAGATAGTCACTGCTTTGTCTGTGTCTCCTGATTGCTTGTATGTTTGTAAAGCTTGATACTGTGTAAGCGTTCTGACTTGTGTGAGTCTGATTTCCTGGTATGGTCCTTTGTATTAGTTCAGAAACCATGATTGTTTATTCCCTAGGGATACCAACAATCATTAATATGACATTGATTCTTCATCATCAACATCTTGAGATAAAAATAAATTGCCATTAGAGATGGAGATGGGAATGTGTCTGATCCTTATGAAACTGTGAACATCTAGAAGCAAATATTTCACTGTATGTTAATGTACAGGATGTACTGAGAAAACTAATGTTATTAAATAGGAAATAGTTTGTAACTAATAGTTATACAACTTCTTCATTACTTTGGATTAGTGGGTAATCTCATATAAAAAAGAAAAGAGATCAAAACTACCATTTTAAGATAATAGGTCCAAATCTGAATCAGCCCTGAATCAGCTTGTTATTTTTGTGAAGAAAATTACCTCTACATAACCTCCTAAAACTCTTGTCTTCATTATGAGACATCATGCTTCAATTCCCGTTACTGGGAATGTCATTGGGGTGTAGGAGTTGGGAGATGATATCGTTATGGATATCATCAACGTTATGGATCACCACACTACTCTGTTTTTAAGGTTTTGCTGTCAACCTGCTCTGTGGGTGAATTGGGTAATTTTTTATATGTCTTATTGATAAAGAAAGAAACTCATCTTGTGCGATGGCAAATAATTTCCAAGTTTGGCCATTTCAAAAGTGTTACATTAAGCAAAAGTATGGAGTTTGAAATAAAAGTTATTTCTGAAGAAGGTTTTCACAAGATTATCAAAACTAGAATTTTTTTCAATATTTCTTCTGGAATGCAATTTTAATGATATTTAAAATTTCCATTACTAATAGCTGAGATTTAATTAAAGACATAATATAATTAGCACTAATAAGCATAACTTTCACTTACACATTCAGAAGATACTTTTAATTTAGAGTATTGAATTCCCTTTACAGACATTTGATTAGAATTTAGATTAGGGTGATCACACATTTAATCTGTTCTTGTTTTGCAAGTTTTTAAAAGGCTAACATCAAAGTAATTAAAATATTTTAGTTGCTGCTAATCACTTAGACTTTCTAAAACTCTGTCTTAATGCATATGCCAATGATTAGAGATTTTAAAAATTTTAAATGGTGACTTAGAAAGTTTTAAAATATCTGTTAGAGGGGATACACCCTAACCTTGTAATCATATCATGTTTTAATTATTCACGTGGATGTCTAAAATAAATTTCATGATTTTTTACTCATATCAAACATATTAATAACATACTGGATAACATTCTTTTTGGCTGATAGAAAAATTAATATTACGTTCTTTATCCCATAGTACTTTTATTTTGGAAATCACAGCTAAAATATAAATTCAAAGACAACCTAAAATAAAAATGAGTTCTTTGTATAAGGCTGTATTTATTTAAAGTCAAAGAACAAATGAAAATAAAGTGTCAGTTTATTATCCAATTATTTTACCCTTGTTCTGACAAGTGACTAGTTTAAATTAATATGTCCTATAAAAGTGCCTGGATTATGGGTTAAAAATCAAAATGCCTAAATGGGCAAGTTTTGAAACACAAATTAAATAGGAAAGAATATACTTAAGATCCACAAAAATATACATTTTCTACCACCTTTTGGGAAATATCCTGTCCTCCTGATCTACTATATTTTTAAATTTTGATCAAAATCTTAAAAAATCAAGATATATCTATGTTTTAAAAATTAAAATGCTGAAATAGAATGAATGAATTCAAATGACAACCTCAGAGATGAGATGATGAGAGTGAAGGAAATTGTGGCAAAATAAAGAGTTGCATGTTCTGTTTCCAAAGGCGACAGATGCTTTCCAGTTCACAGTAAAAGTACATTGCAAATATTTTCTTTACTTTATATACCATATAACTTGCCGCTCCAGAACCTTTCTCTACCCTTTTCTGCTCTGCAATGTGCCCTGGGAAACTGACTTCTATAAACTGGATCTACTAAGATTCCTTGCCCTCAGGTTCTGGCTGGATTAGGCAGCAAGAGAGCTCTTTGTGGGAGGAAAGAGAAAGCAAAGAAATTATTTCCTCTTCCTTTCCCTGCCAGACTGAGGTTTTGGGTCAACCATCTCCTGCAGCTATAGCTCTGGCTGGTTTCTGGTGACTTTCTTACTGTTGCCCAGTGGGGGGGGGCGGGTAGTAACAGCTTCCTCCTCTTGCTGGCTCCAGGGTGGATCACCATCCCATATTGGTTTACTTAAATCTGCCTAGACCTCTGTAAATAGTCTCTTCTTTAAATTTCCTTCAGCTCAACATCTGAGTGTGCCATCTGTTTCATGGTGTGACTCTAAATAATAGAGTAACTATATTTAATTCACTTTCATTGAATAGAGTCTTTTCTATGCAAGAATGAGAGCTCAATGCTACCATACTTCTATATTTTTATAAAAAGTTATGAATCCAATTTTTTTTTAACATACAAACAGAAAAGTGTACGTATTGGATAATAGTTTTTTTAAACCTTTTTAAAAACAATTTATTGAAGTATATCATTCATAAAGGAACATACATAAACAATAAGTGTTCAGTAAACATTGTGAACTTACAAAACAAACATGCATAATGTCATACAGGGCTCCCACACATCACCCCACTACAAATACTTTGCATTGTTTTGAAACATTTGTTAACAAATTATGAAAGAGTATCATCAAAGTATTACTACTAACAATAGTCCGAATCTTACTCCCCTATACTTTTTTAAAGGATTTATTTATTTACTTTTATCCATTTTTACCCCCCCTCCCCATTTTTGCTATTTTTGTGTCCATTCGCTAGGCAACTCTCTGTGTCCATTTCCTTCCCTCTCTTCTCATCCTTCTCCTCCTGTCTTCACTGGAATTCAATCCTCAGAATCTCCAATGTGGGAGAGAGGCGTCCTATTGCCTGCGCCACGTTAGTTCTGGGTTTTTTGGTGTGTCACGTCTTGGCTCTCCCTGTGTCACTCTCCTGTTACGTCATCATCTTGCTGCATGGCTTGCAGGGCCTGACGGCGCACCCACTCATGGGGCCTGAAAGCACACCTGTGCACGGGGCCTGGGGGGCTCTCCCACTTGCAGGGCCTGGCGGCGCACCCGTTCGTGGGGCCTGGTGGTGCACCCATGCATGGGGCCTGGTGGCCTGTGTACCTTCTATCTTTTCCTTTTTAAAAATTTTACCAGGGGGTTCCAGGGATCGAACCCAAGTCCCTCCATATGGGAGATGGGCACCCTACCATTTGAGCCATATCTGTCCCACTGCTGTATCTCTTAAGGTTGACCAAAGATGCCTAGAGTTACAGTCATTTCCCATACAGGATGGTCATATAATAAATCAGTCTTAATTTATCACCAGCATTCTAAAAACTAGACCTAGGGAGAAAAACTAGGTCTGGGGACACATGCATGGTTTCTAATATAGGGAATATTTAGCCTACCCTGATTATCACAAAATCAGGACAGCGAGAATATTTGCATGGATAATACAGTTTTATGGATTTTCACAAACTATACATATCTATGTAATCAGCACCCAGATCAGGAAGCAGAGAATGACCAAATCCCCAGAAGCCATACTTCCAGTCATACTCTCTCAAGTGTAAACAATATCTTCACTTCTAACTGCATGAATTAGTCTTACCTCTTTCTGAACTTTAACAAAAATGTTTTGTTCAGTATGTTCATTTTAGTGTCTGGCTTCATTTTGCTCAATATTATATTTCTGAGATTAATCCATATTGTTGAATGTAATTGTAATTCATTCATTCTCATTGTTATATAATATTCCACACATGTTATTTATTGTTGATAGACTTTTGTGTTGTTTCCAGTTTGGGGCTATTATGAATAAAATAGCTATGAATGTTCTATTTTTATCTTCCAGTAGATATATATTTTCTTATCTCTTGGATATCAACCTAGAATGGAACTGTTGGGACATGGGATGGGCATATATTTAACTTAGGTAGATATAGCCAGAGTTTTCCCAAGTGTTTGTACCTATTCACACTTACATCAACAAGCCATGAAATTTCTATTTACATTACATTCTAACCAACATTTGGTAAAGTCAGTCTTTTTATTAAGCCTTCTTTTAGGTGTGAAGTTGATAAAGAATAATGTCCAAAGACCACCAGGAGCACAGCTAGAGTCAAACGATGTGGTTTATTAACTTGTTACAGCAAGGATGATGGCTCAAAATGGTGAACTATAGTTTTTCTCAGAGGTATGATGGACTTGTTACAGGGTTTTGGCTTATGTGGAGTAATTTTTAAGAAAGCTTAAGGAAAGACAGGTCTGTTATGGATTAGGTTTTGTCACAATATGATAGCAAATTTGCAATTGTATACCTTAATTTTTTTTTTTTTTTTTTTTTTTTTGAGGTACGAGGGACCTCATCAGTGGGAAGCCAGCACTCAACCACTGAGCCACATCGGCTCCCCAAGTTGTTTTTTTTTTTCATTTGTTTGCTTGTTGCTTGTTTTTGTTTTTGGGAGGAACCAGGAACCAAACCTGGGACCTCCCATGTGGGAAGCAGGCACTCAACTGCTTGAGCCACATCCACTCCCCAGTAATTTTTAATCTAAGAAGCAGGAAAGAAAAGCAGAGCTAGAATTATCATATGTAAAGAAGCAGTGATTAGTCATTTGGCCAGGAGAGAAGAATATTTAGTACTTTTGTGATTGCGTTCTGTCCTTTTTTGAATTTTGTTTTGTTTCATTATGGTTATGAAATTATGCCATCATATGTTAATGTTCTCTTAAATTGCTTTTATAAAGCAGAGAACACCATGGACTACTATTAGTTGCCAGGCCAGCTACCCATTGTCAGCTTTCAGGGCTGTTTTATTATCAGTTGCCATGTAGAATCATTTAAGCCTCTGTACAGGGTACATCAGCAAACTGAAATACAGGTAAGTTTCAGAAACAAAATGATTATTAGTCTTTTTAGTCTTTTTAATAGGCCACAAAGTTAGGGGCTTTGACGACCAAACCCAGGGTAAAACAACATGTTGTAAATGCTAGCTGATGTGTTCTAGATATTCAGGTGACCTTTTCCTTTAGCCTATTCATTGACTATTCCATCTGACCAATAGTGTTTATATGGCAACAAGAAGGGTTCTAGAGCACAGACTTCCCAAAGTGTTCTCGGTCTCCAGATCTGAGACAGTACCCTAGTGGGGCAAAGATCTATTGGAACTATAAATATTATTTTTCACACCAGAATTGGCAGTCATGCCATCTTAAGTAGGACACATTTTTGGAATGGAGTTAAATAGTTCTTTCAAAGATGACTAAAAGTTCTATGAAGACCCAGAGTAACTACTGAAGCAAGAAAAGTTCCGTAAATTTTTCCCATTCTTGATGACCTTGGTTATGCTCTAATGATTTTAGCAAAAGTATTTTGTTTCTTTGAGATCAGTGCCCAGTTTTTGTGAGACTGAGGGCTGTAATTAATGCTATTTAGTAAATTTAAGTACCAGAAGGAAACTGTAGTAGAAAATCTACTTCTGAAAAGTTTAAGGAAAATCTTAAATTTTTGTTAGTGGGATCAAATGGAGATGACATCTACAATCAGTTAAATTTAGAGCAGTAGCCTAGTCTGAGAAAAACCCACAAGAGAAGTGGGATAAAAAGATCATAGGACATTGAAAGTGCAAATATGGAAATAGTGAGAGTATATTTAAACCTTTACAAATAACTAAAGAGAATGATATACTTCAATAAATTGTTTTTAAAATAAAAAAATCACTAGAGGGCATCAAAATATGACAATAGGCAAGATTAGTAATAAAGCAAAAGAAAAGAACAAGGGAGCAGATATACATATAAAAAATCAATATTATTTTCTTAGATATAAGTCCTCCCATCTAAGGTATTATCCTCCCATAGTCTTTATTGCTTCTACTGCTTTCTGATATTTTGAAAAAATTATTATTGCCATTTTTATAGGTTTTTCTCTACTTGGTGCAGCAGGAGGATTGGCTTGCTACAACTATTACATTTTGCTACGAATGGAAGTTTTCTTAAGATTTCTTTTTAAGGTTAAATTTTTATTGTAATTTCTTAAATTCAATATTTCTCAAAACGTTAGTCAAATAAATTATCCTTCATTTATTGTTTTCTTTCTTTAAATGTAATGGTACTTCCCCATTCAGATAGTTAAAATCTGTATTTTCTTTTATGTTCTATTTCAATATTTAAAACGTTTACTTGGAAATACTTGGAATTTTTTTGGTGTATGGTATGAGGGGCTAGTTTAAATGAATGTCAATTTTACCCAGAATCATTCTTCAATTTTCAACTAAATGTTAAATTATCATTGCTATATTAACATATGATAGACTATATACCTAATACTTATCTATCATCTGTCTGTGTATCTGTCTATGTATCTGTCTATGTATCTATCTATCTAATCTATTATCTATCAACTGTCATCTATCTAATCTTGTCAAGACTTCTGGGTTATCTATTAAGCTTCCTATTTTTCACTCCAGACTAAAATTATACATGTGGTTCTTCAGGCCTCATTATAGGTCAGGCGTTATGGGGGAAAGCTGCCCTCCCCACATCAGATTTGGCGCACAGTCAGTGCATTAGCTATCTGGAGGGATTGTAGTCAAGGCTGTAGTCAAGAATTCAGGCTCACTCGGGCCAGCCAAATGCACAGCTGCATCCTTGCCCAGGAGCCCCAATTTTCTCCTCTCTGATTCAGTACTTTTTCCATGCCTAGATGTTCCCCTCTCTCCTACCTCCAGCCTTCTTGGTCCATAAAATGTCAGGAGCCTTTCGTTCAGGGCTCCTTGGCAGTGAGATATTTTCCATGTCTGCACTGCATATCATGCACCTGACCCTGGACTGGTGCTGGTCTGTGGGTAAAAATAGAATCCTAGGGATCCAAGGCCTCTCTTTCAGTCTCTTGCTTATACTGCTGTAGTAAGTGAATAAATGCTTGCTTGTTACTTTCATTTTGGTTTATTGTCCTAACTGACCACATCAACACCTGGCAGCTTCCATAGGCTCAGGACCATCAATATTCCTTTATAATATGCTTTAATATATGGCATGATACATTCTCCCTGAAATACACCGATTATTTTTTTAAAGTACTTATGTTTTGCTTTTTAACTTTTCTAGATGAATGTAATCAAGTTCCAGATTAGCAGGAATACAGTTGTGTTTTTATTAGTATCTAGTGAATTTGGCTTTTATAAATTAGGGACAGATAGAGTCATATTATTTAATCTTTAAATCAAGGATCGTGATATTTTTCTCCACTTATTCATCACTGCTTTTATATGTTTCATTGTATTAGTTTTCCATGGCTGTGTAGCAAAATACCACAAACTTAGTGGCTTAAAACACAGAAATTAATTTTCTTCTAGTTTTGGAGACCAGAAGTCCAAAATCAGTTTCACTAGGCCAAAACCAAAGTCTTTGTAGGGCCATATGCCCTCCAGAGGTTCTAGGGGAGAATCTGTTTCCTTATTCCTTGGCTCATGACCTCTTCTACCATCTTCAAAGATAGCCATAAACCATCTGCTATGAACCAACTGTTTGTATTCTTTGGTAATATTTCTATTTCTATTAGCTTTAGGTGTTCTACTTATTGATATTTAGTAGTTCTTTGCATTTCAAAGAAAGTAGCCCCTTGATTCTGATATCAGTTGTAGATATTTTTTCGTTTATTATTTATATTTTGACTTTACATATAAGTAGGTCTACAATTATTGTAGGAGATAATAGAAGTCTTTAAAAATATTTGAAAGCAAATATTAAAGGTACTGAGGACTGAGCACTAAAGCATCAGAAAGATGCTTTGTGGTAAGTTCAAGAGCTTTAGAATCAAACAGTGTTTCAATTGGGCTCTACTTCTTACTACCTTTTGTGGCTTTGAGCAAGTTACTAAACTTTTCCTGTCCCAGTTTCCTCATCTATAAAATGGAAAAATAACAGCACCAATATCAAGGAGAAAGGGCTAGAACTGCACCTGGCCCACTGTACGTGCTGTGTTAGCTATTATGAATCCTAGAACAAATGCCTTCTTCTTTACAAAATCTTTGTATAGGGGAATATGTCAGAAAAATAAAAGCTTATGTTTAATTTTAAAACATCTTTCAGAAGATATTTTTCAGAAGCAGATCATTCACTTCAAATTGAGTCGAGGCTGCAAAATAGTTATTACAAAAGGTATTTTAAAATCTCAATTAGATAATTGTATGATATAATTTAAATTGTCTGGCTCTTTTATCTCAGGATTTTATTAACATAAAAGTTTTCATTATTATCTTCATTATCATTCTTATTGACCTTATCTGAATAGTCATTCCAGACTAGTAGAGAAATAAAGACATTTGAAGACTTCATTTTAATTGTGGGCTATGTAGAATTTTAAAATATACTTGGTTTGTCTTTATTATAATTCTTCATAATTAAAACTTTGAAAATTAATTTTAATGGTAATATGATCTAAACATTTAAGCAATATATAATAGTTTTACTTTAATTTGAATATATTTTTGTTTATATTTGTAGATTGTAAAATATGCTATTTACCAAGCTAAATGTCAGATGAATCAGAAAGAGTGGCCTTAGACACAGTTATTATTAATTAATGAATCACTCAACTCTTTTGTGGTGAATTACCTTATTTTGTACATGCAGCATTGGAAAATGTATTAAAGCAAGGAAGCTAAAGAAATGTTAGTAGTAACCTTTTCCCTTTGGAAATCTTATAGGACATTTAGCATTAATTCAGCCATATTCTAACTCCTCTTTATTGTGAGGAACACTGGTAATTGTATATTTGGCCATATATTATCATTTTCTTATTGCTTGCATATTTTACTTATTCATAAAATCATATATAGATAGATTTTGCCAGATGTTGTGCAAGGTTACAAAAGATAGTACATTAACTATAACCTGTGTCTTCTTTTCCCCTGTTAAATGTAATTTTCTCAAGAATCTTTGTCTCTTCACTATTTTTTTTAAACAAATCAATTTTATTGATACATATTAATAAAGCATCCAATTCATCCAAAGTGTACAATCAATGGTATTTGGTATAATCACATAGTTCTGCATTTGTTGCTTCAATCATTATTAGAGCATTTTCATTATTTCAATAATAATTAACAAAAAACAGACAAACTAACAAACAAACAAATTCTTCACCTCTCAATCTCTTTGTTTCCCCTGTTGTACATAGCTGCCATTTCTGGCTATTCTTGCACAATTACTTATTTATTAAGCAGTTTTATTGAGATATATTTACATACCATCAATCTATCCAAAGTGTATAGTCAATGACTTTTAGTATAATCAAAATGTTGTGCATTCATCACCACAAAAAATTTTAGAACAATTTCATTACTCCAAAGAGAAAAACTCCATACCCCTTAGCATTCCTTCCTCAACCCTATATAACCACTAATCTAATTTCATCTTTATAAATTGATTTATATTTACAGTTAATATATATGAATCATACAATATGTAGTACTTTGTGTCTGGTTTCTGTCATTTAGCATAATGTTTTTTTTGTCTGATATAAACATTTTGTAGTATTATCATATATTTGTTCAGCTTCAAAGAAAAATGGTCTTATATATGCAAGTTTACCCATATTCGTATTTCACATGAGGTTTTACTACACTATACAGTTCCGTGTTACATATTTTAGCTTTCCTTTTAGTAATATACATGATGTTAGACTTTCTCTTTAAATCACTTTCATACTCACATAATAGTACTGCTAGTTACAAACATTATGTTGGGCTTTCACCCTTTCTATTCATTTCCCAAGATTAACACATCCTTTTTACCAATTCTGCACAAGTTAATCCTCAGCTTTTCATTCTCTAACCTCATTCTGTTTTCTGGTTACTCATATTCAAGTTAGTAACTGGGTGAGATTACACAATGTATTTAGTTCATAGTAGCTCAATCATACAGTATTTGTCCTTTGGTGTCTAGTTTGCTTCACTCAACATAATGTCTTCTAGGTTCATCCATATTGTCATATGCTTCATGACTTCATTTCTTCTTACAGCTGAATAATATTTCATCATGTATGTACACCACTATTTGTTTATCTATTCATCTGCTGATGGACACCTGGGTTGTTTCCAACTTTTGGCAATAGTGAATTCGCCATTATGAATATTGATATGCAGATGTCTGTTCATGTCACTGCTCTCAGTTCTTCTGGGTATATACCCAGTGGTAATATTGCTGGGTCACATGGCTAATCAATATTCAACTTCTTTAGGAGCTGTCAAACAGTCCTCCACACTGGCTGCACCATTCTACATTCCCAGCAACAGTGCATAAGTGTTCCTTTCTTTCCACATCCTCTTCAACACTTGTAGATCTCTGTCTTTTTAATAGTCTCCATTCTGATACGTGTGAAATATCACATTGTAATTTTGATTTGCATTTCCCTAATCACTAGTGTCGTTGAACATTTTTTCATGTGGTTTTTTTTTTTTTTTTTTGCCATTTGTATCTCTTCTTTGGACAAGTCTTTTGACCATTTTTAAATTGGGTCATTTGTCTTTTTTATTGTTGAGTTGTAGCATCTCTTTATATATCATGGATATTAAGCCCTTATCAGACATGTGATTTCCAAATATTTTCTCCCATTGTGTTGGATGCCTTTTCACCCTTTTGACAAAGTCCTGTGAGGTGCAAAAGTGTTTGATTTTGAGGAGGTCCCATTTATCTATTTTTCTCTTTTGTTACACATGCTTTGGGTGTAAGGTACAAGAAAACCCACCTACCACAAAGTCTTTAAGATGTTTCCCTACATTTTCTTCTAGTAGTTTTGTGGTCCTGGCTTTTATATTTATGTCTTTGATCCATTTTGAGTTGATTCTTGTATAGGGAGTGAGATAGAGGTCTTCTTTCATTCTTTTGAATATGGATATATTCTCCCAGCACCATTTGTTGAAGACACTGTTCTGTCCTGTCAACATGGATTTGGTGGGTTTGTAAAAAACCAGCTGGCTGTAGAGGTGAGGGTTTATCTCTGGACTCTCAATTCTATTCCACTGATCAATGTGTCTATCTTTATGCTAATATTATGCTGTTTTGTATTATGTTTCAAGGTCAGGCAGTGAAATTCCTTTTGGCTATTCAGGTGCACTTTCCCTTCCAAATGAATTTGGTAATTGCCTTTTCTATTTCTGTAAAGTAGGCTGTTGGAATTTTGATTGGTATTGCATTGAATCTATAAATCAGTTTGGGTAGGACTGACATCTTTCAATCCATGAACACAATTTCTTCCCATCTTCACTGATTTCTTTTAGTATTGTTTTGCAGTTTTCTGCACATAGGTATTATACTTCTTTGGTTAATTTGATTCCTAGATATTTGAGATTTTTTGTTGCTATTGTAAATAGAATTTTTTCCCCTGATTTCCTCCTCTGAATTTTCAGTACTAGAGTACAGAAACATTACTGATTTTTGCATGTTCTTTTATTCTGCCACATTGCTGAACTCATTTGTTAGCTCAAGTAGTTTTGTCATAGATATTGCAGAATTTTCTAAATATAGGATCATGTCATTCACAAATAGTGAGAGTTTTACTCCTCTTTTCCTATTTGGATGTCATTTTTTTTTTCTTGTCAAATTGAAATCCTACTATAATGTTGAATAACAATGGTGACACTAGGAATCCTTTTCTTGCTCCCCATCTTAGAGGGAAAGATATCAACCTTTCCCCATTGAAAGTACAATGTTGGCTGTGGGTTTTTCATATATGCCTTTTATCATATTAAGAAATTTTCCTTCTATTCCTGTCTTTCAAAGTGTTTTTATCAAGAAAGGATGCTAGATTTTGTTGAATGCCCTTTCCCCATCCATCGAGATGATCATGTGTTTTTTTTCCTTCGGTTTGTTAATGTGGTGTATTACGTTGATTGATTTTCTTATATTGAACCACCCTTGTATACCAGGAATAACCCGACTTGGTATAAGTCTTTGATGTATAAGTCTTTTGATATGTTGTTGGATTCTATTTACAAGCATTTTGTTGAGAATTTTTGCATGTATTCATTAGAAAGATTGGTCTGTAATTTTCTTGTAGTATCTTTATCTGGCTTTTGGTATTAGGGTGACGTTGGGTAATTTTCCCTCCCCCTCAATTTTTTGGAAGAGTTTAAACCAGATTGAAGTTAATTCTTCTCTAAATGCTTGGGAGAATTCACCTGTGAAGCCATCCGGTCCTGGACTTTTCTTTATTGGGAGATTTTTGGTGACTGATTCAATCTCTTTAAATGTGGTTGGTTTGCTAAGTTCTTGTGATTGTAGAGTCAGGGTAGGTTGTGCATTTCTAGGAATCTGTCCATTTCATTTCGGTTGTCTAGTTTGTTGGCATACAGTTTCTCCTAATATCCTCTTATGATCCTTTTTATCTCTGTGGGGTTAGTTGGAACTTCACACCTTTCATTTCTGATTTTATATTTGTTTATATCTTCTCTCTTTTTTTCTTTAGTAGTCTAGCTAAGTTTTGTCAATTTTATTGATCTTCTCAAAGAACCAACTTTCGGTTTTGTAGATTTTCTGTTTTTTTGTTCTCAATTTCATTTATTTCTGCATTAATTTTTATTATTTCTTTACTTCTGCTTGCTTTGGGAATGGCTTGCTGTTTTTTTTCTAGTTTCTCCCATTTTTCAGTTAGATCTTTATTTTAGCTCTTTCTTCTTTTTTAATATAGGCCTTTAGGGCTATTAATTTCCATCTCAAGACTGCCTTCACTGTATCCCATATGTTTTGATAAGTTGTGTTCTCATTTGTCTCAATATAATTACTGATTTCAATTGCAATTTCTTCCTTGAAACACTGATTATTTAGGAGTGTGTTGTTTAGCCTCCATACATTTGCAAATTTACCTCTTTCCTGTCTATTATTGATTTCCAGTTTCATTCCATTATGATTTGAGAAGTTGCTTTGTGAGAATTTCAATCTTTTTATATTTATTGTGAGCTGCATTGTGACCTAAAATGTGATTTGTCCTGGAGAAAGATCCATGGGCACTTGAGAAGAATGCATAACCTGCTGAGTTTGGTGCAACATTCTGTATATGTCTGTTAGATCTGGATCATTTATCATATTGTTCAAGTTCTCCATTTCCTTGTTGATCTTCTGTTTTGTTGTTCTGTCTAATGATGTGAGTGGTATGTTGACGTCTCCAACTATTTTTGTGGGGATGTGTATTCTCCTCTCAGTTTTGCCAAAGTTTGCCTCACGTATTTTGTGGCACCCTGGTTAGGTGCATAGATATTTATGACTATTATTTCTTCCTGAAATTTGTGGGTAAAAAGTTAAGTCAGCCTGAGGCTGTGTCTCTCTCTCTCTTCCCTTTCCAGGGGAGATGGATCCATTGTGCCCCTTTTGTCTGTAGCCACCAGCCCTGAGGCCTGAGAATTCAGATGTGTCTGCAGTGTGAGGGAGGGTGCTGTCATTTGCAGTTGCATATTTTAGCTCACAGTTTTGCCATCGGGATTCTTTTCCTTTGCCCCTCCTTCCTCCAGGCAGTGTCCCTGTCCCACCTTCTTCTGGACCCAAGAAGATTTTTTTCCAGGCCGATTCTGCCTGTCCTCTAGCTATTTTTCTGAGAGAGAAGAGAGTCCCATGTCTTTCTTGTCCGCCATCTTCCTGGAAGTCTTTTCTTCACTCTTGATTGCAGTCTGAAAGCCATGGACTGCAGCCTCTTGGGTATGGGTATGAAGGCCAAGTGTGGCCTGCTGCCTTTCCCTGTCATTCCCAAAAAAACACTGTCTAAGGGACTAGATGTGTCAGCCTGGTTCTAGGCTGGGGTGAGAATGTGGGCTGACTCCTTGGGTTGCCATGATATCCCACAGGAGATGGTGGTCTACCGTGTTTTCCTTGAGCACATATAGACATTCACAGACTAAGTTTGTAGGGTTTATGGCTCTTGGCCTACCCCTGCTGCTAGATCTGTTTCTGTCAGGGAGGAAGTGGAGTCCATCCACTATGGCACGAGCACAAGAGGGGTGTGTGTAGACCATCTCCCTGCATTGGCATTGGATCAAAACCTATTAGTCATGGGAGACTAATGCCCATGAGTAAAGCTGGCCTTGTTTTGTCTCTTCTCCATGTGAGTAAGTGTTGTTCCATCTAGGACCTGTGTGAGTTGTATTTTTGTTGAAGACCCCAGCACCTGCAAACCATGGAGTGGATTGGGACCCTAGGACTGCTGTTCCTGGTAGTAGGCATCATCATGCTCATGCTACTCTCCATGCAGTGAGGTTCCCTCATTGGTGGTAGTAAATAGGTGCCTCTTCTGACCAGCAGTGGACATATACAGAGTGGCAACAATGGATGAGGTGCAGGTGTGGCTGTTGAATTTGGAGTAAAAAGAACTTTCTTTAGGTTCCAACCATCACCTACTCCCACAAAACCTGTACATGGTAAAGTTATTTTCTGAAGTTTTTGGGGAAAAAAACTTAAATGGGATTGTAAAATAAAAATGAATTAATTTTAAATTACTGGTAAAATATAACTGCCTCAAGATTTAAAGGAAAGGAAACCAAGGAGTTAAACACTTTGTATGGTTGTTCTCTAAAAGATATATTCTTCCTCTACCTTTGCAGCCACATTCTTCAATGAAATTTCTCAATGTCTCCATCTTCTAATCTCAGCTGTCAAAGTCTCCACTCACTTTTTGGAAAACCCTACCATCTAACTATATAGACTGAATTTCTTTAAGGATCCTTGGTCTAGTTCCAGCAAGAATATTGCCATTGTCAAGATAGCAAATGCGGCCCAAGCATCTCTAGATGTTGCTGCTAACCCTAGGGCCTTGTTGAAATCTACCCCTATATTGGACAGGTTTACAATAGGAGCTAACAGCATTCTGAGTACATGGAAACTACTATCAGGAGGAAAGCAAACAGTCCCCTTGATCTCCAGTTATTTCTGGTAAGTCTGTCCAGGGTGAACCGAAGTGAGACCCACAGATCTCCATATATTCCTGTCAGAAAACGTTTGTCCCCAACAGTCCCCAAGTTATAATCACAAATTTTTATTAGGTCCTTCCTAAAAAGGAGACTAACATTAAAATGTAGTCTCCCTGATAAGCACAAAAATTAAATGAAAGAATATTTTTATACCAAGTATGAAGTGGTTTAATTTTACTTGAAAATAGGCTCAGTTACAAGATAAATATTGTAAATTTGAAACCAACTATTAAAATAACTATGGGGAGCGGATGTGGCTCAAGCAATTGAGTGCCCACTTCCCACATGGGAGGTCCTGGGTTTGGTTCCTGGTACCTCTTAAAAAGACAGAAACAAACAACAAGCAAAACAAGCGATAAAGCCAACTTAGGAAAGCCAATGTGGCTCAGTGGTTGAGTGCTGAGGTCCTGGGTCTGACCCCCGGCCTCCAGTACCTCCAAAGAAAAAATAATAATAATTATGAAGTATAGCTAATGAGTCAATAAAAGAGATAAATTTGAATCATAAAATATATGTGCTTAATCCAAAAGAAGGCAGCAAAAGAGCAAAAAAGGAAGCAATTAGCAGATGGACAAAAACAAAACAAATACGGTAGATTCAAACCCAAATGTATCCATAATTACCTTAAATATGTATATCATCTAAACTCCCCAATTAAAAGGAAGAGATTGTTATATTGCATAAAAAGCAAGATCCAACTATTTTCTTTCTATAACAAGTCCACTTTAAGTATAACAACATAGACAGGTTAAAGGTAAAAGGAATAAAATAAATATTCAATGCGAATATTAATCAAAAGAAAGCTGGAATTGCTACATTAATGCTAGACAAAGCCAAGAGCAGTGCAGGCAATGGTACCTGGGATAAAGAGGGTCTTTTATTAATGATAAAGTTTAAATTCATCAAGGAGACTTAACAATCCTAGATGTTATTATACTTTATAATAAAGTTTCCAAATATGTGAAGCAAAAACTCCTAGATGGTCAAGGAGATAAATATGCAATTAGGGACAAACATTCTAATAACAATTTCTATAATTTAAATACATATAGATCGAAAATCAATAGGCCATGATTAACCAACCAACTTGACTTAAATGACATTAATAGAACATTCCACCTAATAAGGGCTAATACAATTTTTTTCAAGAAATAAAATATTTCCTATGATCATATTCTGGACTATAAAAAAGGTCTTAATATTTTTAAAAAGGATTCAAGTCATGCAAAATATTATTGATGAACATAACGTATTTAAATTAGAAACCAATAATAATAATATGTCTGAAAAATCCCCACGTATTTGGAAGCTTAAGAAAGAAGAAGAAGGAAAAATTTATAAATAATCCGTGGAACAAAGAAGAAATCAGAAAGAAAATATATAAATATTTTTAAGCAAATGAAAATTAAAACACAACAAAAAATTTGTGAGGTGCATCTATAGCAGTACTTAAAAGGAAGTTTGTATTATTGCATATATTAGAAAGGTGGAAAATTCTAAAATCAATAACAATTTTTTGCTTTAAGAAACTAGAAAGAGTGAATTAAACATTAAATAAGCAGAAGAAAGATAATAATAGAACAGAATTAATTAAAAAGAAAATTGAAAAAACAATAGAGAAAATCAGAGAAGCAAAAACTGGTTCTTTGAAGGGATCAATAATATTGACAAAGCTATGCCAAGCTGAAAGGGAAAAAAGAGAACACACATATGAGCAATAGAAACGAGAGCAGATAGTTTCCTATCTGCCTAAACAAACACCATGCAATGAGTTGGGTTAAAAAATAGGAATTTATTGGCTCACAGTGTCAGAGGCTAGAAGGCTTGCTTCCTTCCAGGGCTGACTGGCAATCTTTGGGGTTCCTTGGCTTTTCCGTCACATGGCAATACATATGGAGGCATCTTCACATTTCTCTTCTGGGTTCCACTGGCTTCCAGTCTCTGATTGGTCACTCTGGCTTCCTCTTCTGTGTCCAATTTCCTTTGCTTATAAAGACTTCAGCCATATTGGGTTAAAGCCCACTTCATTCATTTGGGCATAGTTTAATAATATTTTTAATGGTACTATTTACAAATGGGTTCACATTCACAGGACCATAGATTGGGACCTGAAGATGTATTTTGTGGAGGGCATGATTCAATCCCAAACAGGGAATATCATTACAGTCCTTACAGACACTAAAACGATAAAGAACCCTCCATGGGAGCTAGTTTAATGCTCAGAAAATTATAATATTTTGCCAAACAGGCCCGTGTTCTTATCCTCCACTCCCTTCAAAGCAAACAAACAAACAAACAAAACAACCCTTCAAATGCTTTTTGGTTTCTGGTCTATTGAGTTTCAGTAAATTCCAATTTCTATTACCCTAGTCCTTTTCATGTTTCTTTAAACTACTTTGTTTCTTAGCTTTTGTGCATGACCCATTCTACTTGGTCTCATTTTACTGTTGGTTAATGCATCAGAAAGAGTTAACTCAGCAGTCCTGGGTTGCTCAAACCCTGCACATTCCTGTTTTCAGGACTGTTCCTTGGCCAGCTCCTGAGAAATGAGCTCTGTGCCAGTTGAATACTCTGCTGGATAAGGGTGTTTTTGTGTGCCTGCGGCTTTGGGCCGTGCCATACCAGTTTGATCAGACAGTTTATGCTAACAATGTGGTGTATGATGAAAGCATTCACATTCATATGTGACTGAGGCTATTGAAAACACTAGACATCAAGACCTGGGTGAACTTCCCTGGTTGCCAAAACTTTGCACATGTTGCCACACATAATTATTGGGAGAATTAAACACATCCGTATGACTACATTACGAGACGACACCTTGAGGCTTGCACCTGGTTTTTTGTGGACATCACCCATGCCCCCTCTTCCCTTTGTTGATTTTAATCTGTAGACATTCACTGTAATAAACTGCAAGTATAACAGCTTTTCTGAGTCCTCTGAATCCTTCTAGCAAGTCACTGAGCCTAGGGGTGATCTTAGAGATCTCTGACATAGCTACCTTGAGGACGTTTCAAACTATAGGATTACATGGGAAGACTAGGTCCTTGTTCAGGGTCTTTTATTGTTGACTGACTCTTATATGATCTTTGAGAAAGCATATAAACAACTGTTTTGAATTAATTGTGTTTTAATTTTGGATCTGGGTAGAGATCAGGTGTGACACAATGGGAAACTGAGAATAATGCCATGAGAAAAGATGGTTTATTACTCACAGGTCCTAGAGAGAAAGGGGTGTCACAAGGGGTTGATTGGAAGCACAGTTGGCTCAGGTGTCTCAACCAACATGTGGGGAGCACACACGCAGCATGAGAGGGACCCGTGGGCTTGTACTTTTATTGTGGTCTATGAGTAGAGGTTAGTAGATTCCCTGCAGTAGTCAAGGTTGGTTCGTTTAAAGCAAACGTAAGGGAAGCGGGAAAGGATTGGGCATCTGAGGGCAGTGGGAATGGTTAGCTTACTATTTGGGACCATCTCTGGGTTTTGGGTGAGGCAATGGGTGGTGTATTAGTCAGGGTTCTCTAGGGAAACAGAAACAATAGGAAATATCTGTAAATAGTATGAGATTTATAAAATTGTCTCATGTGACTATGGAGATGCAGAATTCCAAATTTTGTAGGGTAGGCTGCAAGTCAGAGACTGATGAAGGTCGTCATTGACTTCCCCAGGAGACGCTGGCTATCTGAAGTAGAGATGGGAATTCTCTCTCTGCTGCTGAAATCACTTCTCTTTTTAAGGCCTTCAACTGATTGGATGAGACATTACTCATTGCTGCTGACAATCTCCTCACTTGATTATAGATGTAACCAGCCATCTATATCAACTCACTGATGCTTAAAGTCCCTGAAATGCCCTCATATTACAGTTAACCCAGTGCTTGCTTGACCAAACACCTGGGCACCATTATCTGGTCAAGTTGACACATTAGCCTAACCATCACAGGTGGTGTGTGGGTGGTGGCCTTAGATGTAGATTTGAGATCTGGAGGAGTTTATTCCCCAGGGCTGGAAAGCTGTTCATTAACTAGGCTGAAGGTCAGTGTTAAGTGGTGTAGCCAAAGTGAGATGGATGCTGAGGCAACACACCAAAGTTTTGATAGTTATGATAATCTGTCCCTTGATGTCTCAGCATCATTTATTTGGAGTATTGTGGCAGTGGCAGTTTAGGTGGCTTTACTACCAGGGGCATAGCATTATTGAGCCAGTGCATAAGACACTTGAGGATATTGGCTGTTATAAAATGCCAGTAGGGGAGCGGATGTAACTCAAGTGTTTGAGCACTTGCTACCCATGTCCAAGGTCCCGGGTTTGATCCCCAGTACCTCCTAAAAACAAACAAATGAAAAAACCAACTCTCATTGGAGAGCCAATGTAGCTCAGTGGTTGAGTGCCTGCTTCCCATGTACAAGGTTTTGCATTTAATTCCTGGTACCTCCAAAAAAAAAGGCCAATAAATAATAAAACCAACAGCTAGAAACCTTTGCATGGCCATTCCTCCCACTCTTCAGGTGATATCCAGGAGAAAATTTCAGAGAGTTTTAGGTTCTGAGACATCTATTGGAAAACTGTGGTTATATTGTGAAACACCTTAATCTCTTGAGCCATCTTTTGCAAGTTGATTTTGACCTGTCCCAAATTATTAATATACATATAGCCAGAGGTGCTTCTTATGGCCCAGACCTTCCCTTCTTTGGCTAAGAGTAGTATAAGACTAGGCAGTTATATAAGACTACCTGTGATAGGAAATCTATTTGTTGTTTTATCATCATTTATTAGCATACAGAGGGATGGAAGATCAGGCAAAGGAACCCAGGGCAAATATGAGAGCCTTGAGATGTTGGTTAAGTTGTCCCTGTTGTGTAACATTTAACTTGCCACTAGGGGGAGGCAGAATGCAAGGCAGCTTTATCATCTTGGGGACTGTGACTTAAGATGGGTGACAAGCATCACATAAGGAAGAGAAGCCCATGTGTATTAGTCAGGGTGCTCTAGGGAAACAGAATCAATGGGAGATATCTGTCAATAATATGAAATTTTATAAGTCTCTCACATGACCGTGGGGATGCACAAGTCCAGGTTACACAGGCAGGCTGCAAACCAGGGGCTCCGATGAAAGTCCAACGAAGGTCCTTGATGAGTTTCTGGGAGATGTTGGCTGTCCAAAGACGAGCTGGGATATTCTCCCTGAATGCTGAAATCACTTCCCCTTTTAAGGCATTCAACTGATTGGATAAAGCATCACTCATTGCTGACAGCAATCTCCCTGATTGATGTAAATGTAATCAGTTATCTATGCAGTAAACTCACTGGTGACTAAAGTCCATAAATGTCCTTGTATTAAAATTAGCCCAGAGCTTGCTTGACCAAACAACTGGGCACAATTACCTGGCTGAGTTGACATATTGGCCTAACCATCACACCATGGTAAAACAGTCTGTGATTTCAGACAGTTAATATTATGATGGTTCTCCTTATCATTTCCCAAGGCAGCATCTTGGTTCATTAGCTGACTTAGTAGAGGGGTGGCTCTGGTCAGTTGGGGTGTCAGGAACAACAGAAGGAAACACTTAGCGGTGGTCTTTACTGGTGCCATCTCCATCAGTGAACTTGTGGGCTCGGGGTATGTTGTCTGAGGTGAGGTGGTAATTGTTAGGCCAACATAGGGTGGGTATCCCTCCTAAGCAGCGATCAATAAAGATGGGGAATATTGTTGTGGGCTTTTAAATACTATTGGGTAGCTCTAGTCATGATATTTCTGTAGGTTCCTAAAAAATGGTTGATGTCACAGAGCTTCATGACTTTTAGGGGGTCCTCTGGGTTCCTGCATGGCTCCCTATACATCCTTCCATAGGGAGAATATGTTTTGTCTACACTTATATGCCAATTGGGTGTTAATTCTTTGTAGGCCCTTTGCAATCCAAGCTCTGGCCTTAGAACAGTGTGTCTGGCAGATGGGAGCAGGGACAATTAGCCATGCAGACTTGCATGCAGCCAGGCTGTATAAAAATCTTATTTAAGTTAAGCCTGAGTCAAGAATCATTCTTGAATTTGTGCCAATGGGACCACTTAATATATAGGTTGGATAATTTTGGATCTTAACCATACTTGATGACATACTGGGTACAATTGGTTGAGAAGTGACATATAGAAATCTCCTCTGTTTCGGTACAATTTTAGGATTAGCTGAGTACTGTTTGAGAATTCCTGGGCATGCATGGTGAGACTTTGTGAATCAGTAAGTAAACCTATGACCCATACAGCCAGTAAAACTACTAAAACCCGGAGCCACGGTGAAACTGACATTGTACCAAGGACCGGCTTATGGGGCAGCTACTCGTATTATGATAGCTGTACTCGGTGGTGTTTCTCCCTTTCCTAGACATTGCGTAATGTTTTCTGTCAGGGCTTGCTTTAGGTCTGCTGCTTGTTGTGTCATGATGGGTAACAGGCACTCATGACAGGGTAAAAGGAGGTTGTTTTCTGATGTGACTGTCATTCACCAGACCTAGCTTCTTGTCACCTCTAATGGTGACCCAGACTGCTGTGTTGAGGCAAGTGGCTTAGCTTGAGTGAGATGGATGCCAAGGCAGTACGCAAAATGTTTTGATAGTTCTGACAACAATCTTATGTACTGCTCATTGGTTTTTCCAACCCTTAAAGTCCTTTGATAGATTGGTTTCACTAATAGCTACAATCAATGCCTCCTTGTTTCCTCAATCTCTGCTTTTTTACTTTATACTTTAACTCTAGGCTTGTTTATGCGACTCACTTTGGTCAATGTGACCTAGCAAAAATGACACGCAGAGTGGCTTGTAAAAGCTCTTGTGCATTGCTATCTTCTGTCTTATAACTGAGCCATTTCCAAAAGATCAAACCCACTGTAGCCTGTGAGAGGTTGAGAGACCATGTGAAGCTGAGCTGAGCTGTACAGTAGAGACCTTCTTAGACCAGGCAGCTCCCTGCTGATATATGCTGACTATGAATATTAAAGTCACCCCACTGACTACAGCTGTATGAATAATAAACACTTAATGTATGTAATTGAGGTATTCTGAGTGGTTGCTAAGTATCATTATAGCAATAGCTAACAAATACAGGTCCCAAATATGAATTTTCACTATCCTCTCTCTCGAAAACTTGTCAACACACACTATCTTAACTCTTTTCATCTACTTCCCACAGAACTATAGGCTCTTAAGACACATGGTCTGTCTTCCAAGTTATCAAAGGATACAGTTTTATCAAATGTTTTGGCATGATATACCCTATCCTCAAAATGTGCCTTAAAACTGACCACTTCTCCACAACTTCACTATCACCCTGTTCCCCACTACCATCATGTCATAACTAAATAATTCCAAATAACTTTCTAGCTCATCTCCTTGCTTTTACTCCTGTCTTCCTATGGATTTCCTTCATGCAATTCTGGGGTGATTCTTTTAAAATTATAAATTATTTTACTCCTTTGTTCACTGCATTCAGGGAAAAAATCCAAAATCCCTACCATCCATAGCCTACCAGTCCTACATGACCTGACCCTTAGCTCTCTCTTGACCTACTCTCCCTTC
Organism: Tolypeutes matacus; assembly: GCA_026826555.1. NCBI lineage: Eukaryota > Metazoa > Chordata > Mammalia > Cingulata > Chlamyphoridae > Tolypeutes > Tolypeutes matacus. The sequence goes on along the minus strand of JAKSZT010053929.1, from coordinate 54,810,030 downwards.
ACTTTCAACCCTTCCATTGAGGTTCAGCCAAGCTTGTCTTCTTGCAGATCCTCAGCCTTATCAAGCAAGTACCACCATAGGGCCTATGCATTTGCTATTTCCTACACCTGTCTGACTCCTGCTGCCCCAGATAGCCACAGGGCTCACTCCCACACATTTTTAAAGCTCTTCTTATGCAGGGCTGAAATTCATTGTGTTATTACCAGTAAAGCTTGCTGGCAATAGTCTTCATCACTAACCAGGCATCTATCCATATGGTAAAAGACTATGTCTTAGAGGTGGTTAATTACCGAATATTGTTAAAATATTCATAGAATGGTTTCAGATATATCTCCCAGAGTAGAATTCATCCCTGGGAAAGTTACTATCTCTATCTTTTTGGTTGTATTATGAACATAATAGTTCCTCAGTGTATGTTTTTTATAAAATATATGAATCTCTATGTACTCCCATCCCAAAGAAAATTTTCCCAAAAATGTGTTACTCACTTTAGAAGACTAAACGAGACAATAGGTCATTCTATAGTGTTCTTTGGCATTCCCAGTCCAATGGAGCTCTCCAGGAGGGGTCACAGGCTCTACTAAGCTCATCCATCTTTCAATATTTCCCCACCTATGTGAGTGACAGTTTTCTCTTCATCTTTCCAAGTGTCTAGAATGTGACTATTATATCAATCATGTGATTACACATCACACACACATTACACACATACACTCTTATGGTCCAAAGCAGTAATTTTCAGCAAAAACACATTATAATCACATAAAGAGAAAGAGAAATATGGTAGTAGCTTCTAATTTGCAAAGCACATTTCTTACAATGGCATTAGTACTTCATTTTTATATGTTGAGAAGTTTTAGTTCATTTACCTTTGCCCTTTTCCCTCTGTCAAATGATTGAACAGACTTTCATTGGTTCTTATGATATACCCCTTATGACCTCTTGCAATTGGGTTCACTTTGCTTCCACAGGTAGATTTCTTGGGCCCAATCTTTTTAAGATATCTCAAGGTCAGCTACTTTCCTTGGTGCCGCTGTTCTCATAGAATAATTTGCTCGATTAAGCTATTGGGATGAGAGCTGCTTCCAATATAGACTTCTCCCTTGATTTTATAGATAGTCAGCCTCATACTTTAATATTTTTTCAGGAAAATGTTGGGCATTAGATACTGTCCTTCAGATTCCAGATAGCACTGGTCAAGCGGCTCTCTGTGGCCCTTGCTCCTCTTCTCTCTAGATTATAAATTTGTTTGGGGGCACCCATTTTACAAGTTCTGCATAGAGTGCCTACAATCTCAATGTGGGAATGACAAGTCACTTATTGTCCTAAGTTCAGAACTGAGAGAACAATAAACATAATTTTACCTCTCATTACGATGATAATAAAGAACATTTTTTAAAATTTGTAAACTGCTGAGTAATGACTTAGAAACAAGTTGTCATTTCATTATAGCATAAGCCTTTAGAATTGATTACAACATACTTGATTGCAATAAATGAGTGAACACAAGTGAAAGATTAATTTCTTTACATTATTCTTTTTTACACATTGTCAATGCTATTAATTTTTCCCTTCTAATTTCACCCTGTTTTTCACTAAAGACTGTTGTACCATGTTGATTAATGTGATTGCAAGATTTTGAAAAGATAGGGATTTCCATGTTTTCTGGGACATTATCAGCTTGAAAGAATATCCATGCAAGATGTAGATTCTGTTTGTAACAACTTATTACCTTAACAAATATTAATAAAAAATTCATCTTCTGGAATTCCTACCATTAATTATGTACACTACTAACAAAAATACATTTTGAATTCTGCATGAAAGATACTATATTAGCTACCAAAATAGCAGATAGTAGAAAGTCAAAGATATGATCCAAAAAAACCACACACATTAGCATCTTATAGAGTAACATGCAATGAGAGTGTAAAAGTATATTAAAAGCAAAGTATTTTAGTATGTAGGGAGAGTCAAAATCAGGTATTTTACTCAGGAAAACTTCCTATAGATGTGAACTTCTATATGAATCATATACAAGGAAAAGGGAAGAAGTAAGGCCAAAAATATTCTGTACTATTTAATCTGAAAGGAATAAGAAATGATTTTGCTTGATGTTGGAGAATGAAAAGTGATTTGAATTCCTGAGTTGGCTTTATATAAAGATCTGATTTTTACAAAATTGTTCTGAATTAAATTTTAGTTTTAACTTTCATTATCTGATTAGGTGGTTTTAAAAAAATATCTGTCCAGTTTCTTCAGCTATGAAAATAGAAATAAAAACGTCAGCATTGACATTTTACATTATAATACAGTATTTTCTACTGGCTAACTTTTTTCTTTATTAGAAAAGTTGTGGTTTCACAGAACAAGCATGCATAAAATACAGGATTCCCGTATACCACCCTATTATTAACATCTTGCATTGTTGTGGAACAATTGATGATAGCACATTTTTATAATTGTACTATTAACTATAGCCCATGGTTTAATTTAGGTTTCACCGTTTAGTGTAGTTCCATGGATTTTTACAAAAAATGTTTATTCTGTTACCATATATACAATCTAGTATTTCCACCTTTAATCACATTTAGAAATATATTACAGTGCTGTTAATTACACTCACAGTGTTGTGCTGCCATCACCACCATCCATTAGTAAAACATTTCTATCATTCCAAATAGGAATCATGAGCATTTTAAGCCTTATTTTCCCATTCTCCTTTCCTGCTCCATCCCCTGGGTAAGCTATAGTCCAGATTCTGACTATGAGTTTGCTTATTCTAAATTATTTCATATCAGTGAGATTATGTAATATTTGTCCTTTTGTGTCTGGCTTATTTCACTCAACATGATGTCTTCAAGGTTCATCCATGTTGCCACTTATATCAGGACTTCATTCCTTTTTATGGCTGAATAATATTCTATTGTATGTATATACCACATTTTATTTATCCACTCATGTTTGATGGACACTTGGGTTATTTCCATCTTTTGGCAATTGTGAATAATGCTGCTACAAGCATCAGTGTGCAAATATATGTTTGAGCCCCTGCTTTCAAGTCTTTGGGGCATATACCTAGTAGTGGGATTACTAGGTCATATAGTAGTTCTATACTTAGCTTTCTTAGGAACCACAAAACCGTCTCCCACAGCAGCTGCACCATTTAACATTGCCACCAGCAATGAATGACGGTCCTATTTCTCCACATCCTCTCCAACACTTGTTATTTTCCATTTTTTTAATTGCAGCCAATCTAATGGTATGAGATGGTCTCTCATTGTGGTTTTGATTTGCATTTTCCTAATGGCTAATGATGTTATTCATCTTTTCATGTGCTTTCTGGCCATTTGCATATTTCCATATAAGGAAATCCTTCAATTTTACAACAAAAAGACAAGCAACCCAATTTAAAAATGGGCAAAAGATTTAAATAGGCTTCTACTAGTTAACTTCTGTGAAGGACATTTAAGGATAGTGTCAAAGAGTAAAACATTATGTTACTGTTTATGCTCTTTCCAAAATATTCAGAAAGTTTACAGGTAATTTTGCAGATGATTTCAGTTGTACAATTCCAATAGAAATCCCATAACTCCTACTTAACTTAAAATGCATTTAATATACCCTTTGGGAGTATTTTCAATTACTATATAGTTTAAATATCTTTATTCCATAGTCCAGAGAAATTTTAGCATTTTCTTTGCTTTAATTCTTATATTAATAATCACAATTACATATCATATTTGAAATATTAGAATGCTTTTCTGATGTTCTAAAATTGGGATATTAACCTCTGATTCATGATAATATGGTGCTATTCATTAATTATTCTTACCTAACACAGTTTAAAAAGAATATTTCACTTAAGTGAGTATTCTAAATTAATTAAATTTTAAATTATTTAAAGTTTATTATTTAAAGCTGAGTTTGCATTTTAATTATTTTTAACTAGATGATATCTCTCCTTTAATTTTAGGACATTTATTGATAGTTGTGATACATAGTAGAACTTTGTAGATTTTCAATGTAATATTCATTTTATTGTTTTAAAAAGTAATATGATATTTTAAAGCATTACTTTAATCAAAATTGATGCATTATTGATTGGTTCTTAATCTGCATTCCTATTAGAATCCAACCAATAAATGCGTTAGTAGAAATTAATGGCAAATCTATGTCACCAAAAATAGATTGTCTAAAGATCGAATATAAAGACTAAATTTCAAATTTCTTATTTTGTTTAGAGGTTCATATAGTCTAGATAATAAATTTTTAATATCATATCTAAAAGTATATAATGTATTATCTAAATGTTATTCTTGGTACCACTGTTATGCCTTTGTTAGTTTGGGTTCTCTGAAAGGTAGGCACCAAAACAAGATTAGATATGCTAGAGATTTGTTAAGGAAAATGTCTGAAAGGGAACATGAGGGGGAACTGAGAAAGTGAGCAAGTTTATCAGACTGCCATGTAGGACTGACCCCTGTGAAGGAGATAGGGAAGGATGGAGGGTTACATAAGGAGAGTCTTTGATTACAGTGCAATTCTTAAAAAAAGTTTTTCCAGATTGATGGTGGAGTACTTGAGTCAAAGTTGTTCACAGGTCCTGAATCTCAGCAGAATTGTAACACCTACTCTCCAGTTCATTGGACTCACCCAGGACTAAAAAGGAGATGATGATGGACAATGCCCATGCCAAAAAACAGAGAGTATCTACAACTGCAAGCAAGACAGTTCCATCCATCTGCCCCATGGGATCTAAGCCCCCTCTCAGTCATAAACAGAGTGGGCATCACCACCCCCAAATTCTCAAGATGGACTAAAGTAGACTTATTATTATTCTATTGTAGACTTATTATTATTCTAGCAATGGAAGAACTTGTATCATTGTCATAAAGGCAGTGGCCACCAGAGGTTCTGAGGGGAGGGAGAGGGAAGAATAGGTGTAACATGGGGACATTTTTGGGACATTGGAATTGTCCTGCATGGCATTGCAATGATGGATACAGACCATTATACATTTTGTCATAACCTATAAAATTGCACGAGACAGGGTGTAAACTATAATGTAAACTATAGTCCACAGTTATTAACAATGCTTCAATATATGTTCATCAATTGTAACAAATGTACCAATTTGTTGATACATTTGGGATGGTGATGCCGAGTCCACCTCTAATTGAGAAGGGGCTTAGATCCCATGGGGCAGATGGATGGGACTATCTTGCTTACAGTTGCAGACTCTTTCTGTTCCTTGGGATGGTCATTGTCCGTCATCATCTCCTTGTTAATTATCCTCGGTAAGTCCAATGAACTGAGGAGTGGGTGTTGGAACTCTGTTGAGATTCAGGGCCCAATTGGTACATGGACAGCCCAAAGATTTAAGTTTCTTGGACATATACCTATCAACTCTAGTGCTAACTATAGGCTCAAATAGAAGGGGCAGAAGACCCATGTGTTGGGAAACCACAGCTGAGTCCAACTCTGTCACACTGGGGAGGATAAATTCCAAAGTAGGGCCCACTGGCAGGGTTCCAAACTCCTGCACTGTCTGCCCTGCCTATAGTGTTTGGATGTCTCTAGAGCCCTCAGGAGCCCCGCTATTTGAGGCAATATTTACTTTGGCAGTCAATGAGATCCTGCTGATATGTGCATAAGCATAACCTCTGGAATGACCTCCAGACTCACTTTGAAGTCTCTTAGCCATATAAACTCACTTGTCTTTATCCTTTCCCCCTTTTGGTCAAGGTGTTTTTCCAGTTGCATTACTAGTTGGTGCTTGTTAAACCACTTTCAGTGTAGAGATTTAGGGTTTCAGGCACATGAAAGTAGATTTCAATGACAAAAATTGGGGTAGAGAATAGATAAAATCTAGAACAAATCAGAAGTCCAATTATCCAAATGATCATTTAGTAAGAGTAAGAATAGTAGCAAGAGTAAGTTGATCATGTGTCACACAGCATGCTGCACTAGAATTTCTTAAATTCTTCCTTCTTTATCAGTTGCTTTACAGACTGGGCCAAAGATGAAACATGTGTTTAATGTCTTTCCAGTCACTGTAGAAGCAGAAGCTCAGCGAATTATTTTCCATAAAGTTAATGTTCTAGAATTTTTTTTTTTTTCCATTCAGCACTGTTACAATGGGAACTAGTCTGTTCAGCTGAATGCTGCAAAGTTCTATTTAAGTTTTATGTTTCAGCAGTATTTCAAAGGAGCCTTGTGTGGGCCAGCCTTGGAAACCCTCAATCAAGAAGTTCTCAGAGTCTCTTCATTAGTCATTTACTATCTAGAACTATACTAATAGAGCTTTCTAGAATTATTCAGTCTATGAGGAATAATTGGAAAATTATTCTTTAGTTAATGAATTATTTTTTGTGGGAGTTTGTACCAAAAAATTCAGTAACAATAACTTTAGAAAGTTCGGAGTATATAAACTTCAGTTAGCATAGGCAATTTCTTATATTTCTCATCACTTTTTAATCTTCAAAATGCTAGTTTATTATAATAATGAGAAATGCATTCTAGGAATCAAGAGCTGTTTTATTATTTATAAGTATAATATTTATAAATATAAGTCTAATATTTCAGATATTGTTGAACATACATTGATTATTCATAACTATGGCACATTTAAATTTTCCTCAAAGAACTATATTAATCCTGAAAGTCTCATCTAATATATTTATTAATTATGCATTGATTCAAATGAATTCAATAATATTTTAAAATCGGCTACTTGTTTTTTTAATGGCTATAATAAATAAAATGTGAAATTTATCCCTTTTTATATTTAGAATATAATTATAATTTCTGGATCAACTCATAACTTCTTTTCCTTAGATTTATAAATGTAATGTCTGTTCAAATGAATAAAAGCTGTTTGCTTTGGTTTTCAGAACTCTCCTGATTCTACAGTTAGTGTAAAGCATTTTTATCTCTACAGTAACTTTCTAAGTTTAATTTAACCTCCATTCTTACTACATTCTTATAAGTAAGTAAAAAATGCTTTATGTTTTTTTTTCACTTCTAGCTTTACATAAAGTACAGAATTACAATGAAAATGCATTATTCTGGAAATCCCTGTCTACCTGAAAATCTTCAGACCAATATCTCGCCAAAAGAGCAAAGGTTGTTTAATAACAGGCGCCAATACCATTATTATACAATCTGTGAATTTGCTATCTGCAGATGAGTCCATTGGGTACAATTGATTTAGGAGAATGTACTTGGATTGATTTCTAGGCTGCATATCAAAGACTCCTTAATGAGTGTGGTGGATGGACTAAGAGCGAGCTAAAGAACAATTTATTAAAGAATAGAATTTTTGAACTTTTTGATAAGTGCATTTATTAACTTTTGCTGACTCCCCAAGAAATAAAAAGTTCAGACAAGATCTTTGATGATAATATGTAAAAACCTACTTAAGACTTGCAAGTAGAAAATGAGAAATTAAACAGATTAGTTGTGAACTATTTTCTTTCATAAAGCATTAAACATTAATAGGATATTTCTATTTAGAACCCGCAAACTGTATCTAATTAATGTACTAACATATTTATTCATGTGATTCATATAAATGTATTAACATTTTTTTGATCTCTAAAGAAAATGCTCTATTTAGCCATTATTTCCTTAAAAATGAAACATTTCCATCTAGGTAAGCTTGTAGAATTTTCTTATAAAATGTTTTAAAACATGTTTTAGTACTGCCACCTTAAAGTCAAGGTGTGTATTCGGTTGAGGCTCCACTGTATGATCCTCAAGGTGATGAAACTGGTGGGTGGGTTACCTGTATGCAGCAGCCTGCTTAGTTTGCTGGGATCCAGCCGGTCTTCAGAGCACTAGCCTAGTATCTGGTGCTCTCAGGCATGAAGACCAAGGATTACAACAGGTGAGACAGCAGAGATAAGCAGCTACAGGATTTATTGCCCATGCTGAGCTGACCAGTGTCTGTGGGAGAAGCAACTAGTCAGCAGTGCTCAGATGAGCTCTAGAGAAATATTTCTTACTTTGATGAACCCCTGAATCACCTCCAGATCTTGTTAAAATGCAGATCTTGATTCAGTAGGTGAGTGTAGAACCTAAATTTCTGCCGTTCTAACAATCTCCTGAGAAATGCCCATAGTATTAGTGTATAGTCCACAACTGAGATAGACTGGACTGTACCATGCAGGCTCAAAGTTACCTTTGCCTGAGGCACAAGCACCTCTCCAACACATCCCCAAATCCTCCCACAAGATGGCGCTAACCCGAGCCATTTGAAGCATGCTTTCTCTTCTACTTCTATTATAAGGTGGAGGTCTTCTTGCCAGGACAAGATTGAGAGATTTAACTCCGTTTGCTCAGAGAACTGTTTTGTTCCTTGTCCACTCTAATTCTTCTACAGTTTTGGATATTGTTTTTCTGTTGCCCTTTTCCTGCCCAGAGTCTGGCCAAACTGTACAATTACTCCAATGGCTTTTATTTCTACCTAGTTAATGCTGGTGACTTTCCCTTCAGCTATTCAATAGGTTCTTCTTCTGGTCAATACTTCAAACTCAACATGATCCATTAAGGTCTATGAACAAGATTATACTCAGTTTTACGGTAAATCCTATACATTTATCTGGGTCAAAACTTGGAAAAAAAAAACATGCTAGAAAGAAAGAAAAATCCAAAATGCTTTGAACTTTATAAAAATGCCCTTCCTTACTTATAAGGGGATGCCCATTGTCTTTAGCATGCTCTACAAGGCCTTGGATAATCTGTCCATAACCTTGCTTTCCAGATCCAACTCCCACCACTTCCCATATCCATCTTTTGCCCCTTTGATTAAATACCTTTTCCCACATATGTCATTTCTTTTGATGACTCCTTGATATTCCCTCTGCTTTAAATAAGCAAATCCTTACTCATTTTTCCAAGACCCAGTTTAAATATTATCTAGTCTTCTCTGAAGTGTCATTCAAAATGAAATCTTATACAGTGTTTCCACAGCACTCCAACCTACTATATTATTTTTTATATGTCCTCTATCATATTATTTCCTATATTGTGCTGTTACAATCTTTGTTACTTATTCATCTCTATATCTCTAGTACCTCACATATTATCCCTTCAATTTGCTAAATAATGGAAATAATACAAATTAAAAATAATGTATACTGGTTTTTGAGGAATTCAAGAAAGACTCTACCAACTGACTTATGAAGTGATAATACACCATCATGGTGACTTCTTAGAGGACCAAGGGTTACAGAATAACATGGGTCCCCTCCAAGAAAAATTGCTGTATGTAAACCAATCCACATGAAGAAGTGAAAAAAAGCTACATGAGAATTGGGGCTCAGGAATACCACAATTATTAAAAGTTCTAATAACATGTAGGTTTAACCTGTTTAGCTTAGTATGGTTGTTACTTTACATCCTATGTTAAAGTTACTGATAAGAAACATATTCCTTATTACTAAGCCCTTTGCCAAGTGCCCTGATATATTTGTTTATATTTAATTTCCTTTGAATATTCTCATTAAGAGTGAAAAATCTGACCATGAAGAGAAGTCTTAATATATATATACACTTCCAAAAGTATAAAGGATATTTTGTAAAAATTTATAATCATTGTGTCTCAATTCATACAATGTCTCATATGTGTATTGAATTATCCTTTTATAGAAAAAATATATTGCATGATTAACAGGTTACTAGTAGAATTAAATTAAATTTTGAAAGTGAATAAATACTAGTTTAATCAATACAACCCTTTTGTGTATTACATGTTGTGACATGATCTGTTACTAAAGTAATGTATTGTTGAACATAAAATATATTTTCTTAATCATCTTAAAAAGTTTATCTAAAATAATTTTTAGTCTTGTAAAGAATTGGTTTCATATTGTACTTTATTACTGTGATTTACCTAATCTCCTTAGCAACTTGTTTCATTTAGCATAACAAATTCATTTTTTTAAATTTAGAGTATTTTACATTTTCATCCTCAATATTTAATTATCTACTTGTATTAATATGCCTAAATTACAGAGCAGGGCTTCTAGGAGGGTTGAACTCATAGCCTATAAATCTTACCATTATTTAAAAAATCAATTTAATCAAATTAATGATAAGATATATAAAAGAAAAAAAATCCCTCCATTGTTTTAACTACTTCTAAAGTTGGGAGTTAATATTATGATACAAGAAATAAAGAAATGCAATAATGTGTAGGATGATAATGAGTTAAAATTTTCTGAACTAAGTATTATAAAGCATCAAAGTTCATGGCCCAAGGAATCATGAACAATTGAGGAATAGACATTTTACTGATTACAAAAGTAAGACATACTTACAGAAATAAAAGGGAACAATTAAAAAAAATTATGTGGCATATATACTGAGATTTTGAAAGTTTCATAGTTATATCACATGATCATTGCATGTTACAATACAGACACTTCAATCTGCAATTTAGGGAATCCTCTTACTATTTAGACCAGAAATATGAAGTTAGTTAAATATTGGAAGTTGTGTCTGTCATCTGTAGAAGTTAATATACATCATCATCTACTAACCATGAAGCTGTCCTGATATCATTCCTAAGAAGTAAGTTAAAATTCTCAAGGGGATTCTTTTCAAAGATTAGCCATAATGTAGGCAATTTTTGCTGATTTAATGCCCTTCTACAAGCTGTATATGAATATAAAAATAAAGATGTCTCAAAGATATCATTGCCATAAAAATGTAGATGTCTGACTCTGAGACCTTTATTAAAATCTTTGTTTTCCGAGAATGGCATACTAGGTTTCAAATTAGCTACATTAAAAAAAATAGATAATAGATTTTTGAAAAATATGCATACTATAAATCAATGAAGCTATCTATAAACGCATTAGAGGACTTCTGTTATATGGAATATATAATAGTTAATATATGCAAGTTAGTGTTTGTTGCACATACAAACACACCCTCACCTACACAGGATTGCTGTATTGTATTGCTGTTTCTTTATCAAGAGCATTCCCTCAGGATAAGCTGTGGGTAGCTGGACTGTGAAAGCTGGACTGTGAAAGGCAGGGTCTTCATTATAGATTCCAATAATATAAGTCAGGACTCAGAAGGTAGAGGACTTGTGTGAAGAAGTAAAGGGAGAAGGAATCTAATGGAATTTTCCCAACACATAACCCAATCAAATACTTGAAGAAGAGGAGCTTAGTTCAGAAACAGACAAAAGTAGCTGCTGTTATAATGCTTACTAATCATTTGTCTGTTTTTCAGCATGAACTTTATATGATGTTTAGTGTTCCTCTGTACATTGGAACATAGTGGCTTTAATCTACCACCCTGTCTTTTTGCACTTTGCCTTCCTCTGTAATATCCTGCCAAAAATATAAGCTGTGGAATGCAAACTCTGATCCTGGACATGACTCGTATCCTGACTGGTTCATGCCTATGCAATTTGCCTGAAATTGTAGCCTAAATTTAGATTCGATCAAATTCATATGCGTTCACTCTATATTGAATTTAGAAAACATAAAAGGAAAATTATGTTCTAATTTTAAATGTGGTTAGAAGGTATGTCAACAAGTGTGAAGGGTCTGATATTTTACCCTCCTTGCAAGCAGTTTCTTAGACTGCCACAGTTCCATGGATGCTGACAGAAAACATGAGCCTTCTGGGCAGAGGTGAGGATTTATTATTCATGACCCAGAAAGCAACACGAGCATCAGCATACCCACCTGAGGCCATTCAAATCACTTCCAAGGGATTGAGGGCAAGGGAAGTGGACATGAATATGCTATGCTCATGCTGCTTTCTGGGTCATGAACACAGTTCATTATGTAATAGGGAGCCCTGAGCTTGAGAATCTTTTATAACAGGGAGTGAGCATGCCTGCCAGTGAGATAGGCATTATTGCTCTATTCCAAGGCAAAAATTTTCAAGTATTTACCTCACTTGTAAAATGGCAGAAATGTAAGAGACTTGTGGAAAATTTTCTCCCAACAGGGTGCAAGAAAACATTATTTGGAAAAGTTAGTGAATTATTGTGCCCCCTTTCCTTTAGTCCACCTTCTCCACCCCTAAACCTCTGATTAACCTCAATTAATAATAGATCAAGGGAAATTGCATTTGGCAGTATAGATATTCAAAATATTTGTAAGGTTCTGTAAAAATTTGGAAAAAATATAGTACATTTTCTAAAGTGATACAAGGAAAATATGGCTGTTAAAATGTGAAGAAACCAAAAATATTTTGCCTGCTATTGTGACAAAACTGCTGGCCAACAATTCTAGAAGATAAACAAGTTCAAAGACTTGATCTCTTAAAATTGACTAGTGGTCAATTGCTAAAATTTATTTTTCAAATTATACATTGAATTAAATGCAAACATTAATGTGCATTTAAACAGATATCTTGCAATCTTTAATACTTTATTCTCATATATTTAAAATCCTAGAACTTTAAGTGATTATGTCAAAATTAGAAATATGTTCAATTTCTAAGGGTTTTCATTTGTTTTGTTATACAAATTAGAGAAAGTCCATGATGAATTGTCTGTATAATATAAATAAAGAAATAGGAAAGCAATTAAGGAAAAAAATTAGGACTTACATGGTTCAAAATTTATTAATGTAATAATTATAAAAATATTCTAATTCTTAATTTTGCAGAGAAAAGCAGACTTATGAATATGTTGTTTAGCTCTTAGTAATTTGGCCAGTATATAATGATAGAAAAATTATTTCATCATTTTTCTTATTAATATTTTTTAAGATTTGAAAGAGATAGTGTTAAAAGGAAGTAGTCTTGAAAACTGGTAAAAACCACAGGAGATTATTATCAAACATAATAGTGAATAAATACTTCAGGTTTCTGTACCTTGTGGACCAATATCAATGAAAGTAATTGGAAATTAAAGGTACTAATTGAAATTGTTAAGTATGACGTGAAAACACAAGTTGTTAGGAACTCTAAAATTGGACAGAATAATTTTATACTTTTGAAAGAAAGCATTTGATGGGAAAGAAAGGACCAAAAGAGAATCAAGCATAATATTGGTGTTTTAGGATTCCTCTAAAATATTCAACGTTAACATAGGAAGAAATTGCAATATTTAAATTTAATGTTTCAACAAGTTCTACCATTGAAATTAAGATATTTTCATTGTTTTGATGTGCCTTTTTCTTTCCTCTGTCTGGATTAAGTTATGTGAAAATAAATCCAAAATGATAGGGGCTTAAATAAAATAGAAACTTATTTCTCTCCTCACATGAGAATCTATAGTAGGTGGTACATGGTTTTCTCATGTTGCTCTGTATCCCCAACATAGGCTTCCTCCTCAGGTTCTATGATGGCAATCAGAACTATAGCCATCACGTCTGCATTTTGGCCAATAGGAAGAGCAAAAGGGGAAGAATGCTAGTTCTCATTCCCTTAAGGACACTCTCTGGGAGTCTCAATTGATGCTGTCACTTACTCCTTTTGCTAGAATTTTTTTTTTTTTTCTTTAGGAGGAACGGGAACCGACCCCGGGACATCCCATGTGGGAGGTGGGCATTCAACTGCTTGAGCCACATCCGCTCCCCTTCGCTAGAATTTAGTCAGATATTCCCATCTGGCTGTAAGTGAGGCAGGAAAAATAATCTTCATTCTGGTGGTCAATGATTAGCTAAATATAGGATGTTCTATTACTGAGAAAGAATTGGAGAATGGATATTGATGGACAATTCTGCCATATTATGACTTTTTTTTAAACAATCAATTTTATTGATACATTTTAATAAAGCATACAATTCATCCAAGTGTACAATAATGGTATTTGGTATAATCACATAGTTGTGCATTCATCACTTCAATCATTATTAGAGCATTTCCATTATTTCAATAATAATAATAAACAAAATACAGAGAAACAAGCAAACAAGAAAATTCCACACCTCTCATTCTCTCTCTGTTTCCCCTCCTATACATAGCTGCTATTTCTGGCTATTCTTGCCCAATAATTTATTTGTTCACTAAGCAGTTTTTTTGGGATATATTCACATACCATATGATCTATCCAAAGTGTGTAATCAATGGCTTTTAGTATAATCACAATGTTGTACATTCATCAACTCAAATATTTTAGAAAAATTTCATTACTCCAAAAAGAAAGTTTCCACACCCCTTAGCATTCCTTCCCCAGTCCTACATACCCCCTAATTAAATTTCATCTTTATAAATTGATTTCTATTTGCATTTTATATAAATGCAATCATACAGTATGTAGGACTTTGTGTCTGGTCTCCTTAACTTAGTATAATTTTTTCTTGTCTGATATTAACATTTTGTAATATTAACATACATTTATTCAGCTTCAAAGAAAAATGCTCTTATATATGCAATTTTACCCATATTCATTTTTCACATAATATATTTATTATATTTCACATAATATATTTAGTTCATAATAGAACAATCATACAGTATTTGTCCTTTTGTGTCTGGCTTGCTTCACTCAAAATAATGCCCTCCAGGTTCATCCATATTGTCATATGTTTCACAACTTCATTTCTTCTAACCACTGCATAATATTCCATCATGTGTACACTCCACAATTTGTTTATTCATTCATCAGTTGCTGGACACCTGGGTTGTTTCCAACTTTTGGCTACTGTGAATACTGGTATACAGATGTCTATTTGTGTCACTGCTCTCAGTTCTTATGGTTATATACCTAACAATGGTACTGCCAGGTCCCACGGCGAGTCTATATTCATATTCCTTAGGAACTATCAAACAGGCCTCCACAGTGGCTGTACCATTCTACATTTCCACCAACAGTGAATAAGCATTTCTATCTCTCCACATCCTCTCCAACATTTAGTTTTCTGACTTTTTAATAGGGGCCAGTCTAACAGGTGTGAAATGATATCTCATTGTAGTTTTGATTTGCATTTCCCTAATTGCTAGTAAGGTTGATAGTTTTTCAAGTGTTTCTTTGCCATTTGTATTTCTTCTTTTGACAGTTGTCTTATCAAGTCTTTTGCCCATTTTTTATCGGATAGTTTGTCTTTTTATTGTTGAGTTGTATGATCTCCTTATATATCATAGATTTTAAGCCCTTATCAGATATGTGATTGCCAAATATTTTCTCCCATTGAGTTGGCTGCCTTTTCACCCTTTTGACAAAGTCCTTTGAGGTGCAAAAGTGTTTAATTTTAAGGAGGTCCCATTTATCTATTTTTTTCTTTTGTTGATTGTGCTTTGGGTGTAGGGTTTAAGAAACTACCGCCTATCACAAGATCTTGAAGATATTTTCCTACATTCTCTTCTAGGAGTTCTTGGTTTTTGTTTTTAATATTTAGGTCCTTGATCCATTTTGAGTTAATTTTTGTATAAGGTGTGAATTATCCACCAGTTGTCCCAGCACGATTTTGTTGAATAGACTGTTCTGGCCCAGTTGGGTGGGCCTAACAGCCTTGTCAAATATCATTTGACTGTAGATGTGAGGGTCAATTTTCTGAGTTCTCAATTAGATTCCATTGGTCAGTCTGTTTTTATGCCAGTACCATGCTGTTTTTTTTTTACCACTGTAGCTAAGTTACATGCTTTAAAGTCAGAAAGTGAAAGCCCTCCAACTTCGTTTATCTTTTATAGGACAATTTTGGCTATTTGGGACCTCTTATCCTTCCAAATAAATTTGATTATTGGCTTTTCGGTTTCGGCAAAAAAGGCTGTTGGGATTTTTATTGGGATTGTGTTGAATCTGTAAATCAGTATGAGCAGAATTGACATCTTAAGGATATTTAGTCTTCCAATCCATGAACATGGCATGTCCTTCCATTTATTTAAATTTTCTTCAGTTTCTTTTAGCAATGTTTTGTAGTTTTCTGAATACAGGTCCTTTATGTACTTAATTAAGTTTGTTCATAGATATTTGATTGTTTTAGTTACTGTTATAAGTGGATTTTTTTTCTGATTTCTTCCTCCGATTGCACATCAGTAGTGTATAGAAATGCTATTGATTTTTAAATATTAATCTTGTATCCCGCCACTTTGCTGAACTCATCTATTAATTCCAGTAGCTTTGTGGTGAATTTTTCAGGATTTTCTAGATATAGGATCATGTCATCAGCGAATAGTGAAATATTTACTTCTTCCTGCCCTATTTGGGTGCCTGTTATTTCTTTGTCTAGCCTAATTGCTCTAGCTAGAACTTCTAGCACAATATTGAATAATAATGATGACAGTGGGCATCCTTGTCTTTTTCCTTATCTCGGTGGGAAAGCTTTCAGTCTTTCACCTTTAAGTACAAAGCTAGCTGTAGGTTTTCATGTATGCACTTTACCATATTGAGAAAGCTTCCTTCTATTTCTACCTTTTGGAATGTTTTATTCAAGAAAGGATGCTGTGTTTTGTCAAATGCCTTTTCTGCATCAATCAAGGGGATCATGTGATATTTCTTCTTCAATTTATCAATGTGGTTATTCCACTAATTGATTTTCTTGTGTTGAACCACCATTGTATACTGGGATAAAAACCACTTGATCGTGGTGTATAATCCTTTTAATGTGCTTTTGTATTCTTTTTGCTTTTGCATCTATATTCATTAGAGATATTGGTTGTAATTTTTTTTCATAGTATCTTTATCTGGTTTTGGTATTAGGGTGATGTTGGCTTCATAGAATGAGTTTGGTAGCATTCTTTCCTGTTCATTTTTTAAAAGAGCTTGAGCAAGATCAATGTTAGGTCATCTTTGAATGATTTGTAGAATTCACCTGTAGAGCCATCTCTCGTCCCGGGTTTTTCATATTTGGGAGGTTTTTGATGATGGTTTCAGTCTCTTCACTTGTGATTGGTTTGTTGAGGTCTTCTATTTCTTCTAGGGTCGGTGTAGGTGTTTAGTGTGTTTCTAGGAATTTGTCCATCTCGTCTACATTTTCTAGTTTTTTGGCATACAGTTGTTCATAGTATCCTCTTATGATCTCTTTTATTTCTGCAGGGTCAGTAGTTATGACCCCCCTCTCATTTCTGATTTTATTTCTTTGCATCTTCTCTTTTTTTTTTTCTTGGTCATTCTTGCTAAGAAGGGTTTGTCAATTTTGTTGATCTTCTCAAAGAACCAACTTTTGGTTTTGTTGATTATCTCTATTTTTTTGTTTGCTTGTTCTCGATTTCATTTATTTCTGCTCTTATCTCTACTATTTCTTTCCTTCAGCTTGGTTTGGGATTAGTTTGCTGTTCTTTTTGTAGTTCCTCCAGGTATGCAGTTATGTCTTCAAATTTAGCTCTTTCTTCTTTTTTAATGTAAGCATTCAGGGCTATAAATTTCCCTCTCAGCACTGCCTTTGTGGTGGCCCATAGCTGTTCATATTTTGTGTTCTCATTTTCATTTTTCTCAAGATATTTACTGAAGTCTTTTGAAATTTCTTCTTTTGAACCACTGATTATTTAAGACTGTGTTGTTTAATCTCCATATATTTATGAATTTTCCCTTTTTCCATCCATTATTGATTTCCAGCTTCATTCTGTTATGATCAGAGAAAGTGTTTTGCATAATTTCACTCTTTTTAAATTTATTGAGACTTGTCTTGTGACTCAACATATGGTCTATCTTGGAGAAGGATCCATGAGCATTTCAATAGAATGTTTAATCTGCTGTTTTGGGGTGCAATGCTCTATAGATTTCTGTTAGGTCCAGTTCATTTATCGTATTATTCAAGCTCCCTGTTTCTTTATCTGTCCAGATGTTCTATCTAATACTAAGAGTGGTGTATTGAAGTCTCCAACTATTATTGTAGTGACATCTATTTCTCCCTTCAGCTTTGCCAGTGTATGCCTAATAGATGGCATTGGGTTTAGGTACATAAATATTTAGTATAGTTATTTCTTCTTACTGAATTGCTCCTTTTGTTACTATATAATGACCTTTCAAGGGCCTGAGTGTCAGGAAAAGAGCTTCATGTGAGGACTTAGTGAAACCTGGGAGGAAAGCCAGGCATAGTAGTGAAAGTTTCAAAATGCCAGGAGGGAACTAAGAAAGTAAGCTGAATCTTTCGAAAATGCCAGGGAGAAGAGAAAAGCAAGCTGGGTCTTCCCTAGCCTAGAAAGTAGGAGGGTATGGAAAGACCCACAAGCTGAAGGTGGGACTAAACACTTAATCCACAAGCTCTCAGGACAGCCAATCTCTATGGCATTCACATCTTAATGTTCCACATTCAGACATGAATTCCAGTAAGGCGAAGAAATAAAGGCATCAATAAATAATTGCCCTTCTGATCAAGCTTACACTCAAATAGAAAAGGATAAGGTTGAATAATCAAGACATGTACTCCAGTGATGCAGAAGTAATGGGGAAAAGTAATGAAATCTTGAATTAAGAATTAAAAATCCTTGCCCTTAAAAGTCTGAATGCAACATTGTAAAATATTACTGGAGCTTAGAAATATATTTGTCAAATTTAGACAAATCAGTTTCTGAACTAAAGGGGAGCATGATCAGGGTTGAAACCTGAAACTTACTACTAACTATAGCCCATATCTTACATTTGGTGTATTTTCCCTCTAACCCACCCAATTTTTAACACCCTATTTTAGTATTATATATTTGTTATCGTTCATGAGAGAACATTCTCATATTTGTCCTGTTAACTACAGTCCATCATCCACCACTGGATTCCCTTTGTTACACAGTCCCATGCTTTGTACAATCCATTCAAAATGTACACTCAGTGGCTGCCATTTTCATCACAGAGTTATGCTGTCATTACCTCAATTTTAGAACATTTTCATTACTCCAAAACGAGTATAATCCCATACCTCCTTAAACTCCTCTACTGTTGTCCCTTAGTATTGAAAAATATCTTCTTGCAATTGCTGCAAAATGTTACAATATTACTATTAACTCTCATCCATAAATTACATTAGTTATAATTTCCTCATGTATTACCATATTCTTAGCACTTTGTAAGCGCGTTCTTATATTTATACTATTAAACACAATCTTTGAAATCACTGTTCCCTAGATTATTCTCTAGTTTCCTTTCAATTGACATTTCTTTCCACAGACTACCCCTTTCAATCATAATCACATTTATAAATCAGCAGTGTTAGTTATACTCATAATGTGTTACTTTCAATTCTATTCATTTCCACACTTTCACAATTAACCTTATTAAAAGTGCTGCATACATTAATCATCTCTTATATTCTCAACCCACCTTCTATTTCCTAGTAACATATACTCTAGAGTTTACCTCCATGAGTTCAGTTATCATATTTAGTTCATATTAGTGAGACCATACAATATTTGTCCTTTTGTGTCTGGCTTATTTCACTCAATAGAATATCCTCTCGGTTCATTCATGTTGTCATAGGCATCCCAATTGCATTTTTTTTCTTGCTGTTGAATAGTATTCCATTCACACACTCTTACTTTTTCAGTATTCTATTGATCACACAAGGCGGCCCTGATTCAATGTGTGAAAGAACTATACAAGAGCATGAACATTAGGAGGCAATTTTATAGAATTGTGAATTCTTTATTAAATAAATTGGGGGCTTCCATTTTTTTGTTATGATTACATATTTTAAAAAGTATTGAAATTACCAGTTTAAAAGATTAGATCAGATTAATATATGAAGCTGTATACGATAATTTGTGTATTCAAATTTTCTTCATATTCTATTGCAAATTTTGGACATTTATATCATTTTGTCAGTTTCAGGTTATTGGGTCAAAAATTTACCCATTTTCTCTAGGTTTGTAATTTTTTTGCCACAAAAGTTTATGTAGAAATCTCATTTAATTTTTTTTTCCATTTCCCATTTACTTAAGGTTTTTATCTCTTTTTCATTGCTAATATTGTATGTTTTTGTTCTTTCTCTTTTCCCTTGTCCAGACTTATGAATACTCTCTTAAAAATCATAATTTGTACTCATTTCACAATTCTACCACTTAGAAAAATTTAACAAGTTTTATCTTTATTAAGTCTGTCTTCCTGGTTTCTTACAATTTTTTACTTCCTTCTCTATTTCTGAAGATGAGAAAGAGAAGAAATTAGAGGAACTATTTCTATTATTTTTAATTTTTTAATTTTTTTATTTTAAAGACAGCTAGCTCTGACATGGTAGCACTCCAGTAGAGCAAGTACAATTAAGAGACCTGTATTTGAATCCCAGTTTTGCCTCTTCCTAGCTGTGCCTCCGTGGGCAGAGATATTTAACCTCTCTGAGCTTCAGGTTCTCATCTACAGGGATATAACGACATCTATTCTATAGATCCAAGACTTAAATGCGATAATGGGTATAAAGTACAAGGCACAGTGCCTGGCAAATAGGGAACACTTAATAAATGTTAACTGTTAACAATAAGTCCTCTCCTCATTCTGGGTCTGGTGACCTCTCTCTAGATGGCTTATATGTAAATGCAAAGAAATTACAGAAGGCTAAAAACACAGTCCCAACTCTCCAGGAGTCAAAACCTGGCAATTTTTCACCTATGGCAGACAGGGAGTATGCCTTAAGGTAGAAAAGACCTCCACAAATTGTCTCATGCTTCATTTACTCTGAGGACTATAACAGGCTCTTTGTCTTCAGATATAAATTATAACATTACGGAAGAAGCAGCCAATTCAACAATTTAAAAACCAATTCTACACAATGTTAATTTCTAGCAACAGTCTTCCCAATCTGGTTTTTAAAAGGCTTGACCATGAAGGCATTTAAGGACTTCCCCACCTCCCCTCATGTTCGGTTCCCTTTTCTTTCCTTCCTGATTCTCTCCACTTCTTGCTTTCTGTCTCCATTATTTTCTTCCCCATCTCACTCCAAAAGGTATAACGTAAAAGAGCTATAATACAGAGACATCCTATTACAGTTAAGACTGCATTTGACTATTAGTTTTTTGTTTTCTTTTGTGTGTGTGTGTGTGTGTGTGTGTGGTACAGGGCCCAGGGATTGAACCCCAGACTGCGTATGTGGGAAGCCGGCACTCAACCACTGAGCCACACAGGCTCCCCTGCTGATTAGTAATAGAATCCTAACCACAGGGTCCTAACAAATGCAGTGTTTTGTTTTTCTCACACGAGAAGTCTGGAAGTTCCATAATCTCGGGATGCAATGGTTCTCTACAGTCCCATGGGATATACAGGCTCCTGCTAGCTTTCGACTCCCTATCCTTAATGTGTGGCTTTTGTCTTCATGTTCCCAAGATACACTGCTAGGCATCTGAACTACCTACCAGTTCAGAAGAAGAAAAAGACAAAAAGCCTTTTCCACTTCAAGTTTTATCTTTTTAATGGGAAGTAGAATATTCTCACAAGAACTTATTTATTTCAAAACTGTTAGAAAGATGATAAATTTTCTGTTCATCAACATTTTCAGTAACTGCTTGTGTTTTTCAGCCATTTGTAGTAGCAAATAACCCCACATCTCAATGATTTTCACCAACAAACATTTATTTCTCACAAGTATTAAATGTTGGTGCCATTTATCTGTTGCCCATGTCTTTTCACTCTGGAAATCAGACAAGAGAAGCAAACCATATTTGGGTCATGCTGTTCTCATGGCAGAGGGAAAAGAGTGGTGGAAACTTTCAATGACTCTTAAAGCTATTATGAAGACATGACTTACATCATATATTCGCAGTGGCTCAAAATAAGTCACATAATCAAGACTGACAATGGGGAGGGAAGTATATTTTACCTTCAAGGAGGTAACATGACAATGTCTAATCCTATCAAAGGGAATGAAAAAAAAAACCAAAACAATTGGGAACAATATTGTTCCGCATCAGTACAGCCTATAATCAGGAGACAATCCAGTATAGTAAATAATATAATGGGCTTTGGAGTCAGCCCTGATTCAATTCTGGCTCTGTTGATTACTGGTTGTCTCTTAGCCTCAGATTGTTCTTTTTAAAATATGTTAATTTATATGACAAATGTTTTATCATAAAGCATTTATGCTTTAAATTGCTTTAAAAATGACTGGCACATAATAACTGTCAAACAATTTGTAATTTCTGAGACCAAATGAAATTAATCAATCTTATTTTTCAGTGGGAATATTAAGCATCTTGCTAATAAGATTGTGATACATGCTTCCATAGACACTCTAAAAAATACCTGGATTTTTCAATAAGCATTTGTTTAGACAGTAAGATGTGAAAGCTTTGGCATGTGCATGAGGAATTGGAAGTTAAACTAAGTAGCAGCATAAACAAGCCATGTTAAATTTAAAAGGCTGAATATTTTCTATACTCAGACTTGGCCTCACACAAGTGCATATAACTTATGAATTTTCATTGAATGACTTTATTTCAAGAATTTAAAGATTGATTACGTTTTGTTTCAGATTGTGAATAATCAGTTAGATATATGTTAGCCATTCTCTGATCTTGCAGACAATATTCAAAACATATTTATAAATCTAAGAAAAAAGATGCTATTGATTATTCAGTATTTCAGCCTATTTATTCACCTCTTTGATAACAATCCTCTACAGTTATTTCAAATTACTACTGACAAAAATGAGATAGAATCAGTTTTGTGGCTTCTGGTTTTAGAAAGGAACGAGACTCTTAATTTGTGTTCTTTTAAGTTTCTTTACTAATTACTCCTCAGGTCAATTTTTGACATGGTTTCTTTAATTGACAAGGAAGTTTCAAGAAAGTATAACTAGATTGAATTAAATCTTTGGTCAGAACTATTTTCATCATCTTTAATTTTCCACTCCCTTAATACAGAATTATTTTATTCTTCTACTTTCAAAATTCATCTTTTCTTTCTCAGTAAGATGGTTTAGAATTTCATATTTGCACAGCCCCGATTACCTATCTAAGCATATCTAGCCCATCATATTAACATTGAGGTGAAATGTAGAATTGTTAATGAAGGTGATTTTTTCTAAGAATGCAAATGTCTGTACTATCTATTTAGAAACTGACTTTGTGGATATGTTTATAATATGTATTATCAAGAATTACACACACACACACACAAAGATCTAACAAATCTGATTTCATATCCCAACAAATATCCCAAGAGCCACAAGGTAGACATTTCATTTGATTTTTTTTCCCTGGTTCAGCTGCAGCTCCAGACAAGACCCAAAGAGGAATTTTACAGTCTCCTCTCTGGGTTTTATGGAGACATTTTTTACCTTTCTGTGCTAGCCAATTAGAGCACTGAATCAACCTTAAAAGGGCACAGGAAAGAGCATCATTTGATTTTTTTAAGCATATTTTTTCTCCTTTCTTCTTTTAGGAGGTACCAGGAATTGAACTCTGGACCTCATACATGTGCTGCACATGCTCAACCACTGAGCTGCATCCTCTCTGCTCTTCTCTCTTCTGATAAGAGATCTAGCTCTTTGAACATAGGTTTAGATTTATGTTTTAGGTCTGGCACATTCTCTAGGGAATAATGAATCCTCTAGAGGTAAGCCTCAGGCTGAAGCAGGTCCAGAGTCTCTACCCTCTATTAGGTGTTTCATGCATATGACAGTTTTGTTCAAGTTGTAACATAACAAAACTTAGAGAACATTCCACTATGTGAAAGTTATGATTTCATAAACAGCTTCTGTTCTGTTGGTATGAAGACATAAGCAGAAATTATAACTTATATAAGCCTCTTGATAGTCCTTTGGCAAATTTAGATCTGCACACAAACTCTATATTTTATATCGTGATTTAAAAAAAAAAATCATGTTTTAATATTTATTAAGGACCTACATTTTTTTGTCAGGCACTATACCATGTGCTTTATATTTAATAATTTATTCAATATACACATCAATCCTGTAAGTATAATAATATTATTTCCCCTCTTTTTTACCAATAATTAAACTAGCACAGAAATGTTAAGTAGCTTCCCAAGGGCACAGAACTACGAAATGGCTGAACAGGAGCTCAGGTTCAGGAAGTCTGGCCCCAGGCCCTGTATACATAACCACTAGGCTATACCAACAAACACAAAGAAACAACACAAAAAGAATAGACTTAATCACAAGTTTAAAACATTTTCAACTGACAGTTATTTATACATATGACTATTGGGTTCTAATCATCCCAAAATTCAATTTAGTAAGAATGGGAACCAAAATTTTCAAATATGAAAATTTATAGCTTCTCTTTTGGTGGGGATGATAGTGTTTTTGTTTTATGATTTATGAAAGCTGATTTTTTAAAAAACAGCAATAATTAACTGTTTTCTCCGTGTATTAGAATTTTGAGGGCAAGAGTAAATTGGAGTTCTTTAGGTTCATATAACTATGTAAAACCATGCCTAAAGGAACACTTTACTTCAACACTTTTCAAATTAATAAAAAGATGAGTGAAGAATGAATGAATCAATTATATGGAATAAGAATAGTATATCATTTATATAAACGTGATTATAGATCTGAAAAAGTATAAATAGTTTACACAGAACTCATATTAATTTCCAATATCTTCTATGTACCTCACTAAAATGTGGTCTTTGTTCTCATCCTGTCACTCTCTAGTTCTCTCATTGTCCAGGTTTTGGGGATCCCCTTTTATGTAGTCCATGATATTCTACTGTGAAATCATGTTTTCATTGTTTAGTGATTTAAAAGCATCGTCTCTGGGATTAGACAGATGTGGTCCCAGTACTGCTTCTGCCACTTTGAGGTTTGGGGAGCGTGAGTAAGACACCCATCCATAATAAGCCTTGGTTACTGCAGAAGGGGGTAATACTATCAGCATAAAAATTTGTTCAAGAGCTGAATGAAATAATGTCTGTAAATTGCCTACAGAATAAATAAATGTCTGACATATTATAAAAATTTTATTAGTTTAGCTATCAGTATTATTATCATCTTGATCATTTTCCCAATTGCAGAATATCTTAATCTCTGCATCAGAGCAAGACTAGAAAGACACACACAAAAAGAGGAAGAATGGATTTAAATGAATAAAAACAGAATTTAGAAAAATATTTCCTTTGATTCCTTCATAAAATATAAAAGTGAACAACAAGAAAGATTTCAGGGATAAAGCCATTAGAATCTGGCAAAGTAGATTTGTTACCAGAATGAAGGCAAAGGGAGCTCTATTAAAACACTTTACATTTTATCTCTTAGGATTGACCACTTCAGGGTGTGTTCCTGCAGACTTCCCTGGCAGCCAGAGAGTCAATACCTCATCTCCCAGCAACCGTCAACTAATAAATGACAAAAATAATGAGTTATAAATACTCCAGCTCCCTCACCCCATCAGGTAGGATAACTCTAAGGTGTGTGCTTTACATCAATTCCCAAAATTTTCCCATGGGATTAAGTTTCATTCATTCATAGTCATAGCTGGCTTGATAACACACTGGCCTGGAGCAAATTTTTTAGACTGTATATAGCTGTCTAACAAAATACCCCAATATTAGTGGCTTAAAACAGCAGACATTTCACTATATTTCACAATTTTGTGACTCAGGAATTTGGATAGGGCCCAGATGAATGTTTCTTCTTATTCATATGTCATTAACTGTAGACACTTTGGTGTTTAGCTGGTGGCTAGTCTGGTATGGAGGATCCCAAATAGTTTTCCTCACATGCCTTGGTGAAGACAGCCAGAAAACTAAGCCTAGCTGGGTGTCTCTCCCTCTCTATGAATGATCAGCACCTTTCCACTGGTCTCTCTAGCAGATAATTGACCATACATGGCTGCTCATTGCCCAAAGAACAAGTATTTCAAGATACAGAAAGTAGAAGTAGCCAGTCCGTTAAAGCCTTAACCTGGAAATGGACACAGCATCTCTTTTGCCATATTCTGCTGGTCAAAGCAGTCATAACCTCTCCTCCCCCACCAGATTCAAGAGGTAGGGAGTTAGATCCCATCTTTCAATCAAGATTGATGTTTAAAAATGTGTGGCCAGTGCTCGCTTTGGCAGCACATATACTAAAATTGGAACGATACAGAGAAGATTAGCATGGCTCCTGCACAAGGATGACACACAAACTCGTGAAGCGTTCCATATTTAAAAAAAAAAAAAAAATGTGTGGCCACCTTTAATCTGCCACATTACCTCTCCCATTCCCTCTCTCATGTCTCTATTCTCTGCCTGGTGTTGTTTATTTGTTGGTTTGCTTGTTTTGTTTTGCATCACCCAAATAAAC
Organism: Tolypeutes matacus; assembly: GCA_026826555.1. Taxonomy (NCBI): domain Eukaryota; kingdom Metazoa; phylum Chordata; class Mammalia; order Cingulata; family Chlamyphoridae; genus Tolypeutes; species Tolypeutes matacus. Next base: position 54,783,940 of record JAKSZT010053929.1, on the reverse strand, counting down.
TACCTGCTCTAAAATCCTTGTCTCAGCATTTGCTTCTGCAGCAACCCTAATATAAGTGTTTATATTAGGAAAAAGAAAGTTTTTTTTTTTAATAGACAATATTTCTTTTAATTTTTGTAATACTGTGGTGAAGTAGCTTTTATTGCCTCTTTCTCAAAATCGGTCATGGGTGAGAGCTGCTAGCTTTTGTCTGAGAAAAAGTTGGGACTTGAATAAAATTTCTCAAGCTCTAACTCCAATTTTTTTTTTTTTTTTTTTTTTTTTTTTTTTGCCACTATGTTAGGAGAATACCTAGAAGCAATCATTTAGTTAAAAGCAAGATTGAAAACAAATGCCAAGGTATTTATTTTTATTTATTTATTTTTTTTTACTCATTTGAAAGATTCAACTCAATGAAACAGTTTCATTGAGAGTGAATTGAATGAGACTGTTTCCTTTCTTCCTTTCTGATGATTCGTCAGTTGACAGGAAGTCAAAGTGTGTGTTGATTGGCTTACTTAGCTATGTATCTATATTGTATAAAAGAATCCCTGAAACTTAATTTGATCTGCACAAGCAAGAGAAAAGGAAAGAGAACTAATTTTTGCTGCGTAACTCCAATGCTTCAGACACTGTGCCATTCACTTTATGCTGTTCCTTTATTTGATCTCACATCATAGATGATATCCACATTTTAAGGATGAAGAAACTAAGGCTTGAGTAGCAAGCAGGGATTGTAATGCAGACTGTCTGGCTATGGAGACAGACAGATTCCCCTACCCTTGACTCCTTCCAGTAAGGAGAAGAAAATGCTTTGGGGTGTTTTTCTCTTTGGGGGAAGTGAATGGCAGGCACAGGAATACCATGGGTCTTTTGCAGTTACTAGTACTTATATTGCCCTGCTGGGGAAGTTGAGGCAATTTTTCTCTGCATTATAGATCCTTCAATTTTATTATCACTTTTAAACAGCCTCTACTGAGGTCAAGTTTGACCTGCCCCTGGTATGATTGCTTCTCTGCTTCTCCATCTTTTCTGTAGCTGTCTTTATTCTTAGCTGTCCAGTCTTATGAATCACTGGTTTTCATTTTCTAAGTACTCACACTCTCACTCTTCCTGATCTTGCTCTCAGCTTATTTTGCTTCAAATGACACTTTAGAACCTTAACATTCCAGGTAGTATGATTGCTGAAAAAAAAAAGCTACAAAAAGCAGCTCATCATACCTTTGCTAACATATTTTATCAGTCTTTAAATTTGTTGCCAATACTATGGATGAAACAAAAGGTATATCATTTTCAACAACATTTTCCTGATTACCAGTAACCCAGAAAACCTTCCTATTTATTTTCCAATTTTAGTTCTTTGAATTACATTATTTTATTAATATTCTAAAATTAGTTTATAAAATCTCTGTGTATATTAAAGATATTTGTATTTTGTCTGCTGTATGTATTGAAAATCTCTGACAAGCTATTATTTTTTTAAACATTGTTTATAATATATTTTGTCATTGAAAGATTATCACTGAGTAATTAGCCTGTACATAGTCTAATTTATCAGTCTTTTCCTTTATGGATTCTGTTTTTTCTATTTTGATTAAGAATAAATAACACAATGCAATGCAAATGTTTTCTTAAATATATTATTAACTCTTTTTTTTTTATTTATTATGGGTAAAACTCAAAATTCTCACAATACATACAAACATTTGCAAAATGATATATAAATATATATGCATATATGTGTATTTGCTTACAAAAATGTTATTTTTATATATATATATACATATATTTTAAGAGGTGCTTAGATTACCCAAAATATTATACGGAACCCACTGGGATTCCCATGTTCCCCACCTCCCACACCTCCCACCACATCCCACACAAACATCTCCCACAGTGTGGCCTACCACCCTCAATGAACTTACACATCCTGGAGCCTTGCCACCAACCATAGACCACAGTTCACACTGTAGACCACACTCTCTCCTACTCAGTTCTGAGTGGTGTGTGCTGATTTAAAATGGCCTACTCTTGCATTTAAATATTGAGTCCTATTATATGAGAGTTTAACAATTTATATTTTCCCACTCTATGGCTAATTTTGGATACATATAGAATATCTCTTGCCAATAAAATCAAACTTGATTTTTAAATCATATCCTTAATTTCCAATGTGTACTTGGCTATTTCTGGTTGCTTATCAGTTCCAATTATTTTTCTGTTCTTATGCTAGTAAAATGCATGTGTATGTGTGTGTATAGTTAACACAGTGGTCTTATGTGAACCTTTCTTCCTTTTTAATAGAGGCATTTGCAGGTATAAAGCCCTCAAAAAACTGCTTTATCTGACCCCACAATTTTGATATGTTGTATTTTCATTATAATTCAGTTCTAAATAATTTTAAATTTCCATTGTAATTTCTAAATTGACTCAAGAGTTACTTCGAAGTGTGTTTTAATTTACAAATGTTAAGTTCTATTGTGGTCAGAGAAAATACTCTATATGATTTTAATCCTTTTAAATATCTTGAAGTTTGTTTTATGGCCCTGCATATGAGCTACGTAGGTGAATGTGTTATCTATACTTGTTAAAAAAAAAAAAAGTATATTCTGCAATTGTTGGGTATAATGTTCTACAAATATCACTTAGTTCAAGGTGCTTGATAGTGTTGTTCATTTTATTTCTTTCTTTACAGATCTTGTTGTTCTTGTCTAGTAGGTCTATCAATTGCTGAGAGAGGGATCTTAAAATAGCCAACTGTTTTTGTGGAATTATCTATTTCTCCACTAATCCAGTCAATTTTATGTTTTCTAATTTTGAAGATTTGCTATTAGAAACATAAACATTATGATTGTTATATCTTCCTGATGAACTGAACATGTCCCTCTTTATCTCTAGTATATTCTTTGTCTTGTAGATTATTTTATCTGATATTAATAAAGCCACTCCAGCTTTCTTATGCATTTCATTTCATATATATCTTTTTCCATCCATTTACTTCCAACTTATCTTTGTCTTTATTTATAAAGTGTGTCTCTTGAAGACAACATAGAGTTGGGTCCAGCTATTTTTTCATTTGATAATCATTGCCTTTTATTTGGAGTGTTTGGACCATTTACAATATGATGTAACTCTTGTTATGATTTTACTTCAGTCTCCTATTTTACTCTTCTTTTTCTGCTTGTCTCTCTATTTCTTATTCCTCTGTTCCTTCTTTCCTGCTTTCTTTTGGGTTAATCAAATATTTTAATGGATTTTCTTTTAATTGATCTATTGACTTTTTAGGTTATTCTCCCTGAAATATTTACTTGGTTCTTATTCTAGGGATTATAATATACATCCATAATTTTTGTCAATCTACTTAGAGTTAATGATGTATTGCTTTTCATAAAATGTAATAAGAAATAAAATGTAATTGCAATCATGTGGGCCATTCTCATTTACTCCCATTCTTTAATATTTTGTCATTTGCATTACATCTACTGACATTATAAACTCCACACTAGAGTGTTATGGTCTTGGCTTTAAGTAATTTCAAAGATGTTGAGAGAAAAAAAAATACTTTTTCATACTTGCCTTTATATTTACTATTCCTGGTGCTGTTTATTTCTTCCTTAACACGCACATTCCCATCTCATATCATTGCTTCCTCAGAAGAATTCCTTAGACATTGCTTGTAAAGCAGGCCTACTAGTGACAAATATCTTAGTTTTCTGTTATCAAAAATGTCTTTATTTTGCCGTTATTGCTGAAGGACATTTTCTTTCATTATTTTAGACATAGCTTTCCACTGTTTGTAATGTTCCCTGTAAGTATGGTGTTGCTTTTCTCTAGCTACTGTCAAGATTTGTCTCTGCAGTGAGTTACAATAAAATAGGGACTTTTCACACTGCTACGCTGCCTCAGCATCTTGGAGGTTGGTAGTAACAGAAGTGACTTTTGCATTGTCATGATGTCTCCACATCTTAGAATCTATTCTCCAGTCCCTCATTGAACACCCACACCGATACCTGCTTATGCAAGATACAGCTTCTCCCTCTCTGCTTCCTACTAAAGTCAAATACAAACTCTCCAGTCCCTACTCTTGCTTGACCAACTGCTACGGTTTCACCCATATAACAATTTACGTAGCCCCCAGGTCCACCTTCACTTTTTGCTCCCCACCTGCTTAGTTAAAGCAACACTCCTGATATGTTTCCCCTTGTGACCCTGTGAGACATACTGCTCCTCTTGTCTAGGAACTGTAAGTACTATTAAACTTTTCTTTCATCCATCTCTGGTGTCACTCATCCTTGGTGCACCTGTCTATATAAAGAGCCTTACTAATATAGTCTCTTTATATTTGTTTTTTACAGTTTGACTATAGGTCCAGGTGTGACTTTCTTTGTATTTATCTTGATTGGTGTCCACGGACCTTCTTGATTCTGTAAATGTATATCATGTCCCAAATTTTGGATTTAATTGGACATTATTTCCTCAAATATTTTTTCCTACTCCATTCTCTTTCTCTCCTTTGTTTCTGAGACTCCAATTACATCTATGTTAGATATGTTGATATAGTCCCACAGATCCTTGAGATCTTTTTTAAAATAATTTTTCTCTCTATTTTCTATATTTGATAATTTCTGTTGATCTATGTTTAAGTTTATTTGCTTTAAAAAATCTGAAAAGTGTTATTATGATCATCCCATGATTTTAAAATATTATGTATTGTATATTTCAGTTTTGTAATTTCTATCTATTTCTTTTTTATAATTTCTCTTTCTTAACTGAGATTTCCTATTTGTTCATTTGTTATAAGCATATTTTACTTTATGTCTTTGAACATACAACAGCTGTTTTAAAATTCTTGTATGCTTACTCTAACAGCATGTTCATCTCAGGGTCACTATCATTGATTGCCTTTTCACTTAAACACAGGTAATATTTTCCTCTTTCTTCCTAGACCTAAAATTTTTATTGTACCCTTGATATTGTAAAGATATGTTATAGAGACTCTGGATTCTTTTATGTTTTCCAAACTGATATTTTGCTCTATCAGGCAATTATCTTAGATGAGCTTGTGTCTCTTCTGCAGTGCACAGTAGCAGAAATCTCTGTTTAGTTCTTTTAACTTTATCTGGGCTTCTTGGAATCTACTCTATACATGTGAGTTCAGGGATTAGCCAGAAATATTCAGAGTTTATATGCAGAATGTTGAAGTTTTCTACTCTAATTCTCTCTTTTCTGTGTTTTCTCCTCTCAATTCCCTACTGTTGCAGTTGCCTGAAATCTATCCTCTGGTTCTTCTATTTTGATCATCTGCTTTGCATGGAGTAGGAACTACTCGAGGTGAAAAGTTATTATAACTCATCCAGAGCTATTCTCTTCTTTAAGTGTAGATTCCCCTTTAGTGTCTGTCTGCTTTAGGTTGCTCTTCAGCCTCTGTAAGGCAGTTGTTTTTTTTCCTTCATGGGAGTTTCATGCTATTATCTGTAGGACAGTTGGCCCAATAAGATTTACCCTTACCTCTCTGAAAGCCAGAATCTTGAAGTCAGAAGCCTTATAATAACTTTTAATAGCTGATGGTATAGTATCCTTCTTTTCCAATTTCTTGACAATTTTTCTACATTTATTTTTTTATATAAAATTTTAAATCATTTTGTTCATTGAAATATAACACCTTAAGATTCAGATAAAAATTGCCTGAAATGAATAACATTACTTGGAGAAAGATTAATGTGTTTGAGTTCCATATGAGAATATGATATCTTTTTTCATTTATGTAGTTTTCATTTTATGTCTTCAATACAATTGTGTTGATTTGCTTTTCTTTTTTTCTTCATCTCGGTCTTAATCTTAATTGTTAAATTTATATTTAGACTTTTCATAGTTTTGGTTTGTATTGTAAAATGGGTTATTTTTCTCCAATACCATTGCCAACTGGCTTGTGCTAGTATAATGAAAAATAGCTTATTTTTCCATTTTAATTTCATAGGCAAACACATTACCAATTCAATTATTAATTTTAATGTTTTAAATATAATCTCTTGAGATTACTGAATATACAATATGATACAATAATATCATCAGAACATTAATTTTTTCCTTCTGTTTCCATAGTTATACTGCCTATTCTGTTGTCCTATATTGCAGTAGTTTAAATTTTCCTAATATTTTAAATAATAATTGAACAATAATTCTGGCTTTGATTCTGACCTTATTAGAGTGGGAAAATGAACATGCTTATATGGTACCAGTAAAAATATTAATTTTACATTTTTATTTAGCAATATTTACCAATAATCTTTTTACATGTGCCTATTTTTGAACCAGGGGTTTCATCTTTGATCATCTGTCTTAGAGGTATAGGTAAATTCACTAGTACTTAGGGACATATGTTCAGGTATGTTTATTTCTACTTTATTTTAATGCCAAAAGAACCTACTGGAGAACAGCCTGAATGTCTATGAATGATTAAATGGCTGAATAAATTGTGTTATAACCATAGTCATGCAGCTATATGTGAAATATCATGTGGTCATTAAAACTAGTTAGATCTATGTTTATTCACTTGGAGGGATGTGTATTTTATATGATAAAAAATCAATGTGTATATAGAAAATTTTTAAGAATTTGAATTTTTATGTGCTACTACAATATTTGGTCTATATGCATTATTTTTGTAGTTCAAATGTCAAAGTGACTATAAATTTAAACTTCATCATGAACATAAAAATTCAATAAATAAAACAAGTTTATGATTGGATTATAATCTTCTCCCATTTATAGCTTTTATAAATATGTATTTCTAAGTTAGTCCCAGGTAAAGCCCAAATTAACCAATTTATATAAAGGTTTATGAATAATATGAATTGTTAAAAATAATAAGGGATCTGCAGAATACCATATTGTCTAATAGTTGAATGCATTGAGAAATATTGAAAATTCATACAGCCCTATTTGAGGCAAACAGCATTATTTATTGATCTTTGAGCTTTAGAATGATTAGTTACCATTTTAATTTTAATATTTGTCCATAGTACCATTTCAATATTTGGCCATAGTATTTGTGGAAAACATTCACAATAGCCTTCAATTCAATGCAAGATTGATTTTGAAACATTTCTTGCAGATGCACAAATGTTCCAAACACTTCACTCTGCTAATTTTTAATATTATCTAGTCAAAACTGGCCGTCAGCTGCTTTCACAATTAACCTCCAGTCTATTGACAATAGCACTTTTAATTATCATGCCCCGTATTTATGAAATAGACTACCTACTCTGAAATAATAGGCCATTGATTTGAATAGTCATTTTAAATGCAATTGAAAATCCAATCATCTTTTGTAAAGCTACTGAATATTCATTACTATACTTTTGTGTTCCATCAATACAGATCTTGCTTTATCCTAGAAGAATTTGACAATATTTTATTTCAATATTCATTAGACAACACACACTTGGGTCTGCCGTTTTGTTATTTCAACTTGAAAGTTGAAAGAAACTGCCTTATGGAATATCATATATATATATATATATAAATTTTTCATGCTCAGTTTGACTCAATAGTTAGAGGACTAGACATTAGTTCATAGGGGTTATTTAAAGTATTTCAATGCTATATTGGAGATATTGTATTGGGGTAACTTGGAGGTGACTGCTTGAAGATAAATGCTTTCTATTATATCTTCTCTAAGTCTGTTATAGAATTTTAAAAATAAGGCCTAAGATAATATTTAACTTAAAAAGATGTCTGATTTCAATTAATCTTCAAGAAATTCTTGTTTTCAATGTACCTTTTTAGGTCATTGATTTACTAGGCAATATTTTGAGAGCTTGCTCTATGCCAGAATTTTTGAAAAGCTTTACGTGGATTATCTCATGTCTTAGTTTGCCAGATTCCTATGACAAATAACACATAATGAGTTATTTTAAACAAAAAGCACTTATTAGCTCATACTTTCAGAGGCTAGAAGTTAAAATCAAAGCATTAGTAAAGCCATGCTTTCTCTCCAAGGCAGCATTTTCGCATTGACTTGCTGCAACCCTTAGGGTTCCTTGGAGTTCCTTGGCTTGCATCTCTACCTCCTGTCAAATGGCAATCTCTTTCTCCTTGTATCTGCTCTTCCGATGGTTTCCACTGACTTCTGACTTCTTCCTCCTTTCTGTGGCTTTCTTTGACTTACTGTGTCAGAATTTCTTTTGCTTATAAAGGACTCCATTAATTTAAATTAAGGACCACCCTGATTCAGTTGGACCACATCTTAACTAAAGTAACATCTTCAAGAGATCCTATTTACAATGGGTTTACACCCAGAGGAATGCAGACTAAGATTATGTCTTTGTTGGGGTATTGGGTTGCATATTTCAATTTATTACATGTCATTTAATCATAATTTAAATATGTTAATTACAGTAATTTAAATATAAATATCAAAAATTTCCTCATATCAAATGAATTTAAAGAATATACAGTAATATTGGAACAAAACTCATATTATTAAGCACAAGTATTATTTTACTTTAAGAAGTTGGAAATGAAATACATGTATAGTCATTTATGACAGTGAATTGACCCATTCAATTTTTTCTTGCCTATTGATGTCCAGAACACCTGACACTTCTTAGCCATCTATTCATCCATTTTTCATTTTTTCAACAAATAATTACTGTATGCCTATTATGGCACTTGCAGGCACTGCTTAATGGAAACAAATGAACTGAAGGAATTTTATATCTTGTCATGTAAATGAGAAAAACCATTACAAATAATTTTGAAAAATGAGTAATTAACACAAAGGAAGGAATCACAACATAGAATGACTACAATTATGGTGGTGAAAAGCACAAAAATGAATCTAGGCAGATGTAACAGTGTGTGCAAGAGCACATGGAGGTTTCTGCTTGTCTCTCCCATCTCTTCTGGGTTTCGTTGCTGTAGCTTCTGGCTTCCTCTCTCCCGGGTTCCGTTGATTTTAGCTCCTAGCTTTTGTGGCTTTCTTTTGCTCTGCACTTATGGATTTTTCTCTTTCTTTCCGTTTTCATCCTGCTTCTAAAGAACCCCAGTAAGAGGATTAAAGCCCATCCTGGATCATGCCTTGCTGAAGTACTCTAATCAAATGGCTGTTTACTGAACCTAATCAAAAAGTCCCATTTACAATAGGTTCACACCCATAGAATGAAGGACATGATTTTCTGGTGTCCATGAAAGACTCAAACTACACAGTATGAAACAAACAAACAAACAAACAAACACAATATTTAGAGGGTGGAAGTCCAAAATAAGGTATTTACAAGACTATGTTTTCTCCAAAGCCTATAGCATTCTGATGTTGAAACTCCATCACATGGTGATCTCTCTCTCTCTCTTTCTCTGGCTTCTCTTACTTTTAACTTCTGCATCAGAATTTCCTTTGCTTATAAGGACTTCAGTCGTATAGATTACAGCTCACCTTGATTTAATTTGTCCTCATCTAAATAGGATCTTCAAAGGTCTTATTGATAAATGAGTCCACAACTGAACTAATGATAATATTTTCAGAGATCCTGTTTATGAATGGATTCACACCCACAGGAATACATATTAAGACTTGAACACATCTTTTGTGGGGTACGTGATTCAAGCCCTAACAGTATGGAAGCAAGGAGAAAAAAATAGGACAAGATTTTAGTCACCCCAGTGAGATATAATGAAAACTTCTACTAAAGCAACCTTAATTGAGAGAAAGAGATGGGTTAAAGAGATATTGAGATGGTAATATGAATATAGTATGGTCATAAGTTGGATGGAATAAATGGTATACAGGTAGATGAGGGAGTGGGGAACAGTGTAATATGAATGCTAGTTTTCTAGAATGGGTGACTTGGTAGGTGTTACTATCCTACAAATGACAGGAAATTCAAAATACAGTTGGAGAAGTGATATGAATTCAGATTCAGACATGTTTAAGTTGCTAGATCTATGTTAGATATCTAAATAAAGATATGTAGGAAGATAGCAAGGAATTTAGTCTTGGATATGAGGATAGATGTGAGAGTGTGCTTTCATTTCTGACACCATTTGTAAGTTGGGGGGGGGCTCCCCAAGACCACTCTTTGGGTTGTTAATTTGATAGAAGGACTCACAGAACTTACTAAAAACTGTCAAACTCATGGTTAAAGTTTATTACAGAATACAGATTAAAATCGGTAAAAGGAAGAAGTACAGAGGGCAGTCTAGGAAAGTACCTAACATGGGACTTCCACAATCCTCTCCCCATGGGCAATGTTACTTCCCTGGTATTATGTGGCAACAAGCATGGAGTATTGCCCACTACAGAAGCTCACCCAAGCTTTGAAGTCCAGAGTCTTTATTGGTGCTCCATGGTCCACTGCCTGCAAGATGACCTCAGTCTCCAGCCTTTCTAGGTATTGAACTGACACTGCATGACTCAGTGACCCAATCACAAAACACATTGTTAGGCTTTCTGACACCGGCTTCTACCCTAAACAAATACACTGCTATCAGACATGACATTCCAAAGGTTTAGAGATTACTTTCCAGATGCTAAGGACAAATGCCAAACCTCTCTTTGGGCAAGATTAAATTCATACTACACAGAGTAGGTATCTAGATTTGGAGGTCATTGTAATATATGGCTTAGAAATTTGTATGTTCGATTAGGATATGTATTAAGAAGAGAAGTGAAAATTGTATTCTGACTTAATACACATATATAGGAAGTGGAAGTAGTGGTAGAGAATTTGCCTAAATAAAAGTATGGGAAGATCCATGAGTTAGCCATATCCTAAAAATCAGTGGGAAGAGAGCTTCAAATGAGAGGCATAAGAGCAGAATGGGTGAGAACATATACTCTAGGACAAACTGCCTGGATTTAAGTCTTGGCTACATTAACAATTCACTATCAGTGTGATCTTGGGTAACAGTCAGCAAATGTTTCTCAATATTGTTACTAGGAAGAGCTGGCCAATTTTTCTACTATTTAGAGCAGAAAAGTAAGAGAAGCCTCCATCTATTTGGCATGAAAGTGGAGATAGGTGATTATTTTAATATACTTTTTTTCCTCTCTGAAAAAACTCAGTGTAAAATGAAATTTAAAATGTGCAATTTCAAAATTGTTTGTTTTATTATTGGAAGAGTGGAGACTAATCCAGTTCACTCTACGTAGTCAAAGAGCTATAAAACTCCCTTGCTTACATGAAGATATAGACACTTAGGGAGAAAACACCAGTGTCAGAATAGAGAAAATTGCCAACCTATCTTAGGGCCAGTATAAATATATTGGTACAGTTTTGATGGGAGAAAAATTGACACTGCACTTCATTATACTCCGGAGAAAGTGTGAGTCCATGAAAAATATTTGTCTAATAATTCTGCTATAATTCCTTATCACTTCTCTTGCTAGTTTCCTACTGGATTTAAACTGCATAATGTACAGGAAAAAAAAGTAAACTAGGTAAAGCTTGTTTTATTATCCGACTGCCTTGTATAGGTGATTGCTACTATAAGCTGTGTCTAGGGCTTGTTTTCTTCTGTCAAGATTTAAGGGGAAAAGAGAAACAGGGGAGGGTTGCTTTACTAGCACCATCACAAGTAGGAAATAGAGAAGTGAGCTTATTATCTCTAGACTGCATTTAATATTTTTGATTAAGATTGCTTTAGATATACATAGAAACCCTCCAGGAGTTAAAGTTTAATAAAATTCAGAAAATATACAATATGTGTTGTGTAGTGATAAAAATCATGAATATGTTTTGTGAGTCTGATAAGAGAGCATTTCAAAAACAGCAAAATTAACTGTTTTCTCTGTGTATTAGAAATTTGAGGGCAAGAGTAAATTGGAGTTCTTTAGGTCCATATAACTATGTAAAACCATGCCTAAAGGAACACTTTAATTCAACATTTTTCAAATTAATAAAAAGATGAGTGAAGAATGAATGAATCAATTATATGAAATAAGAATAGTATATAATTTATATAAACGTGATTATAGATCTGAAAAAGTATAGTTTACACAGAACTCTTATATTAATTTCCAATATCTTCTATGTACTTGCTGAAAATATCTATTTAAAGATATTAGCTAAAATATCTATTTAAAGATATTTAGCTAAAATGTGGTCTTTGTTCTCATCCTGTCACTCTCTAGTTCCCTCATTGTCCAGGTTTTGGGGATCCCCTTTTATGTAGTCCAGGATATTCTACTATGAAATCATGTTTTCGTTGTTTAGTGATTTAAAAGCATCGTCTCTGGGATTAGACAGATGTGGTCTCAGTACTGCTTCTGCCACTTTGAGGTTTGGGGAGTGTGAGTAAGACACCCATCCATAATAAGCTTTGGTTACTGCAGAAGGGGGTAATACTATCAGCATAAAAATTTGTTCAAGAGCTGAATGAAATAATGTCTGTAAATTGCCTACAGAATAAATAAATGTCTGACATATTATAAAAATTTTATTAGTTTATCTATCAGTATTATTATCATCTTGATCATTTTCCCAATTGCAGAATATCTTAATCTCTGCATCAGAACATGCTCAAAGTTCAGATTTTTATATAACAAAGTCTTAGATAAGGGTTACTTCTAATAATGCTTTCGTGAAACCCAATGGCAATCCAATTACTTATTTACCAATGATTTCTTTCCAAATTTAGGCCTAGCCCTATAGCCTCTTGTCTCTTTCCTCTGATGGGTCATTCTTTAAATGTTTTCTCTTTGCCAGCTTCCTCAGTGCTATGTCTCTTCTATAGTGCTGCTCTCTAGTTTATAGACTTACTGTGTGGAAGGAAAGAGGAACTTTTAGCCAGCACCTGTTCTAAAGTGAACTCCCTCATGTAGGAGAACCAGGGGAATCTTCATAACTCCCATGTTTCCCTAACACTTTCTTACTGTTTAACCATTTCATATTTATAATCAAATAGGCTGCATATACAGATTAGGTAAAATATTTTTTCAACTACATGCTTTTCTTTCTTTTTTGTTTTTGATGTTTTTTATCTTTTAGAAACAAATTCAAGGGAAGTTACAGATATAAAAAGAGGAGGTCACTGTGAGAAGAAAGCGTATTTTCTCTCTTTGTCATCTGTAAGTGGCAATATTGCTTTTTGGTGGCAGTGGGTTCTTTTACATTCTGGATTTTTCTGGCAATGATCCTGCTCTAGACTCCCTAAGGGGAGAAGACTATTTTATATAGATGGTGCTTTAACTGTAACAAAGGGATCCCTAGAGCCTCTCTCTATATATGATTGATGATAGCCTTTCAATGAGGAACCCAAATTATCATAAGAAAGACAAAAGGTGTGACTTTTCTCTTGCTGTTGTAGCTGGATCAGCAAGTAGCTTGACAGATGCGTCCTTATAAGTTGTTCATTCTAATGCAGAGAAAGGGTTAAGAGTTTTGGCTGTGTCCACATAAAGCAAGTAAAGTGGACATTTGAAATTTTGTAAAAATAAAATAGAAATTTTCTAAAAATCAGGAATGGAGGTTAAATTGAAGGTTGAGTGGTCCACTTATTCAATATTAATAAACCGATTACATTTCCTTGTGTGGACGTAGGTTGTGTTTTATCTATTAGTAGCCTGTTCTTATACTACTTCTCATGATAGCATCATGACAAGTCTTATGCTTCCTTTAGATGGTCCTTAACATGGCTACTGAAAGGAAACTTTAGCCAAATATAGAAAGCTACAGAAGTTTCTAAAAATATACCTTCCTCCATGAAATTTTCTCATTCAGTAATTCTCTTATGAAAATTGAATTATTGCAGTCAGAAAGAATATACTCCAATAAATTACAAAAATAACACACCATCACTTGATTACTTATTTATTTAATAAGATTTTTTTTTCTATCAACATTCTAATGCTATATACTAGCATTCCAAGGCCTATTAGTAGTAAATTCATTTTCATGTTATAAATCAGTAATCCCTTGGACCTATCTTCTATTAATTGTTAATTAATACAAGTACACCTTCAATATTTGCCCTTTTTAATCAATGTGTAACACTCTACAAAGGAGGTAATGTCTTGAGTAAATTGCATTGTCCCAACAGAAGCTAACTGGAAAAAAAATGTCAGGAAGATTTAATCAGTTACAGCAATGCAATATATAAGATTTTTATATGTAATACATGTCTTAATTTTACATATAATTATATTTTTAAACTATAGGATATGTTCACATGTTTATTGTGTTTGAAACTGTAGTAGAATTTCAATTAAACATATATTTATTAATAAACATTTCCATAATTCTCACCATATTCCACATGTAAATCTAAGCGTTTTACAAAAAACTCTTTTAATCAATATGGCCTAAAAGGCAATAACTATGATAATCCTATTTTACTGATGAGGAAACAGAGGCTCGAGAGGGGGAATAATTTGCCCATATTAAATAGCAGATCCAGGAATCAAATTCCAGAATTTTGCTACAGATTCTTTGCTTCTAATTATTATGTTATTTTGCCACTATACTATGATAGGCTGACACAAAACTTTGGAAAACAGCCTAGAAAGGTGGTGTATTAATCTTGCATTCAGGTGACTTTTTGTTGAGATGATTGTTGTCAAACTGAATTTATGGGAAAGACAGAATTTAATTCTCTCAAAATTATTGTCAAACATTGGAGGTAGATGTTCTTCAAACAAAACACTGAATTTGTGACGTCTTAATTTCTTAATTATCCAGCAGGATATTTTTCACCAATTTCAGTAGTATATAATTCTGACTTTCTTAAAGGAAATGGACATGTCTCTGGTGTTCTATTCCGAACTCACATTTGGGTCCTGGAAATCCTAAATCTGAAGCTGTGTCCTGCACTGATTCACTGGTGTGCTTTAAGTCTCCTGACTAATGATATGATTTTCTATTGTTGATTTCAGTGATATCCACTGATAGTCCTCTTTGTTTCAAACACTGCACAGCTCCCCTTTCAGAACTTCCAGTATTCTATTTCTCAGAATTTATTGTACTCACACCAAATCATACCCTCCCAGGGCTTCTATGTCCAGACTTCTACTAAGTGCTTGAAAAATGCATTTAACATAGTTGTTAATGGAGAGTAATGGCTTTTTTTTTTAACACTTGAAAGTGAAAATTCCTTAAACTACAAATGTAAGTGATGCAGCAGGGTCAAGAAGTGAGGTCATATGCAGAGATGTAGAGCTGCAGTTCTCAAAATTTCAGTGAACCAATCACTTTAAGGATTTGTTAAAACACAGATTGCTAGGCACCATGCCCAGAGCGGGTTTCTAACATGTTTCCAGGTGATGCTGATGCTTCCAGCTTTGGGACTAGAACTACACATGGAAAACCATGGATCTAGAGCTGCATACATTAGGACATAAGATGGGAGCTGTGCCTCCCTATTACTGCTTTTTCCCTGGTACTTCAAGGGTGTTAATAGTTGTAAATCATCTTTTTCTATCTTGTGGTAGCATAGGGAAAAATTCAACTTTCTCCAAATATGAGTTCTTATCTGCTACTTTTCTACCATTTTAAGCTACAGAGGTTTATTAAGTAGAAAAGAAAATTAAGCTTTTGGGTGTGGGCAGGAATGAGTCAGAGGTGAAATGGTGAATAATGATATGTCTTCAGAGTCTTTAGAAGTTCACTGAATTAAAATGTTTTCAATAAGTAGGAGGTTTGCAGGAAGTGGAAAAAATTACTTAAGACTGCTTCATTAGTCTAATTTTCTATAAAAGACTCTATTGAAAAATTGACAAGGGAGAGGAGGGGCAAGATAGCATCAGAATAAGGAGGTCCAAGAGTCAGTTCAGATTATAGTGCAGTTAGTAAACACCAGGCCTATCCAAATCAGCTGTTTGGGGGACCCAAGAGATCAGAAAAGCATCCTGCAACATCCTTGGAAGAATGGAAGAAGGAGACTGTCCATCTGCAGTGAAGATTTGTGAGTAGAGCACTGCATGCCTCGGGAGGCTGGTGCCCATCCCCCACTGGCGGTACAAGATGCCTTGGAAGCTATTCCCTGACTGGAGTTAGAGGCTCCATTTTTCAAAAAAGGGGAGTGAAGAGATGTCAGGCACTGATTTCAGCTACTGATTAGTAAATTCTGCTGGCTTAAGTCCAATCCTAAGAACAGCTAAAGTTTGAACCTGTCCAAGTCAGAAAGAGGCCAGTAGCCTCCATTTTAACTCTGCCTCCAGTGTGAGGGGAAGGACTGATTGGAAATCACAGTAATGTAGGAACTGGCTTCTTTCCACCCAGGTCAGATTGCTGCTGTAGCCTGGTCTAGACTGTAGAAACATCTGTGGCTCCATCCCCGTCCCTAACAGGGAGTAGTAGGGATAATGCACCCTTACCCTCTCTGGGCAACTGCAGTTGCTTTCAGCCTGCATGGACTAGATTGTTGGGCACACTTGTGGTGGTGTCCCTGTCCCTAGCAGGGGAGGAGGGAGTGTGGTGCTTCATCAGTCTTTCTGGGCAACTACAGATGGTAGGCAGCTTCAGCCTCCATGGCTTACAGTAACAACTGCATCCTCAGCTCTTACTCTGCAACCAGCAAGGGAGAAAAGGCAAGAAACAGATTATAAAGAGCTGAAAAAATTCAGATTGGCTAAATATGAGCCACTATAAAGTTCCAAATTAAGTTGAACCAAGTATCAAAGACAGGCTGTAGCACAAAAGGGCCTCCAAAAGTGAACATACAAAAGAATAGATAAAGAAAAGAATGGGGAAAAATGAACAGGGTCTCAGGGAACTAAATGATGGCAAGAGATATGCAAACATATGTGTCATGGCTATCCCAAAAGGAGAAGATAAGGGAAAAGAGGCAGAAGGAATATCTGAGGAAAAAATGATAGAAAATTTCCCAACCCTATTGAAGAACATAAATATCCATGTCCAAGAAGCACGACATACTACCATCCAAATAAATCCAAATAGACCTATTAAAGACACATACTGTGGAGCAGGTGGAGCACAATGGTTGAGTGCCTGTTTCACATGTATGAGGTCCTGGGTTCAATCCCTGGTACCTCCTAAAAAAAAGGCACATGCTAATTAGAATGTCAGATGCCAAAGAAAAAGAAGAATCCTGAGAGCAGCAAGTGAAAAGTGATTCATCACATACAAGTGATGCCCAGTGAGATTAAGTGCTGATTTCTCATCAGAAACTATGGAGGCAAGAAGGCAGTGATATGATAAATTTAAGATACTGCAAGAAAAAAACCACCAGCCAAGAATCTTATACCTGGCAAAATTGTCTTTCAAAATGAGGACCAGTTTTGAATATTCACAGATACACAGAAACTGAGAGAGTTTGTAACCTCTCTCTTTGCTGGAAATACTAAAGGCAGTACTACAGCCTGAAAAGAAAATGCAGGTGGGAGAGGCTTGGAAGAGAGTCTAGAAATGAAGATTATATCAGTAAAAGTAACTAAAATTGGAAGGGAAGAAGTAAAACTTCCACTATTCATAGATGATATGAAAGTTCAGGAAATCTACAACAAAGCTACTAGAGCTAGTAAAAAAGTTCAACAGAGTGTCAGGATACAAGATTAATATGCAAAAATCAGTGTGTTTCTATACACTACTAATGTGCAATCTGAGAAGGAAGTCAGGAAAAATTTCCATTTATAATAGCAACTAAAAGAATAAAATATTTAGGAATAAAATTAACCTAGGAGGTAAGCAATTGTATTCAGAAACCTACAATGCATTGCTAAAAGAAATCAAAGAAGGCCTAAATAAATGGAAGAACATTTCGTCTTCATGGATTGGAAGACTAAATATTATAAAGATGTCAATTCTGCCCAAACTGATATACAGATTCAATGCAATCCTGATAAAAATCTCAACAATCTTTTTTTTAAAGAAATGGAAAGCCCAATTATCAAATTTATTTAGAAGGATAAGGGGCCCTGAATAGCCAGAAACATCTTCAAAAGGAAGAACCAAGTTGAAGGACTCTCACTTCCAGACTTTAATCATATTACCTAGTTACAGTGGTAAAAACAGAATGATACTGGCAAAAAGATAGGCATATAGACCAATGGAACCAAAATGATATTCAGAAACAGACCCTCACATCTATGGTCAAGTGATTTTTGACAAGGCTGTCAAGCCCACACAGCTGGAGCAGAAGAGTCTATTCAACAAATGGTGCTGGAGAACTGGATAGCCATATCTAAAAGAAAGAGGACCTCTATCTCACATCTTATATAAAAATTAACTCAAAATGGATCAAAGACCTAAATAAAAAAGTTACAACCATAAAACTCCTAGAAGAAAATGCAGGGAAACATCTTCAAGTCCTGGTAGTTAGGTGGTGGTTTCTTAAACCATATACCAAAAGCATAAACAATGAAAGAATAAATGGGTAAATGGGATATCCTCAAACTTGAACATGTTTGTGTTTCAAAGGACTTTGTCAAGAAGGTGAAAAGGTAGCCCATTCAGTGAGAGAAAAATCAGATAAGGGTTTGATATCCATGTTAAAAAAGATATCATACAACTCAATGATAAAAAGTCATGCAACACAATTAAAAAATGGGCAAAGAACTTGAACAGACATTTCTTCAAAGCAGAAATACAAATGGCCAAAAATGTTCAACACAGTAACGATTGGGGAAATGCAAATAAAACTACAATGACATGCAATTTCACACCTTATAGAATGACCATTATTTTAAAAAACACACACAGAAAACTAAAGTACTGGAAAGGATGTGGAGAAACAGGAACACTCCATTGTTGGTGGGAATGTAGAATGGTGCATCCTCTGTGGAAGACAGTTTGACAGTTCCTTATGAAGCTGAATATAGAACTGCTGTGTGATCTAGCAATCCCTTAACTAGGAATATTCAGAAGAACTAAAAGCAAAGCTATGAACTGACATTTGCACACTGATATAGCAGCATTAGTCACAATTGCTAAAATATGGAGCCAGCTCAAGTGTCCATCAACCAATGAATGGATAAAGAAAATGTGGTATATACATACAATGGAATACTATTCAACTGTAAGAAGAAATGAAATCAGGATACATATGACAACATGGATGAACTTAGAGTATAATCTGTTGAGGGAAATAAGCCTCACAGAAGAGGACAAATATTGTATGGTCTCACTAATATAAACTAATTACGATGACTAAACTCACAGAGATAACCTCTAACGAAGATGTTACTAGGAAATAAAGTGTATGTTGAGAATGGGAGCTGATGCTTAAGGTATGTAATGTTATTAATAAGGTTAATTGTAAAAGTGTAGAAATGAATACAGTTAATAGTAACACATTATACTGAGTATAACTAACTCTGCTGGTTTATAAATGCGATTGTGGCTGAAAGGAGTCATCTGTGGATGTAAATGTCGATTGAAATGGTGATACAAGGGAAAATTATAACTAATCTAACTTTTTGATCATAGTTAACAGAAATATTGTAATATTTTGCAGCAATGGCAAGGAGATATTGTTTTCAATACTAAGGGGCAACAACAGGGGGGAAAGGGGATATGGGATTTTTCCTTTTGGAGTAATGAAAATGTTTTAAAATTGACTGTGGTGATGTTATCATAACTCTGTGATGAAAATGAGAGCTACTGAGTGTAAACTTTGAATGCATTGTACAAAGCATGGGACTGTGTAACACAAGGAATCCAGTGGTGGATGATGGACTGTAGTTAACAGTACAAATATGAACTTGTTCTCTCATGAACATCCATTAGTGTAATACTAATACACGGTGTTAATATTAGGGGTTGTATGGAAAAAATATACTAAATGTAAGCTATGGACAATAGTTAGTGATAATAATCTGATGGTGTTCTTTCATAATCTGTAAGAAATGTTCCACAGCAATGCAAGGTGTTGGTGGAGGGGTGATGTGTGGGAATTACGCACGTTATGCATGGTTGTTTTGTAAGCTCACAACTTCTCTAATAAAAAAAACATATATATATATATATATTTAAAAAGATTATACAGTAAAAGCTAGGAAATATGTACATAGATTTCATAAAAGAATTTTTTGAAAAATAAAATAGGGGTAATGATAATATTTAGATAAAGAAATGAAAATGCTTTTTCAGCTGGTGAAGGATTTGCCATATTTTCTGTAGTAGAACAGTAGCTCAAAAAGTAGTTTGCCTTCTATTGTCTTAAAGAATCTATTGATAAATAATTTTCTATTGAATTCATATAATTCATTCAATAAATAATTTTGAACATATATTCTGTCAGGCAAAATATTGTATATCAAGAACCTGAAACAGTACCTGCACCATAGTATGTGCTCCATTGAGAATGCTTTGAATGAAGTAGTGAATGAATGAAAGGAACCAATCACTTAAAGGAATTCCTGGTCAATTTCCTAAAGGCAGCTTATTCAGGAGAAATATTCCTAAAATAAACTATTTCTTTTCTTGGATGCAATCATATCAAAGTAGCATGGTGCTGTGCTGCCTGACAGTATAGATAGCCCTCACTCTGATGAGATGCTGCCCAGATATCTCTATCCAGCTTCTGTGAAAGTCTCTGTGAATTCACATAATCCAAAGGCAGATCCCTGACCAGGAGCCACATTCCTGGTACTGTGTTGAGGCAGTTGCTTATGTACCACTTTAAATTGTAAGTTAACCTTTGCAAATGTCAACACACTTACTTCATTTTTACAATCACCAGCAATTTACATTTATTTAGCAGCTTCACAGCTTGAGTACTGTGTAAAATTCCTTTATTCTCTGACAAGCTATGTTCCAAGGAAGATTCCTCTACCTCATTTTTAGGACAATTACAGAAAACTGCCAAATATATCTACATACATTGCAGTCTGTCTTTCACCATACTTCTCACCTGTGGATAGAAGAATTCTGTCATTTTTGTTGATAAATGAGTATTTCACAATGACTGTTCTACCCATAAGTTCATTGCAAGCATATGGGGAGTTGACACGATTGAAGCTCATGTGTGTGTGTGTCTTCCTAAATACATATTCTTAAAATGGAGTGCCCCCCTGCAGAGATTATTGGAAGAAGTTAGAGGACCTGGTTCCTAGAATACTTTATAAAACACAGCTAAGTAATTCAATTAATATCCTCTGCATTATGTTAGCTTGGAAATTTGACTTGTAACTATAATTGTTGGAAAGCTAAACTACTTCCGGTTGCTCAGGCAGCAAACCCTTAAACAAAACATTAGCAACTTAAGAACTGAAGAGCTCAGTTTTCTAAAGTGTTCAGTTTTATAGAAGTTAAGCAATGGAGGTCTTTATAGCACTAAAAGCCATAAAATAAACAATACTATATGAGGATCATCCATAAAACAGATCTTCAAAATTTTTAGGACATGTTATAAGAATGGGATTTCAATTATATTCTTGTTTTTTATGTCCATTGAGAAGAAAGTGAGAATTTTCATTTAATTATTTGATTTAAAAGTTCATTGGGCATTGTGGGAAGAGTCATTCCTTGTATAGCCACTTCAACTCAAGACTTATTAGATCCTGAACAGACTTCATAAGCAAATTGGTTCATTATCACACTCTATATTCCCTCACCCCAAAATGCCCTTCTTCTAACCCTAAGGGAAGCATAATAAGAGATAGAAAGCAAAGTGAAACGATTGCTAGTTCCTACTATTTCATTACAGCACAGCTCTTGGCTTTCTCAGACCGGTTATTCTGGCAGCCCAGCCTGGGAAAAAGAACTATGATACTAAAATAACATGCCATGGGACAGTCTTCTCTGTACCCTGTCATACGGTCACACTCACTTTAAGGGCAATGGTGAGTATTAATTTGACAAAATTGA
This sequence comes from Tolypeutes matacus, assembly GCA_026826555.1. Lineage (NCBI taxonomy): Eukaryota > Metazoa > Chordata > Mammalia > Cingulata > Chlamyphoridae > Tolypeutes > Tolypeutes matacus. The sequence goes on along the minus strand of JAKSZT010053929.1, from coordinate 54,762,197 downwards.
CACAATTATTTGGTAGGTATATTTACTGCTTGTGTCTCCCTTGAGTTTTAATATGCCAATTGGTTGAAAAATAGAAAATTAAAGATAACTACTTAGGTGATCATATATTTCTAAGGCAGTCCACAAAATGTGTAAATGTTCTCAGTTTTGCAGAAAGGAATATATACAAAGATGCCTTTCAACTGTGTTACAAGCTAATTAACAAAAGGGAATGATTTTCTTATTTGTACATTTGTTCATAAACAGAAAGAAAGAAGTGAAAAATCATTATATCATATCCAGTCTGGGAGAATATCAACCTGTTTCCTAAAATTGGGTATTGCTATAGATTTAACCACCGTCGTATTTCCAAAGGATCTGTAATGGGTACCCTCTAAGATTTCATTACATTTATTCTGTTAGTATAGTAATTTCTCTGTAGTAAAGTGTATTATAGTTAGTTACTGAATTTTAATTAGAAATATTCTGGTTCTGTTTTGAACGTAGCCCCAATGCCTCACAAATTTTCATTACCAATCTCTCCCATCTCACAGACCTTTTGCCTTTATTTGATTGAATTATTTGAGGTTCCTTAGCAGCCAAACCTAGTAAGTATTCCACGACAAATTCTTAATGATTGTACTTGCACAGACTTGTTAACTTATTGTCATAATATTTTAAGAATGTAAAATAATGGTCATCTTATATCTATCTATATCTTTCTATCTATCTGTCTATCTATCTATCTATCTATCTATCTATCTATCTATCTATCTATCTATCTATCTATCATCTATCAAACAAGGTTCTCCAGAGAAACAGAGCCAATATAATATATGTATATATACATCTCTTTCTATATATAAAGAGTTTTATTTTAAGGACTTGTCTAGAAGGTTGTACAGACCTGAAAGGACCACCCACTCCTCTTTTTAGATAAAACTGTTTCTAAGCTATCTTTTAAGCATAGTTGTCTCATAAACTTTAAAAGTGACACCAAGTCAAAATTTACTTTTAATGTTAGTTATATTCAATTTATAAATCAATAAAGTAGCATACAAGAAAAAGCACTTCAAGCTTGTGGAGGAAATTGGAACATATATCGATTTTCATCTGATTTTCAGAAAGTAGAGGCATTCAATCCTTTTGAGTTAAGCATGGAAGAATTTTAGAAGGTTGGATGATGGGTCTTTTCCAGTCATACTCCTTATTAAGGTACAAAACAGGACTTTGATTTTACTTAATTTGTTTTTACTGTTTCAAAAGTGAATACAAAATTTTAAAAATATAATAAAAGATGTAATAAAAAAGTGAATATATGAATAGTAATAGTTCTCTGAAAAGTAATATAAGCTTAGGTAAAAGCCAGTGCATTTGAGCTAGAGAACCCCCATTGTCAATTTCTTGTCATTTATGCTTCCATATTTCTACCATCACATACATGGCTTTTAATAGCAACTACAAACTTCAAGATGAAATATCAGTTGGGGCTCAATATGGAAATCTGAAATTTGAGAAAATATCATATTTCAGTTGCTCTTTACTAAAATATTCACTTTCCTCTTTTGCCTGCATCAGCAGATATCATATGGGTGATTTTCAAGATAGAAATTCCTCCCTAGGAACAGATATAAAGAAGAGAGCCGGCAAGTTGCTGCTCTTGTAATCACCTCAATGCCAGATGAACTCTTACTGAGATGGTATTTGGGAACACGAGGTATTCCTTTTGTATACATAAAAATGTTCTGGTCGGGAATGGATGTGGCTCAAATAGTTGGACATCTGTCTCCCATATGGAGGGACCTGGGTTCGATCCCTGGGACCTTCCGGTAAAAAAAAAAAAAAAAAAAAAAAAAAAAGTTGTGGTAGTCTGGCATTTTGGTTTTCTAGCTGCTAAAACAAATACCGTACACTAAGTTGGCTTAACAACAGGAATTTAATGGTTCATGGTACCAGAAGGCTTGGTTCCACCTGAGGTCAATATTTTCTGACTAGCCAGCAATCTTTGGGGTTCCTTGGCTTTTCCATCACATGGTAATGCATATGGAGGTAACTTCTCCTTTCTCTTCTGTTTCTATTGACTTCCAGCTTCTGGCTGCTCCACATGACTTCTTTTCTGTGTCCAATTTCCTTTGCTTATAAAGACTTCAGCCATATTTAAGGTCCATCCTCCTTCAGTTAGGGCTACCTAACTAATAGCATCTTCAAAGGTCCTGTTTACAAATGGGTTCACACCCACAGGACAAGGGGTTTGGATCTGAACATGCCTTTGTGGAGTACATGATTCAGTTCCCAACACCTGGCTTTTACCTGAATATGGACTAACAAGGGCCATGCTCTTTACCATTAATATATCACCGTGTTCAATGAGAACAGCATCTACAATGCTGGAAAAAATTGTAAAATTACAGCTATCCAACTTGTTTTTTTCATGAGATTAAACAGACATTTTTGGCTTGTATAAAATAAAATATCTGAGAACATTTAAGATCAGAAAAAAAATCAACATTATATGGTAACAGAGCTCTTATAAGAACAGTAATAATGAAAGAGCTGAGCCTAGTTTTCAACTGGGGAATTATTCTAATTTCCAGTTTGAACTTCTGGCCCCAATTTTCAAAATGGCTTATCTTTGGGAGATATCCTAAATATCACTTGAGTTTTGAATGTGAACACCCACACAAAACACCCTGTAACATAATCACTCAGATGCAGAGGAATGAATGATTTCAGGTACATTGTGCCACAAAACTCTATCTACTGTATTTCCTAGTCCAGGGAATTAAATTTGAAAGAGGTGAGGAATAATGGTGAGAGCTAGAGAAGGCTATGAAAAATTGTTCTATGTTTTAAATTTCATCTCGTTCTCTACTCTTGGACTTAAAAGTGATTTATCTGTGTGTAAAAACAATATCTCAGAATCACATTTACTGATGCCCAGTTGAATTTTAGGGACTGTTTTTCCACATTCAACCACCAAAAGCAGATGATAGCTTCAGCATTTACCAAAAACAAGTAAGTATATGAGGTTAAAAGTGATTTTGCATATGAAAACATACCATCTCTTGTTAATCTTAGTATCTACAGATGAGAAAAATATTATTTTAAAAACAAAACTCCACCTTCTTTCTTCCTGAGGACACTTTTACAAAGATAGTCCATGTTCCTGGATGTTGTGGTAGGGACACATCATTTATATGCTCTTGATATGTTCCTCTTGCTTTGCTTCTGCAGTAGTTATGCAATAAGAAATCAGAGGAGATGGCTCACATTGCCATCACTATTTGCATTAATGAAACAGATGTGTCAAACGACTTTGCTTGACATCAGTGTTTAAGTCATTGTTTATCAGTGGAAGCCAGTTATGGTAAACTTTAATTGCTCCTGGGAAAAAATAACTGTCAGTGAATATGAAAGGAACAGTAGAAACTCAGAGAGGACAAAGATTCTATGGCAATAAGGCAATAAAATGAAGAATAACCGAGCAAAGTCAAACTGAGCAGCTGTTACATATAGGTATATACATATACATTTATAATTTTATGTAGAACTCTATTAGGAAAATTGTTTTATATACATCTGTGTGATCTAGCTATATAATTCCTCCTTGATTAGAAAGCACTTCACTAGATAATACAAAAGTTTAAAAGTAGAGTCTTATCAGTTGCATTCTTTTTTAACAACATTCCACATATCTAATACCACTGTGATGCTTCAGTGATGGCACACAATTATATTTAAGCCCCAAGGCACAATGAAAGTGCTGAATGGTTTAATGAACTAGACAGTATCAGAGCACATTTCTCAGCAATGTCTCCTTTAAAATCTTTTGTGATTGCACAGATCCCTACTGCGGTGTTTATATGACTCTCCTCTATCTCTGAAAAGCCCAGTGATTTTCCCAGAATGTTCTTACGTAGGTTGACACACTTTGGGGGCTGATCCTGCTCTCAGCATGATATTGTCAGGAGTATTTACACAGAAGAGCCTATTTTGACCTTCTCTGGAAAGTTTATTTTACATTCACTTTACTTGCTTGATTAAAATAAAATCCTTTTATGTTTACAATTCCTCAGACTTTACTAATCAGCAGCCCTGGCTCTTGAAGATGGCTCCTATACCCTTCTTTTGTCAAAGTCGCACATAAGCTTCGGGATTTGAAAAAAAATACTATTTGTTGATAATCATTTTTGTACAAATAGCATTTTTTTTGGTGATACTCTCCTTATTCTTGAAGGATTGAACACTTTTAAGATAGGTATAGTAATTCTGGCTATTTTTGGTATACTAAAATATTAAAAAATTTAGTGAAGAACATGCATGATTGGAACTACAACAGCTTGGGTAGTCATATATTTTTTGAAAGATAGTTCTAATTTAAGCATTAATGAGGCTTGATTGAATATATATATAGATGTTATAAGATTGGGATCCAATACTTTATATTTACTAAACTTTCTAAGATGTTAACAAGTTTGCATAATGTATATATCGCTGTAATAATATTATTAAAGAGCACAAAAGCTAAAGAAATTTTTAGGGAAGGAAACATTTTGAATTTATGTTGTTGTTTTTTCTGATACTTTACCCCATTTTATGGGTATCAGCCTGCACCCATCGGCCATTTCTTGCCATGAAGAAGGTTGAGCAAGAAATAAGAACATATTACTCCTGAAATTTACAGAGTAGTGAAAAGCCAGGATCCAACTGGATATAGAGAAAACATTAAATTCATTAGCAGTTGTTAAAAAGGGGTCTCAATTTTGTTTAAATTGATAATTTAATTAATAATTAATTTGTTCCATAGTGAAGTATTACCAAGCAACTAATCAAGAATCAATCTGCTTTTAATAATTGGCACCTTGATAATTTCTGTGAATAATCCTGGTGGGTCAACTAATTCTAGGTCATAGAAATCTTAGTTGTAGGTAATGGTACACTGTTATTATTTCATTTATTCACGATTATAAATGGTTAATTTAATGTATTAAAAAGACTGTGTGTACTAAGAAAGAATCATGATAAAGACATGGGGTCATACTGTTATTACCTGGACGATTACCTTTTTCCCCATCTTAGTATAAAATACCCATTTGCCCCTCAGTCTTCAAAGAAATCTGACTTTTGCAGAGAAGCGATATTAGAAGAGTAAGATGAAATAAAGAAGTGAATTCCAAACTCTACTTTTGCCAGAGTTACATTTTATTTTATAAACAGAGAGAAGAGGTATTTTAGGTGGGTTAATGTGAGAATAGCTTTCAAACTTCTGCTTCATTTTGGCTGGAGAGATAAATCCTGTTCTGGATTGATGATGGTTTCCAGCTTTCCCTCCTAACTTGTATTCATTGCATAAGTAAAATTTAAAAAAAGGATATTTTAAAGATCACTATATTATCGAAGTTTCCAGTCTCCTAAACTGTTAACTCTGTGCTAATACCTTTGTGAAACTTAACATTTTCAAAAGCTGTATTGGGATATCATTATTTTCATTTCCATTTTTAGATCTCACAGTCTGAAAAAGAAGCATTTTTCTGACCTTTACAAATAAGAGAATTGTTGAGGCTCTTGCCTTTACTATATTCACCTTCATCTATCCATTTTCCTCTGTCTTAGCAGCCACAACCCTTATCTCTGTTCTTGCTATCTGTTAGCACAAATATAGCCATGACATTGTACATTCTTCATCTTAGTCATTTTATTATCTATATATAATATATATTGTTGTCCAAGATTTCTGTAACACCTTTCTCTGCAACTTTGTCCCCTGTCTTCAGAAATATGAGTAATTTCTGAAATGGTTCTATCTAATAAAAATGTTACTTCCTTCCAGATTTGCCTTTAATCTCAGGGCTTACACATATTGTTCCTTATACATTAAACAGTGCAGTTCCTTTGGATCAGACTGCATATGAATATTGATCTTTCAATGATTAGGGCTTTACAAAATAGACTTTTTTCCTAATCAAAAATATATTTTATCAACTTGACCAATTCTACCACCTGTAGCTCATGAATCATTATTTCTCTAAATACAAATCCGTTCCAATCTGCTCAACCTTAATCTACAGCCCCACCTTTTTCTCACATCTGAAGCTTTACTTATTGTCCTTAGTTCTTTAGGAAATGTCCAAACTCCTTCTCCCACTTGAAACATAATGAAACCAGCAGCCCTCTTTAAGTAACCTTAAGTTCTCTTCCAACTCTAAATATTTTAACACAACTAAAGCTATATTAATAGCATTCATTCATTTCTGCATATTAATTGATATTTTACTTTAATGTCCCTGAAATCAGTAAGAGGGAAGTGAGTCAATGATAAAGGGACTTAAATATTGATGTACTAACTCTTCAGGTCTTGAAGGCTAGTATTCATTTTTATTCCTATAGTGTAGCAGTAAACCATTAGTCCTTAGACTTTTATTCCACATAAAAATCCTGGAGAAGGAGGGGTCATTTAAAATTCAGAATCTGTGGCCCATGCCCAGAGATGGGTAGTTGGGACTCTGCAAAGTTAATGACACTATAAATTCTATACTTTGAGACTACTCAGGAAGGCACACTAAGAGACCTTTGGTGTATATTGGATGATGACGAAACTCAGTGCTATGCATGTTTGTTTTGTAAGTTCACAACTATGCACTTACTGTTTATGTATGTTCATGCATGCATGACATACTTCAATAATATTTTTAAAATGAAAAAAAAAAAACCTCCAAGTTTAATGTACATAAAGTGTTCAAATGAATATGAACATACTGTTATATTTATATATGTTTGTATGTGTACATTTTAAGTGTTTAAGTACATGCTGAATTAGCTTGCCTGCCTCATCTTCTCTATAAATCATATTTTCCTTAAAAATAGAGGGAATTACTTAAACTCTGAAATAAAATCTCATAATGTCAAAAAATGTGTTATGTGTATGGTGGACTTTCAATACTGTGATTTTCGTGTTTTGCTGAACAACTCTTATGTGCCAGACTCACTCAATGTGATTTACAAAGATTAGGTTTTCTTGAGTCACTTTAAGAACCACATTTAAGGAAAATATAAATGCACTCCATTTTATAGATGAAGACTCTAACATCCTTAGAAGTTAGTCACATAGCTTTTAGAAAACACCTAGTAAGCGACTGAACCAAAAATCACATTTGACTTCTAATTCCATGTTTTTTTTTTCCCCACAATGTCATATGTTACATAAATTATGAGGTTGGATTAGGCAGTTTTTACTGGTAGAGATTATTTTAAAATAAATCAATTTTTTAAAAGATTTATTTTATTTATTTATTCCCTCCCCTCATCTCATTGTTTGCACTCGCTGTCTACTCATTGTGTGCTCTCTGTGTCTGCTTGTCTTTTTATTTTTGGAGGCACCAGGAACGGAACCTGGGACCTCCCATGTGGGAGGGAAGTGCCCAATTGCTTGAGTCACCTCTGCTTTCTGCTTGTTGTGTCTCTTGTTGTGTTTCCTCATTATGTCATCTTGTTCCATCAGCTCACTGCATAGGCTCACTGTCTTGCTCATCTTCTTTAGGAGGCACCAGGAACTGAACCTGGGACCTCCCATGAGGTAGGCAGGCACCCAACTGCTTGGGCTATGTCCACTTCCCAAATCAATTTATTTTTGATTTTAGAAAGTATAGAATTTTAAAAAATGAGCGTTGCAAATAATAGCCAAGACAATTCTAAATACTTTGTATTTTGTTTTTTTGTGGCCAAGAGACTTTTAGGTGCTTCCCATGATATCTGCCTCCTGGTTTTCATGCCTTTGGGTCATTGCATTCCCTTGAGTGTGAGCAGGACCAGTGATTTCTACTCAGTAGTATACTTTGGTTATAACAATATGCCATATGCATGAAAAATGACATGATGTTTGCATAACTATATAAAATTGTAGCAGCTGTATTGCTGGTATCTCTTTTTATAGTTTTGGAGAAGTAATCCACCATAAATCTTGCAACTCAAAGAAGTGAATTATGCTAATAATCTGAGAGAGTTTGGAAGTAGGTCCCCCCCTCACTTGTGCATCTGATGAGAACATTGCCATAGCAGACACCTTAATCTGAGCCATCTGAATCTTAAACAGGCAGTCCAGCTAAGCTGTGCTTGATCTTCTGACCTACAAACTGATATAATATATATGTGTTCTTATAGCCCATTAAGTTTGCAGTAATTTGTTATGCAGTGTTTTCATTTGCTAAAAGCTGCTGAAAGCAATATACCCCAAATGGGTCAGCTTTTTTTTTGGGGGGGGGGTCAGCTTTTAACAATGGGGGTTTGTTAGCTTATAAGCTTGTAGTTCAGAGGCCATGGAAGTGTCCTCACCAAGGCATCATCAGGCAATGCTTTCTCCCCAGCTGCTGGCAATCCCGAACTCCTCTGTCACAAGGCAAGGCACATGGTGGCATCTAATGGTCTCACCCTTCTCTTTCAGGTCTTGTTGCTTTCAGCTTCTGGGTCCGTGGCTTTCTCTCTCAGCTTCTGTGAGTTTCTGTCTCTCTCTCCAATTTCATCCCATTTATAAAGGACTCCAGTAAGAGGATTAAGACCGACCCTGGGTCATACCTTACCAAAGTAACCTAATTAAAATGTCCCACCCACAATAGGTTCACACCTACAGGAAAGGACCAGCTTTAAGAACATGATTTTTGGGGGTGTACATGCAGTCTCAAACTACTATATGCAGTGATAGAAACTAATATATTTGTTTATTTCAATCCTTTGAATCTAATTATTGATTGTCTAACCAGATACTGAGTTTTTCTGTTTCAACCATATATAAACCAATACAGCAAACTTTTTCCTGAGTTTTAACTTGAATGAATATTTCTATGTTTTATTTGGCTGCCACTGAATATAGTAAGCAGTTATTTTTTTGTTTTTTTCCTCCTTTTAGCCCCATAAACCTCTCATTAATTGAACAGACTAAGCATAAATACATACCTCAGTGAGCCTATTCTACATTAGCTATTTTGTTTACTTTATGTTTCACTGCAGTGATTTTTTTAAATGGTGTTTCAACATCTAGTAAAGGTGTTCCTATTAAAATTTTTTTTTCTGTTGCATAAGCTGACAAACATTCCTTCAAGTTCATTAAACTAGAGCTCAGGAGAACTCTACTTATTATGATACTTGTGCTTATGATTATACTTTTCAAATATGTCTAAAAGAGAAGAGGCTACCACCAATGAAGCCCCTGACCTCTGCAACGTTTCCCAGCCACTTCTCTAGAATCTCCCCAGTGGAAGTTGACATTTAACATCCAAATAAAGTATGGTAGGATATTCATGTATCTGATGTATATAAATGTACATTTTCTCACAGTCAAGTTTCAGTTCTGGGAAAGATTAATGATTAATTTTTTTTTTTTTTAATTTAAACTGCCTATCACAGTGAGTACCATACAATAATCCTCCAGTAAATGTCTTCCCCACACAATCAATACCTTTTCTTATTTAATATGTCCTCTTTATATCAATTCTAAGTCCTAGGCTTCTCAATTTTAAGTTAACCACTTCAACATTCATACTGTTTCCACATCATGGGAAAAATAGAATTCTGATGTATCAAGGGATCCAATATAAAAATTAAAATATAAAGTAGGCACAGAAAATTTAGGAGAGTACTTTGACACTTTAGAGGTGGGAAGACCTTCTTAAGAATGTTTGTTAACTTAGGAGACATATAAGAAATGGACTGATTTGATTACTTATTTAGAAAAAATGGTTAAAGATTGACAAAGTCAATAGATAAAGGAAAATCACATGGCAAAATTTAACATCTTTAGTATCTTTAATAAACCAAGTAATTCTATAAATTTTTTGTTTGAAGCAAATATTTCAATATAAATATAGAAAAGAAATATGAATAACCAATTGCAGAGGAGAAAATGTATATGATCATAAATATATGAAAATATATTCAATCTTGGTAGTACTCAGGGCAATACAAATCAAAGCAAAAATGAAATAACATTAAATTTTCATAAATTTGGGAAAATATCATAATACTTGAAAACAAATGCGGAGGGAAATGTGAAAAAGTGTTTTCTTTACTCTTGGTCAGAATTTGAATTGTTATAAACTTTGTGGAAGACAATCCGGCAGTGTTTATTAAAATTCAAAATTCTTATTATATGACCCAAAAATGAGGAAATCCATCCACACAAAGTATAGACATATGAGAATATTTGTATATGGTTATGTTTTTCCACTTTCCAGATTTCAACTAATACATTTGAGCTAAAAAATGGTATTCAGACATTATAACCTGCTGGTGGTGTGAGGAAGGACTGGGGCTAGGGATGGGGATGGGGACCCTGGGCAGGAGTTTATTTGGCCCTAAAATTTTGCAGAGTTTAGAAAGACATCATATCATGCATGTAGCAGTTTTGTTTTGTTTTGCTTTAGGGGATTGGAGATCGATTTCAAAACCACCACTTTGCTGTACCTAGAAGCTTCACAATCCTAAAATCCCATAAGGCTTGTTGCCCAGTTGAGCTCCCTAATCCCAGTGCCTTCCTTTCTAAAAGAATCAGATGCTTCCTCAGATGACTTGTCCCTTTTGTAATCTGTTGTCCAGTCTATTTATGCCTTCAAACTTACAGAAGAGATTTTGTAGGCCATAATCTCTGATCACAATTCAAATAATTCAGAATCTAATATTAAAAATATGAATAAAAATTTATATATTCCTTAATTAAGAATAATCTTCTTGAAGCAAGGATGCCCATTATCACCACTTCCATTCAATATTGTACTGGAGGTCCTAGTCAGTGAAATGAGACAAGATTAAGGAATAAAAAGTTTATAATTTGAGAAAATGAAATAGTCCTTATTTTCAGGTGAATTGACAGTATATGTAAAATTTCAAAAGATTCTACAGTAAGACTATGAGAATTAAGTTAATATATCAAGTTGAGGGATACAAAGACAAAAAATCTTATATGCCAGCAACAAATTAAAGAATCTGAGAAAATAAGTTATCATTTCCTATAGCATCAAAATACATTCAATACCTATTAATCTAATTAAACATGTACAAGACCTCCATACTGAAAGCTACAAAATATTTATGAGGAGAAAACAGAGTATCTTCATGATCTGAGGATAGAAAACAATTTCCTCAATGGGATAGAAAATCACTAACCCTAAAGGAAGAAAATTATAAATGAAACTACATGAAAACAAAAAACTTCTGCTTATTGAAAGATATCATTTAGAGGGTAGATAGCAAGCCAGGGATTAAAAGAAGATATTTGCAATATATAGATCTAAAGAACAAGGCCTTCCATTCTAGGAAGCATAAATACCTATACAAACCATGAAGAAAAAGACAGACAACCCAATAGAAAAAAGGTTTTAATAGTCTGTGGGAGGAGCCAATGTAGCTCAAGTGGTTCAGCACCTGCTTCCCATGTATGAAGTCCCTGTTCCACCCCCCGTACCTCCTAAAAAAAAGTCTGTGGGATAAAATGGGAAGCATGTACAGAAACATTTTCTGTTGCATACTGATGCACGATATGATGGCTGTCTCCAGGAAAAACACAGGTATGGTTGAATTGTGAACTAAACTAGGTGCTTTTTCATGGAATACCATTTTTATTTAAAAAAATGACAGACTACAGCTATTCAGACTTTGATATTTGGCATACATTTTCTTGAAACAAATGACAGCATTTGCTGCCAATCATAAAATTCACACTTTTAATGAAAAAGTAGAATTTTATAAAATTTTCAACCATCCCTGTGAGCTTACATAAAGAGTTTTCTGATGAGTTTGTTGGTTATATTAACAAATATGTTTTGTTGACACTGTATAATAAATGTGTTAAAATTTGAAAAAGCAGCATAACTCAGTGAACCAGTATTTCATGAATGACCAGTACATGAACTTGCAAAGTTTTGCAAGGATAAAAAATGAAATTTTGGTCAATAGTTTCTAATGCATCTGATTCTAATGTAACAGAGTGCAAAAACTTCATTGATATAGTTTCATATTCTACATCGCAACTAAGTTTAGGAAGGTATCACCTGTGGAGTTTTGGATATTATCAAAAACAATATTCACAATTATCTGAAAAAAAAACCTTTTTAAAAATACTCCTCTCTTTTCCAGAAATATAGCTGTGTGAGGCTGTATTTTCTTCATATACTTCAACCAAAAAAGCATATTGCAGCTAACTGATGTATAAACAGAAATGAGAATCCATCTGTCTTCTATTCAGTCAGACATTAAATAAATTTGCAAAATATATAAAACCAATAGCACCCTTTTCAGTAGTTCCTCTCTGTTTTGGAAAATAGTTATTTTTTTAAATAAAAACATGTTATGTTAATATGGAATGGCTTTATTATTGATATGGTTAAAGGCTTAATGAACAAACACTAAAAAGTTCTGTTTTAATTTCTAATACTATAAGTATTGGTAGATATAGCCCTTATAAACCAAAGCTCTTTCAAGTCTTCTCTAACATTCAAGATCATGAAAGGATACTGAGACCAGAAAGTGTGCAAACAGTTGTTCTAGAATGGAAAAATTAAGAGAATATAAGAGCCATGCCATGGTCTTAAGACAGTGGGAGCCAACAGAGAAAAACCTGCATTCAGAGCTAAGTTTTGATGGTCAACAAAGTTACCAGCATTTGATATCTTGAATGACATTACAGATTTCAATGACTCTTGACTGGTTCACTGCTGAGACGCTTTCCTGTGGTTCATGAACAGTGATAAAAGAAAAAGTAATAATGATTTATTGAAACAACCAACTGCTGACATAAACATTGAATTTTGTTACTCTCCTGCTTGAATCCCTTCACTAGTACCCTAATTGCTGTTTAACATTGGAATTCTTTTGCGTGGCACAAGGGCTCCTTAATGATCTGGTTTTCTTCTATCTGTTCAGCCTCATCCTCCACTGCTCCTTTGCAAATTGTTTTTCTTCCATTTAATTGTTACTCAAAGATTTTCCATTTTATCACATGCCTTTGCATATGCTCTTCCTTCTGCTTAGACTCTCTTCCACTATCTCTTTGTGAATGAAATCTCGGTTCTTCTATAGTCAGCTAAAGCATCTCTTCTCTGTAAGTCCCTGTGGCAGTTTGATGTAATTATGAATTCCAAAAATATAATTGGATCATGCTTGTAAACTGATCTGTTAATCTGGGCATGATTAGGTTAGGATTAGGGCATTGAGCCCCACCCCTTGGTGGGTGGGGAATTTAATATAAAAGGCAAGGCAAAGGACAGTTGAAGCAGTCTTTTGAGAAGCGGTTTTGATGTTGGAAAGAAAGCCCCAGGAGAAGAGAAGCAAGCCGTTTGCCTGATCGTCTACAGCTGACCTTGTGGAGGAAACAGGAGCTAAGCCCAGAGAGAAACGCAGCCCCAGGGAAGAGAGGAACCCCAGAAGCCGGAACCCTGGCAAACGCCTGCAGCTGTCTGGCTCCAATACGTGGCAATGAACTTTGGTGAGAGTAGAAACTTAACGCTTTATGGCCTGGTATCTGTGGACTTCTACCCCAAATAAATACCCTTTATAAAGACCAACCCAGTTTTGGTATTTCACATTACACCCCTTTGGCTGACTAATACAGTCCCTTCATGTGGATTTTGACTCTCTTTTCTGTTATTTTTGCACATTATATATTCCTCCAAAATAACATCAATCCCAATAAATCTCTTTTATCTTTATCCCTTACTATAAGGATCTCACATGCAGGAGTGTTATATTTTTTCTTAGTCTCACTAGCATCTAGCATATTTCCTGGAACATATTAGGAGTAAACATAAATCAATAAAACAAATATAGTAAATAAAAGGAAGGACACAATTTAAGCTTCGGTGTTCATTATTGTTCAGAAAAGTCTACAAAGGAAAGAGGTAGGAGGAGTAAGAAAATAATTATAAAATGAATTTTGCCACCACATTTACTCAATAGTATTTAATTGGAAAACTGGAGAATGAAATACTTGCTTTAACAGTGTTCCTGCTGTCAAGTTAAGATAACAGAGCAAATTGAGGAATGGAGGCAAAATCAGCATGCCATTCACCAATCTGTTCTTTCTGAATTACAAGGTCAGACAAATATGTAAAAAAGTAATACATAGGTCTTATCAATGTAAACTTATTTGGAATATGCTGTTGGTCTTTTATTTTTTTTTTCCTGGAGAATTTTAGTTGAAAGTATCCACAAAACTATATTTTTCAAATGCTTAGATGCAATTAATTAATATTTTTAATATTTATATATTTTGTATTTTGTTTTTGCTAGTTATTCTCTCACTTAAATTCCCCCCATCCTTTTCTTGATCTTACCTATTTCCTATCCTAGGCTTCCATGCCACTTTTCTTTTATTCTTCTATTTTTCCTTGCCATCTCCTCAGCTCTCATGTAGGTCATGGCAATAGCTTTCTAAATAGACTCCCCTTTTCTACCCTTTCTTGTAGGGAATTGTATTATTGTTAAAAATAATTGCTCCATTTTCTTTGAGTTTCCCTTCTTCCCATGGGGTGGGATGAATATACATGCCTGCTCTGTAGGTGTCTGGTTTACCACATGACTTGCTGTAGTAATGAAATGTGATTAGAAGTAACCTGGGGCATTTAGTGCAGAAGTTTTAACAGCCATCACATGGTCCACTCTGTGCTCTGTTATCTCTGCCATGATAGCATCTATTCAATCAGCCTGAGTCCCAGAGAGAAGACAGTATGGCATAGAGCCATAGCTGACCCCCATGACTCTGTAATGTAAGGGAGAAGAAAAATCTTTGCTTTTTAAGCATCTGAAAATCTAGTGTGTTTTGTGTTATGACAGCTCACATCACAATGTAATTTAGTCTACATGCTTCCCTTTGCTCACATCCTGACCCACAACACAGTCACTTTGCAATACAGTAAACAGGGTGAGCCTTTAAAAATTGTCAATCAGATCATCCAATTCTTCTCATTTGAACTCTGTAATAAATAACTCCACTCTGGCCCCCATTTCATAAGAGCAAAAGACGCAGTCATAAAATGGCCGACCCCATGCATTGCCTGATCTGCCCCCTCACTCCCTCCTTAGCCATCTGACTTCAGCATTTACTAGTCCTCTCTCAACCACTGAGCGTCAGTTGCAAGGGCCTTCTTCCTCCTCTGTGAGTATGCTCCTGTCTTAGGAACTTGACCTGGACTCTTTTCCCTCTGGATAACTCACTCACCTGTTTCAAGGCTTGGTTCAGATGTCACTTTCTCAATAAGGACTGCCCTGACCACTCTATTTAAAATTGCAACCTGTTAGCCAACCCTTCACTGCACACTCCAGATAACCCTTTTCCTGCTTCACCTTTTTTTCCATATCTTCTCTCACCTTTGAACATAGTGGGTAATACATGTAACTAAGCATACTATGTACTATAAATAATTATTTATATTTAGTGTTTATTGTCTATTACCAACCAATAGAACATAAATTCTATGAAGTCAGATATCTTGGGCAGTTTTGTTCACAGAAGAGTTAATAGAATAGTGAGTGATATATTTCAAAGTGTAATATCATTCTTTCAAGAAATGTAGAATTAGAAGGAAAAAAAAAAATTAATGGTCGATTTTTTTCTCCAGGTGAAAACTGATGAATGTTACAAATGAAACTATGTAGACTAAAATATTAGAGAGATAAATAGATATTAATTTCATAAAAAACTTAAAAAGGCATTTCAAAAAGACTTAGCCTAAAATAGTACATTGTATTTATAAAGACTTCTCAAGGGTCTTTCTTAATTTAAAAATTCTCATATAGGAATGACATGCGCAACCTTATTTTTGTGTTTTTATTCATTTGAAATATATGGCAAAGAGAAATATTTCTATTCTTGAAGTATCCCAATATATAACATACACAATTTTATGGGTGTATAGCACCATACACTATTAAACCTAAAAGGTTAATTGTAGTTTTTAAAACTCAGATTCTTCCTTTATAAATTTTTATAACTCAAATTTTATTTTGCCTCAAGCATTCCTATTGTGATATATGTCTTCTTAAACAAGCTGACTAATTTCACAACTTGCATATTAAAGAAATCATGCTAAGGAAGCATGGGAGCAAACTAATTGACCAAAGATCTCAATTTGTATGTGTTTCAGCCTTGATTTGGTAGTTAAAACTTATTAGTATAGCAAATTTTTTCTACATTTTCATATTTAGTGTGTTCTCCTATACTTCAAAGCACTAATTAGTGCCCACTTCCCCTTTGTAATTGCTCAACTTTCAAAATAGTTCCCCTTTTAATTTTGTCTTGTTTAGGCTTTTGTTAATGCAAAAGAAAAATATTTTAGAGGATCCCTAACTTACAAAATATATTAAGTCATTGTAATTGTCTAGCACTATGTGAACTACAAAGGGATTTCACACTTGTCACTATATTAAGTTTGATTCATTGGAAGGACATATATTATTATCCTTATTTTACATTTGAAAAATACAAGTCTCAGAATGGCAAAATAATCACCCTATAATCACTTGGATTGTAGTAGACTTGGAACTTGAATGCAAGTTTTCTTTTCCAACATTGTTACAGGGGTGCTGAATATGACTGTGCAGTGTGTGCGCTGAACAAAGGTGCCCTCAAGGAAAAATCAGAGCCTGAAATGGAGCTAGTTTCTGGCTAATTAAGCTTAGTGCCTTGTCATGGGATTGTATTGACCTAGGTCTATGGGCCAAATCCAGCCTGTCCACCTGTTTTTGTAAAGTTTTTTGGAAACACAGCCATGATTCTTTATATAGATTCTTGATCTATATAATGGTTTTTTTCTCACATAATGGCAGAGTAGTTGCTCCAGAGACTCTGTGCTCTGCAAGCCTAAAAAAATTACTCCCTGGCTCTTTACAGAAGTTTACTGATGACTGCACCAAAGGAATGGATACGTTTTAGTCATTAGAACAAAGGCATGGTATGTGCTTGCAGGAGCCTTGCTTTGCTCAGCATAATTTTTTTAAAACATATTTTACCACACATACAGTGTTACATTGTTACTAGTTTGCCTCATTTCATTGCTGAATAGATACTTATTAATTACAATGGAAAATATTCATTTTACAGTAGAGAAATCTGACATACACACTCTTACCAAATGATCACTATTAACATCATCAGTAATTAGAAATATCAACATCATGTATCCTGTGCTATGATACCTTGAGAAAGGCACAATACCAATTTTGTGGTATTCTTGCAAAAAAAATGTCAAATCTCAATCTACTCATGAGAAAATATCAGACAAAAACAAATTGGTATTCTAGGTAATACATGACCAGTACTCTTCAAAACTGTCCAAATCAATAAAAATAAAGACAGATATAGAAGAATCATACACATAGTGGGAGACTAAAGAGACATGGCAATTAAATTCAATATATGGTTATGAATTGGTTCCTGGACCAGAATAAAGAATTGTTAGAGGAGAAATTGGTAAAATTCAAATATTTATTTGTATCAATGTCAATTTCCTGATTTTGATAACTGTACTATGGCTATTTAAGCTGTTAACTTTGGGGAAATCTAGATGAAGGGTAAACAGAAATCATCTGTAATATATCTACAACATTTTCATAAGTCTAAAGTTATTTCAAAATTTAAAAATTAAATAATTTCCAGACAAAAGTTACTTTCCTGTCCTTAGTAGTTGAATAATACTATACAACTTTAGATCTTTAGAGTAAACTCAAGGACCCCAAAATGGTTAACAAACACCGTTTGGTGCACCTATATAAATAATGAGATGAAACATATGAGACCCTCTCTTTTTTGTGATCAAGAGTAATTGTTGGAGATTATTATCCTCCCAAGAACGGAGAACTGTTAAGAAAAAAAACCAAAACGTGAAAATTACGCAAAGAATTGGATGATATGTCCTTTCAATATCATGTGTGGGCATTATTTAATTGTTCCACCCAAAGATTATTTATAGGAGTATACTTTATACAATTCACTATTCACTATGGTCAAAAGCCGCAGACTTGGTGAATTTATGTGTTCATGTTGAAGATTTTTCTCTAGTATAATTGCAAATGATATCTATGTGGTACAAAATAGAATCTAAAATTATAGTTTATTGCTCTATAGGACATTAACCATTTTGTAGCTAACCTAGCAATAATAAAATATTATTCAACCATTTCTTTATTATATTGCTTTGTAATACCAGCTTCTCACATGTTCTTTGAACTGGCCTTGCCATCTTATTAATTCCCTTGTGTGATGGTTAGGCTAATGTGTCAACTTGGTCAGGTAATTGTGCCCAGTTGTTTGGTCAAGCAAGCACTGGACTAATTGCAATACAAGGACATTTATGGGCTTTAGTTATCGGTGAGTTTACTGCATAGATGGCTGATTACATCTAAGATCAACCAGGGAGATTGCCATCAGCAGTGGGTGACATTTATCCAATCAGTTGAATACCTTAAAAGGGAATGTGATTTCAGCATTCAGAGAGAATTTCCCAACTTGTCTTTGGACAGTCAACGTCTCCCGGAAACTCATCAAGGACCTTCATTGGACTTTCATAGGAGCCCCTGGTTTGCAGCCTGCCTGCAGAACCTGGACTTGTGCACACCCACGGTCATGTGAAAGAACCTTATAAAATCTCATACTATTTACAGATATCTCCTGTTGATTCTGTTCTGTAGAGAACCCTGATGAATACACCTTGTTAATTAAAAAGTTGAATAAAATCTTAATGGAATATTTACTTTATATTTGTATGGGAGTTGTGTGTTTTACTTTTTGAAAATTGTGATTAACAAGATAGTGGCACACAAAAGTAATGTTGCATCATGACTACCATGATTTATGCTTGTTCAACATATTACCTTCTAAGAAGTAAATCAATAAATTTAATTCTACCAGCACTTTTTCTATTATTCCAAATTTTGCTGATGATCCAAAGCTGAGCACAAAAGCCACTAATTTCCCATGCATTCAGTGGAGAGGTGACAGATTATCTTGTGCTGAACTTGTTACTGGGTGACTCATAAACTTATCCAGTGATCTTTAACATCTTATTTACCTTAAGGATATTTAAAGGAGTAGTCGAAATTATGAGATCTTGGAGAGTGGAAAGAGAATTGTTGGTATCCAGGGTATTTCCTAGCATTCCACACTCCTTCCCTTCCATTCTGAGCCAATTTGAAAGATGTCTTTACAGGAAACATGTGTAGAATTTAATGTATATTTTCTGGAATTTGAAGAGAATAATGTGTTACTTGACCTATACCTGAAAAAGAGTCAAAACATCAAAAGCATGTAAAGTTGCCTGTAAGTGGCAGACTAAGAAAAGTGTCATCAGGGTTTGTCAGGGCAAAGTTGCATTTTTCCTGTAGGCCAGATGGAGCCCTTTTAAGCAAATCAGCCTTGATTAATGTCAATTTGGTTATGCTGAAGAGTACTGCCTGGAAGTGCAAAATGACCCCAACATAAAGAGGCTAGAGGTTAGCTGTGGATGGAAACCAGGGTTTAATTGGCCAGCTAGTGGAAGACCCAATGAGAAGTTCCCAAGGAGATCTTATACTGGGAATTTACAAGGGCTTCAAGACAGCAAAAATCAGTATTTGGACATTTGTCACACCCAGGTTACCAAACCACACAACAATTATAATTTTAATATAAAGCATTTAGGACTTTCCTTCCCCACACTATAACCCAAGAGACAGCAAAATAAGCCAGAGAGAAGAGGTAGAAGAGTAAGGTGGAGAAACAGTGAAGAATACAACAATGGCACCTTATAACCTAAAGATTTTACAGCCCAAAGCAGGCCCAAGGAGGGAGAGTAAGAAAGCTAGAAGTAGGTGAAAAACTAAAGCTTTGCCATTAGACCAGACTGGCCTTTTACTACCAGGGAAAATAATGTGGTTAAAAACGTTAAAAGGGCAGTGATCAAAAAGGGTTAAGCTGTTTTATTTGAATGATACTGATTCAAACTCATTCAATAATGCGGTTATATCATTAACTTAAAAAATTATTTTTGTCTGTTCTATTTTATTCATGATGATTTCCAAAATATTCTTTGCAAGTTCATCAATCAATAAATCCTGTTTTTACAAGTCCTGTTTACTACTGAATGTTTTCCATTTTAACAAATAGTTTATACAATCATGTGGCTATATTTTAACTTTGTTTGATATTTGGTGATCCTATATAAGGCATTAGAAAGTATATTTTTAATTTTCACTGTTTTATCATTGCTAGATCCTGGTTCAGTGAGGCTTGGAGACAGATTAATGTTCAGATGGAGAAAGTTTATTAGATCACTGGCGTGGTGGGGGTCTGAAGTGAGACTTCAGCCTGCTTAACTGACTTGGGTTTGCTCATAAAAAGCCCAGGGGTGGGTTATGAGCAAGAACAGTGAAAAAGTACTGACTTTTACTCTGTTGGGAGGGGGTCTTGTGGAGGATGAGATGTACGTGTTGGAATGCACATTCTGTCTTTCAGGGACAGAGGGTGGGGGTTTTGGCCACCTGTTGTGGGGCAGAGAACACTTCTTGGCACCAGCTGGGGGTTGCAGGTGAGACGTTTTGCCAAATGGGACTAACATTCCCAACTCCTTTTGATATAGTTAAGGGGTAGGGAGGGAGAACAGGAATCGGGGTGACAACTCATTGAGCTGCTTCTTGCTGTTGTGGGGTATTGTTGGATTTAGTTGTTTCCTTTCTAGTATGGTTTTTGGTTCAGTGGCTGGTACTGTATTTTCTGCAGGAGGAGAAGATTATTTACATGATTATGGGTGGCATTTTGGAGGGCTGTTTGGATAAAATGAGTTATCGTGTCGAAGGTGTATGGACCTGCTGATATGAGGAGAATGGGAGTTATAAATGTCGTACAGATAGGAATTAGCTACGGAATTCAGGGCGGGCTGTGAGGCTATCGCTCTCAGGAATCTTGCCCCTTCCGAGAGCAGGAGGGGACTGATGTTGCAGTCATCAGAGTAAGCACGATGGGCACTCGTGGGTGATGTTCACAAGCTGTTGGCGAGTAACAGGCAGCTGGAGCTGCTTGGCTGGGCACCACAGGGTCTGGTAGTTACGATGTCTGCTTTTTCTGTAAAGCCACTATGGTTTTATTTTTGTTTCAGTGGTATGGCTCTGGATCTTTGTGAAGGCATCTGCTTTAACAGTCCTGAGAGGGGTGTTAGAGAAGTGGGCAGGAACATGATAGACACTTACCTGTTGCTGCTGGCAGGCATCTCAGACGTCTTTCCACAGATCTTTTCCCCACAGAGGGCAGCTCATGACAGTCTATTGTTTCTGTCTCATTCTTAGTATTTGCAATCCACCCATGGATAGGGATGGCAGTCTTCAGAATGACAGGACACTATTGAGTTAAGCCCTTCATTTGCAACAGGGCTTGGTATGCTGCACATAGTTGCTACTCTAAGGGACTATATTGTACTTTGGCCTCTTTTCATAATTTGTGACTAAAACTCAAGGGGTATTTTTTTAGAATGTTGGCTCTGCCACAAACTCCACCCAAAGCCAATTTTGGTGCTTGGCCACATCCAATTCACAGGGTAAGTTCATTCCCCTTACCGCTTGAGTCTGTGTTATTGCCCTCATTACTGCTTTTTTGAAAAAAGCAGCCTGCTGTGTGTGTGTATGTGGGAGGGCGGTCATTTCCATGCACAACCTTTTCTGAATCACATGTACAATGGTTTTAATATCTGAGCTAAATGAGGTGTGAAGGTCTTCAGCACCCCAACAACCTTCAAAGGACATTAATTCTTTTGGGTTTGCAGTGTGGGAAAACATTATACTTTTACATCTCTTAAGAGTTTGACAGTGCAGTAAGGAGTTTACAGCTTGTTCCAATTGTTTGTCCATCTTAGGCTCTTAAGATAAGATACCATTGTTTCTGACGCTTCTTTTAATTCTGAAAAAAGAATTACTGGTTAATGTAATATCATCACCATATGAAATAGGGTTACAGCCACAGGTTTTTTCTATGCAGCCAGATCCTTTGCCACCATATCAGGACAGATGGTTCGGCTATGCACACAGTCTTGGGGAAATCCACCATTGGCCTTCTCACATGAAAGTAAATGCAGGCTGGCTTGACTTGCCTAAAGATATACTAAAGAAAGCCTTAGCAAGTTCTAAAATAAAGTGATAGTGACATAACTGGATATTAATTTCTGACAACAAACTAGCAACATTTGGGACTGCTGCATACAGCAGCGGTGTTAATTTAATTTATGATAATCTAGTGGTATGCAACACCATTGGCATCCCCCAATGGCCACTTTCTTTCTGCAGCCACCTTCTTTAGTGGAAGTGGAGCAAGTCAGATGAATATGAGCCAAAGCATTCACTTCTTGATTTCCAGGCGAAGACGTTATTTCTGTGACATATACTATTTTTTAAAAATAATTAAAACCATGATTAACAACATTATACTTTTATCTAATATTATGCTGAAACATTGTTAAATTTTTAGGAATTTTATACCATTTTTAAATATTCATATGAACATTTTATGCATACAACTTTGATTAACAGGGTTAAAGAATCCCTTTTAACTTTATAATGGTTTTCAAACATTTTAAAACACATTTTTATTCAAATTATAACATATTAAATGAACTTAACTATTTTATTATTTCACTTTTTTTAAAGTGAAAGAATAAATCTTTTGCAATAACTTGAAATAAAAAGATATTTTTAAGGATTTGATTTTGAGAAAGCAAAATGTTAGAAGTTGTTAGGTTTGAATATCATGTTCCTTTAAAAGTGATAACACTTGTTTTTCTTAAATAACAAAGGAAACAATAAGGTTAAAGAACAAGAAGTTATTTTGATAAAACAGACTTTTTTTTCTTTGTATATTGATTATTCAGGAGGAAAACTATAAACTTTTACTAAAACAGAACAATGATTTAAGAAACTTTGTTACTTTAAAAGAGAAAGAACAAAATTTTAATTTTGCATCAGTATGCTATTTGATATTACAGCTTTTAAAACTTTATAGATAGACCCAATAAATTTTACTCAACTTTAACCACAAAAATTTCTTCTCCACGAACCTTTTGTACTTTCTGTATTCATTTGGGTTTTGTCCAACACTTTTCTCTTTCTTAATAACCAGTCATTTTATCTTAAGACAAAATTACGTTCTTTTTCTTAATAATAAAAACCCATTTTATATATTTTTCATACTTAAGTTACCAAAATGACTTTGGAAACTGTTTTAAAGCAAACTCTTTACAACATACAATTACCATGATTACACTAATTAATAGGTATTTTATTTTCGCAGTACAGGAAAACCTACTTTCTCCATTATTTTATGAAAATCTAAGATTTTCAATGGAATCAAGATTATCTTCTCTTTACTACCACTTTAATATGCAGATTGAGGTGGCCTCTGACAGGTTTTTCTGTCATGAAGTTACTTTTTGTTATTAGCATCAATTCAGTTTCTGTTTAATAATGATTTTCTGGAATTAGTTATTTAAATATTTCAGTTTAAACAATGCTTCTACAAACTATAGAAGCATGAATATAACTTTTCATAATTATGTAGACTAGACTTACTTCATCTTAAGACACATTCTATCTGTATAGAACACATTTCCTTACTTAATGCTACCTCCTACAATACCTTCTACAAACTGACATATGCATTCAAATTTTGTCTTACATACTTCCATTCTGCTTTATGAAAACCAACCATCTTAGTTTAGTACAAAACACACTTTCTTGAATAAACTTATCAAATTTCAGTCAGCACTTCCACAAACTTTTTACTTTTTTCAATATCCATTTAATTTTCACATTTCTAATCCCATTTAGTGAAGAAAAACAATCCATTAATTTCAATTTAGACAAAAACTGTTTTTTTTGGAAGAGGCTTGTAGTAATTTCATTAGTCAAAACTTACAATTTTCATCATTTTAAAGATTTAACATGTATAATGCTTATTAATTTTATTAGCATCCATACTTATTTATTAATATAAACACTTATTTAATTTTTGGCCATTTGAATAGAGCTCTTTTAAGAATTTCCATTTATTAATTTAACATTACCATCCAGAGGTATCAAAATATACACTGATATGGAACTAACAGACAAACACAAAAAGAGTTTAAGACACACCAACCAAAGCATAAAGCTCATTAACTTGACTCATAATTTTTACCTTTTTCTGATTTGCTTGTTTTTAAGCTTTTTATTATTTTACATTTCTGATTGTACTGATTTTTAGGAGTTTTTTTTTTTTTTTTTTTTGAAATCAGTGTTGCTTATACTTTGCAAGCTTGTTTTTGGAAACACTTTTATCAGTAATTAGCAACCAGTTAGGAATATTTGAGTAGTATAAATGCAGTTAAGTTTTACTTTAGCAGTTTAGATAGATATTTAACACATATATTTTGGATTATTATTTTTTAGGAATATACTTAGACAGACTTAAAATTTAGGAGTAAGCTTAAGGCTTACTTTTAAGAGGTGAGTAATTGTAAGCTTGATATTTTTCAGGGCACCAAGTGGGACAGGATATTGGGGTTTGGTGGGCAGCAATGATATGAATTTCAGTGTTTCAAATAAGAGTTTGATGGAAAAAGGGGGAGCAGAGGAGGGAGGGAGTGGGCGAACTGGTGGCTTTTTTGTGGGTACAGCAAAAGAGGGGTTGTGAAACTATTTCATAGACTCCAACTATTGAGATCGAGGAGTGAGTTAAGGGTTCGTGGAATTCAGGGAGGGCAGAGTTAAGTGGTTACTGTATTAATAGGAAATGAGAGATAGAGAGGGAGAAGGGACATGAACGTGCACAATGCTTTTTGCTTTGGCCACTTTTTGGAGAAGGAGGACAGGAGCTAGGGAAGGGGGATTGAGAGTGGGAGTTGGGCTTGAGAGTGGGTGGTAAGTGGGGAGAAGGGAAGGGGTTCGGGGTTCAGGGGAAGGTGTAGGGGAATGGGAGGAGGATGGAGTAGGTTTGGAGCATGCTGATAGGGCATATGGTGTGTGTGTGTGGGGGGGTGTTATCAGAGGATTTATGGTTGGAAGAAGGATTTTTTGTGTGCTGGAGAGGGGGTCGGCTGTGGGGAAGGAAGATTTGATAGGTAGTGCAGGATTGGCAAAGGGAGGGAAGAAAAGCCTGAATATAGGGGACATCAGACCACTTGCCATTGCATTGGATATTGGTGTGGGGGGGGATGTATTCAAGGACCTCTTTGGATGAGAGAAGAGATGCAGGCATCCTCAGATCTCTTATTCTCAAACCTGTTAGGCAGGTGACCAGACCCGGAGCCGGGCATCCCCAGAGCTGGGAGGTCAGGTGATGGGGACAGTTCCCCAATGCCAGGGAGGATCACTGATCTAGCACTAGGATTTTCAGAGATAAGGAGGCAGGTGACTGAAAAAGAGACAGGATCCTCTGGAGAGATTCCGAGACTCACCCAAAGTCGACTCAGTGTCCAGTGTTGGTCGGTGGAGCTGCAATGGCAGGATAGAGGATCGCTAAGGAATTGATCTGCTTCAACGAGGTCTCCCGGGTTTCGGCACCAAAATGTTAAATCCTGGTTAAGTGAGGCTTGGAGACAGATTAAAGTTCAGGCGGAGAAAGTTTAATAGATGGCTGGTATGGCGGGGGTCTGAAGTGAGACTTCAGCCCGCCCACATGGTAGGGTTCTGAAGAGAGATTTCAGCCCACTTAACTGACTTGGGTTTGCTCTTAAATAGCCTAGGGGCAGGTTATTAGCAAGAGTAGTGAAAAAGTACTGACTTTTACTCTTTTGGGAGAGGCTCTTGGGGAGGATGAGGTGTATGTGTTGGAATGCACATTGTCTTTCAGGGACAGAGGGTGGGGGTTTTGGCCACCCATTATCAGGGCAGAGGAGACTTCTTGGTGCTGGCTGGGGATTGCCACCTGGGGGCCACAGATGAGTCATTTTGCCAAGTGGGGCTAACAATCGTAAGTTTTTATTTCATCCATTTTATTTGTTACCTTTGGAGAATAATTGAGCTGTCAGATTTTTTAAAACCCTGGAGCATGTCAAATGTTAGGCTTTCCCTCGTATGTATTTTACATTATCAGTTGCCAAAGGAGTAATACCACTGTGCCTTTAAGAGATCTTTTTTTGCAGATTAAGGAAATGCCTCTGAAAATACAAACTAAGATCCAGAGAGATTAGTGCACAGTTATAACAATTATGAAGGCTTCTGGCTGGATGTGGAAGCAAAGGATGTTTTAGTTACTCCCACCCACCTCTTTCTGTTATGGCATGCCCAGACCCTAGGGAAGCTGATCACTGAGGATTCAAAAATTCAGAAAGACAATAGTTTTGTTTAAGAGAAGCCAGGGAGCTAGCACTCCAAGCCATTATTTTGCATAGAATCAGGACTCTTCATATTTAAACATTTTTTAAAAATGTTATTAAAAAGGAATACTCTTAGTCAGTTTAATGATAACCTGTTATATTTATCAAGTGCTTTATAGTGCACAGAAGAGAGTTATATCTATTACTGGATTTGTTTCATAATAACCAGATAGAGAATGATTGTTTTGAAATTTACCTAAGGTTTAAAAGGAACTCAGGTCTTCTGTTTTTGTTACACTTTGTCACTTCGCTATTGTACAAAGTTAAGTGATGATCCCAAGAGTACTGCATCTAAGAAAATGCCACAAAATTTGGCTCTCTCAACCATGAAATTTCAGTGCATTTTAAAGTAATCACACTCTATTTTGCTTTAGAAATTCTGCCATCTAATATCAGGCTAAAGGATAAAATCTGATTTGACTATTTTATTTACCTTAGGCACTGGCTGATGTAACATAACTGTACTTCATTTATAAAGTATTCTCAACACAAAGTCTTCTATTTGAGTTTTTCCTTCCACACAACTATAAGTTAGATAAAATTTGTCTTTGATTTGCTCAAACTTTCTTCAGTTGTTTTTTCTAGGTAGTAGCCTTTCTCATTTTAATATTGCTATTTAATTAATTTGCTTTTTCTTATTAAAAATTTAACTCTCGTGTAAGATTTGACAAGAGTATTGAAAATATGCAGTCTAATGAGACTTTAGTATATTAGCTTTCTCAGTGATATTTGCAATTACTTTAAAACAAAGGAATGTCAAGTATAAGCAAATAATTTAAGAGGGATTTGTATTAATTAGGGAGTCTTTCTAAATTCCCTGAAATCATATGTCAAGGTGATTGTCTTTTCTGCTCAATATTCCTGGCCTATGTACAGCATGTCTTCACTTTGTCCCAATGGCTATAGCTGCTTATTGGGGAAATAGGGAGTTCAGAAGTAATAAAGAAAAGAAAAGATCAACTGAGAACCCCCACCCACCACAAATACACACAGAGAAAACTTTATTACTGCAAAAACCTATATGGCAAATGGCCTAATTGACCCAAATAAATTATTCTCCTTTCCCTGTAACAGAATTATACATCCTCACTCATTGATTTATGCTTTGCTTTACCATACAATTGGGGAGTAGGGGTGGGGGAACCTAGAAAGAACCTAAATGTTAATTAAGAAAGACTGGTTGAATAATTTTTGATAAAAATATAATATGGAGAATTATGCAGGTATTTTTAAAAAAAGAATTACATTTAGACATATATATACACCTGAAGGGATGTCTTTGATATATTATATGGGGAGGAAAAGGCATGTCTTATGGAAGTATATAATAGGGTTCATTTTATAGAAAAACAAATAGAAAGTCATAATCTGTTTGTATGAGCACAGAAAAATATTTCTAAGAACTTAACCTAACATTGGACACTATTTCAGAAGGGGTGGGATTGGAGGAGGGGAGTTAAGAGTATTTGCATTTCCTTTTTACAACTTTGTATTGCTTAATTTTTAACATCTTTATAATTAAAAACAAATAAAATACATGAATATACAAGCCAAAAGAAAATGACTTGAAAATTTTATTATCTTATTAAGATAACATTCGGTGACTGACATGAACAGAATAGCGAAAGCAAAAATGTCCAGTACTGAATATGACCAATCACTTCTTCCTATGTGGTTCCCAAGGAAAGCATTTGGGAAAGTGTAGCAGTTTCTTCCCTGCCAGCTAAAGAATTTTCTGGTTTGGCCTATTCAGTAACACCTAGTTCTCCAGGGAGATTCTTTTTTGCCAGATCAGTCAGGTCTTTGTTGCTTATAATGCAAATTAGAAAGGCAAAGAATATAGGATAAGGATTAAAAGCATAGGTTTGGAGAGGAGTGGAAGTTTGAAAGGAGCAGAATTTGATGGGAGAAATGTGAGGCCAGCTGCAGCAATTTGAATAAAAAAAAAAACAGAAGAGAAATAGGGTATGTTAAAAGTACTCTAGATTAGGGAATAAAGAGACAGATCTGGGACCTGGCAGAAAAACATGTGGCCATGGATACCCCACAAGATGGCTGCTGGAAGAGCCTCATGAGAATTCCCCAATCAGAGCAAGATTTCATCCGGGATCAAGGAAAAGCCCTGGATATTCTCAAGGGGCCTAATCATTGGGCCTCCCTGAGGGATTGATGGGTGGGGTAACCAATCAAAACAGCAAACAACTGAGATTCCTCCACCGATATTAGCAAAGGAGCAGAATAATTAATGGTTTAAAAAGCAAGCACAGACCACTTCACACGATGGAATATTATGCAGCTGTAAGAAGAAATGAAGTCATAAAGCATATGGCAACATGGATGAACCTGGAGGACATTATGTTGAGTGAAGCAAGCCAGACACAAAAGGACAAATACTGTATGAATGCATTACTATGAACCAAATATATTGTGTAATATATTGTTTGATTAAAAAAAATTTTTTTACATGTATCCATTACATTTAATTGAGAAATGTATATATTTATTCATCTGTGTTTACTTTTTAGTTTTTAATTGTTTATGTTTTCAATTATTAAATGTACAAAATAAAGTTAAAAAAAAAAAAAAAACAAGCACAGAAGCCAGACCCGTCCTGTTTTTGCCCTGTCTTGCCCTTTCTCTTTCTGCCCGGATTAGCATGCAAGTAGACCTGGGCACTTGTAATCTGTAATAGGGACTTGTAGTCTATAAATCAGCCTTTTTTACCCCGTTTTAGCCCTTTACTTCTCTCTACCTGGGACCTATAATGTTATTTTCTCTCATTTCTCTTCTCTCATTTTCTTAATACCCATGATCTGTTGTTTTCTCCCATTTCTCTTCTCTCATTTTCTTAATAAACTACTGGCCTAATTGAAGAAAAAAAAAAAAAAAAACTGCAGTGATTAATATATCAACCTTAAATTGTTGAAGATATTCAAATAAAGATTCAAATAAAGGACATGAGATAATTTGAACCAATTTAGATTTTGAGATTTTTACATTTAATACCATAACACTGCATGGGAAAGAGGCTGGTAGATTGGATTAGGCACCCAAATTTAGAAATGCTGATAATCCACATTACTGTGTATGTAACCCATGGTAAATAGGATGCCTTCAAGATGTTATTTTAAATTAAGGTGTGGTCCAACTGAATGAAGTTGCATCTTAATCTGGATTGCTGGAGGCCTTATAAAGAGAAAGAAACTAGAAGCCAGAGTCTGAGACAGCCTCAGAGTGGAGCTAGAAGCAGGAAGTCAGTGGAAACTTGGAAGAGAAGTGAGAGGACATCACCTTGTGATGGAGAGAAGAGGTTCAAGCCAAGGAACTCCAAGAATTATGGTAAAACAGCACAAGAATGCTGACTTTAGCAGGAAGGAAGCTTTCTAGCCTATGGAACTAGGCTAGTTCTTATTTTTTTAAAGATATATTTGTCTTTGGCCATAATTTGCTATGCAGACGACTTAGGTAATATGTTGTTTTAGCCAGATTTGCTCTGATAAACCTACCTAAAAACCAACCCAGAAATACTGGTGACTTATAAGCAGAGCCTTTCCGTGCTTGCAGCTTCCAAAGTTGGCTGGGTGGTTCTTCTTCAGTCTGCAAGTAAGGCTCGTTTTTGTTCCACATCACTCTCATTCTGGAACCCAGGCAAGATCTGATGATAGACAGCAAACACAACAGCATAAGGCAAGCCGTGAAGGCTAATTTAAAGCCTCTGGTAGACACTAATGAAGGATGTTGTTTATGTGGGAGAGTGGGAGAGGTGTGGGGAGTAGGGCATATGGGAATCCCTATATCTTTTGTGTAACATTTATGCAATCTAGGTATCTTTTAAAAAATAAAATAATATATTAAAAAAAATAAAGCCTCTGGTACATGTACCCACTTACAAAGCATTGGCTAAAGCAAGTCATATAGTCCAAGCTCAAAATCAGTGTGACAGGGGAGAATACTCCACCCCAAGAGAGAAGTGTGGCACATTCACCTGGCAAAGGGTATGAATATATAATTCCACTATAAGGAGAGAGTGAAGAGCTGGTAACAATATTCCAATCTATGAAAGGTGGGAGTGGATCATGTGGAACACCCCCTTTTCTTAAGCTAGTTAGGTCTAACATGTTTCTATCTCTATTTTAAAGGTTGTTCTTTTTCCAAATTCCCCCTCCACTACAATGTCAACACCTTTGCTTAACTCTTAACTGTTATTATTTCAGGTAGTAACATGAGAAATTGAACAATGAGAGATATGGAAAGAAAGTGTGAGAAAAACTAGGGTCTCCCTCCACTTTGAAAACAGATCTGCCACATACCATTTCTGTCCCATGGACAGAAGAGAATTCTGTGGTGAAAGAGGATCTTGCCATGTAAAGGTACTCCCATTATTTTAATGTGTTCCAATCAGTGTTCTAGAATACAATCTATCCACAACAATTCCTTAATGGGGAAAACAAAGGTAATAAGGAAAGGAATGAAAAGAGTCCCCAATATGGACTAATATGGACTAAAATATCCATATTAGTCATTTTAAATTAGTTTCCAAGCTATCATAGCTTAACATGTATACTGCAAAAGATATCTGTGGGTTTTTGCTTGCCCAACATTTATTTCTCCTTCTTCTTGAAAAAGCTTTCTTGCTTTCCACATGATACCACCACTTTCCCATTCACTTTCCTTGTGTTTTGAGTGAGGTTGATTCAAACCCTGCTATAAGAGGGATCATGTGACCAGGCTTGAGCCATCAAAGCATCATATCCCAGTGATTAATTCAGGGGTGAATAGGTGGTTCAATTAAAGCCCAATACATTCTAGGACTTTTGTTGGAACTATTGGAGAGAAAGTCTCACCTCTCTCTCCCCCCAACTCCAGCTGTGGTTACTATTAGGATAACATATAAACCCAAAATTCTAAGCAGCCATCTTTCCACCATGTGGAGGGAGCCTATATGAGAAATTAGCCAAGTCAGAGCAATGGAGAGAATGCAATAGCAAAAAGCAAAAGAATCCTTGTGCCAATGTTTTATTCTCTGTATCTAACCATGCCTGAAAATATCTCTGGATAATCAGGTTACAAGAATCGGGATAATCATGGTTTGATCAATTAACTTTGCTTGGTTTTTCTGTCATTTGCTACCAAATGACTTCTTGAAGTAACTAGACTTTAGTTCATATTAGTATTTAGACAAACTTTGTATAGCATCCATCTACAATAAAAAATGAAAATACATACAACTGGGAAAGAAAGGAATTCCCTACAAAGTTAGTTATCTCTTTGACTATCTTTTTCTGTAATTAATTCCTATCCTACCTCCATGTTATGTAAGTTGTTGACGTTTCTTATAAGAGTGGAAAATTCATGAGAGTCACTAATTAGATGTGGGGAAAGATTCAAATGCACACCAATGTCCCAAGAAATTATTATTTTTTTCTTTGTGGCTACAGGATGCTGAGTATTTAGAATAATTTTTTGAGAGAATATGTAAATGTGATTAAAAACAAATATTCTCTGTGATTAGAACTTATTATGGAAGGTGAGAAAAGCATTTTTCTCAAAAAGGGTGTGATAATTTACCTGCAGATTTGAGCCATCAGACGGTCTGGGTTATAACCTAATTCTAGTGCTTCATGACCTTGGAGAAAATCATTTAGTTTCCTGGCCTTCATCTGCAAAGTGATGGTCCTGCATTAAATCACTTTTAAAGATGCCTCTCTCTATAAAATGCTATAAATTCTGCAATATTGCTTTCATTAATTTCACTTGATATATCATGCTTTCCTAAATAATTGGAATATTCCATATATTTTTTTATGAATGCTTAAAGTGGCTATAGAACCAAATCTGACCTTAATTTTACTTTTGCAGAAATAACTAGAACCTTAGGCCTATAGGACTGAGTAAGGAAATCAAAGAATGACAAAGTGGTTTAATTTACATAATCTTAACTTTGTTTCCTAAGCAGAACAGAGTGCAGATAATGCTGACCAACTCCCTAGGCATAATGCTCTGTGTAAGTCTGTGGCTCATGCTGACACATTCCTAATATTTATCTGAAGGGAAAAAAATTATTATGCCATGTGTTGATGCTCTGGTAAGTGTATTCTCAAACATTTCAAGTGCTTAATTATAAGCCAAACACTGAAAACATGGTACAGAGTGGTGACTTACTTTGCGACCAGTACAAACTTATATTACTATTGAGCAAACTGGACAGTTATAAAAAGTGGATTATCAAGAGATTTCCTAAGAAGTCATTTCCTTTACAGGATTAGTGAAAGTTCTTATAGCTTATTAATTTGTATCCCCTTTAGAAATCTTTTTATTTATCTTATTTCTTTTTTTTTTTTTTTGAAGATTTTATTTATTTATTCATTTATCCCCCCCTTGCTGCTTGTGCTCGCTGGGTCAGCTAACCACGCCGTGTGGGCAGGCTTGCCTTCACCAGGAGGCCCCGGAACCGAACCCGGGGCCTCCCATATGGTAAACGGGAGCCCTACTGATTGAGCCACAGCCGCTTCCCTATTTATCTTATTTCTTACATTTGCTTGAAAAATCCTTGAGTCTTTGCACTAAAAAGAGGATTTTTTAAGTTTCTGTTGCCTTATTCAATAAAAATTGCAGATAAGAAAAATACTGTTAACACAGTTTTAAGTGTGGCTTTATTCTTGTACAAATTCAATGAGCATTAAAATATACATGTGCATACATATTAGATAAAAATAGATAAAACAAAAACATTCCCTTTAAATTTTAATCCTAATAAACTAAACATTATTAATTTATATTTATTAGTTCTGCAAAGAACTTGAGGCTGCTTATAATAATGGGTAAAATGAAAGTGATTAAAATAAACAGCTGCATAATTGGGAAAAGGAAAAGTAAGGGTTGGAAGACAACAAAAGCAGGGATTCATAGAACACGGGCAGAAATGTACATCATAGGTCTTATATAGTTATTAGAGGTGGGCCATATATTTAGCTCTAAGTTTCTTAAAGCCAGACTGAGTGGGAGTCATGATACACTAAGATGATATGTTAGTGAGTTTAATATAAAAAACTATTAATGAGAAGACATCGGAAGAGTTTCTGGATGTGAGATGACAGAAATTTCTTCCATGAAATATTACAGACAATGTATGATATAAAAAAACACTCTGATATAATGGGCAATATACTCAAGTGTACCTATAATAAATACAATAATGCATATAATATGACTTTTTAAATGTTGTTGCTTTGAGTTGGCTGATGACACGACACTGAAGTGGACTTCACTGAGTGTTCTATGTTAAACCAAAATAGTACAACCATTTGTATTGATATACCCTCAAGCCATATGAACACTATTGTACATTGATCTATTATGATGATATTTTTGGAGAATGATTTCTATTTTATGTTATTGACAATAAGCTAAATAGCATTCCCCTTCCTTAGCTATAGTGCACATACCTTTATCCGTATAACAGAGTGAGCTGGATGCTGTCTTGTATATGATTAATTTCATAAAATACAAACCAAACCTCTCAATTGGTTATAAAGAGGAAAGCTCCTGGATGCTTGCATTCAGAGTTCAGCTCTAGTATTGGACAGAAAACTCTCAGAGGCAGAAGGACTTGGTTGTTGATGAGGACTGATTGGCCACTTTTTGTCCTTTATCCACCAGTAGCCCTCTTTTAGAAGCAGATGAATAAGATGGTCAATAAAACTATCTAGAAGAAAGAAACTTCACTTCTCAGTGCTCTGTTAACAAGAGCTGCAATAGAAGCTTTATCAACTGTGAAGCTCTAATCACTAGCATTAAATGTAAGTGTGCACACACACATACACACACAAACAGAGAAATCCAATCTAATCATCAATTCCTTTGAAGGATTTAGATAAAAATGGAAACATAAAGGTTCCTCTTGAAATGGAAACTAATCCACTTATGCCATAAGGGAAATATATAGTTCCTTGCAAACTTCACATAGGTTTAAAGCAGAAAATAATAGAAGTGATAAAAAATAATACATGGTCTATAAGTTTACATTAGATTAGATTAGATTAGAATTCTAAGAGGTTTGATGAGAAAAAAAAAAGACTAAATATTTAGAGTAGCTAGCTTTCTCTGGGTTGTAGGATCAGGGGTTTTTGGTAGTTTGTTTATATTTTTGCTCTTTACATTCTATACTTCTGTAAAATTTCCTATAATAAGCATGTGTTAATTCTACAATTAGGAAAATTAATGATGACTTTTACTTCAAATTGGTCTTGAAAAATCTTCCCACCATAATCAGATTTATTGAGGTCACTAGAAATATAAGGCCTATCTGGAACTCTTAGCTAGAATGCGATAGAACTATAGGCTACCTTTTCATCTCAGATCAAGTCTATGATTTTTATTAATTTAAGGAAAAGAAGTGAAAAATTCTATCATTTCTCATATAATGAGAGATAAATGTATCTTAAGTCTTAATATGTGCTAAATAATCTGTTTTTGATTCTCTTAACACTGATGGAAGAATACAGTTATCCCTTCCACATCAGGGGCTTAGGGACGTGGCACCCCTGCCATCTGGAAAATCCATGTAAGATTTTTTTGGCTCTCCCTTCATACCAGAGAAGAAATCTGAATTTTTTCTTTTTCTTTTTTGGGGTGTTTATAGTACTTTATTGTAAAATTTGGGCTAACTATTGCTCAATATGATACATGTATTTTATGCATTTCTAAGTTTCTAAACCTTTTCTTTGTCCTCTGCTGGCCTTGACATGTCTTCTGCAGCTTCCACAAAACTCCCCCAAAATTCCCATTTGATTTCTCATGCCAACCTGAGATATATTGAAACTGCAATGGGGAAAGTCCCAATGTGGAAGGGATAAGTATAATCTATAATTGCTTGGTGAAGACTGTTTAATTCATGAGAAGTAGAATTTTTATTGGGCCCAGGAGACAGGGTAAAACTGAAATGTTTCTGAAAACCTGCCTTATCTTTGGGTGCAGGAGCCCCAAAGTGCTCCAAAGTATCAAATCTGAAATAACCCAATAAAGTAATAACATTATTATTGACCCCACTAATTCTTATGATTGTTTTTATATTGTGATACCACAAGAGGGATGAAACAAGACCAATAAGTGCCATTCATCATTTCATGGTAGTTCCATATAACTCTTTAATATGATCATATTGACTATTAAGTATGAGGCTTGCAGTTTAATTTCGTGTAACTAAGATCTAGGTAGGCGAAAACAATTCGTGTGAAGTGAATTTTTGGTTGTTTTGTTTGTTTGTTTTTTTGAGCATAATCACAATCTTTGAATTTCTTTTTTTCTGAAGCATGAAGTAGCAGCTGTGTTTTTCTCAGAACACTCATAATGTCATTGTTCAATCTGTTTATTTGTACTTGGTGCTTACTATTTTGGGGAAATAGTTTGGGTTACTATTTTGCAAGAAATGTAACATAAAACTCTTCACTAATTTTACTTTGAAATTCGGATGGTCTGGGAGTCACTAGGATGAGAACTTTTAGGTTTTAGTATTGCTGTTTACTTGAAGTGTTGTGGGAATTGGGAGGCTTCTTCCCACACTATAATCCTCTTGGCACATGACTGTTCAGTCACTTAGCAACATTTATTGGACACCAACTTGTGAGGAATATGAGAATGTTTTATCTAAAATAAAATTAATCAAAAAAGAAAATTCAAGAAATTCTTCATGTTTGTAATGAAAATTTCCATACTATTTAAATAAGGAATATTCCACACTTTTACAACTGCAGTACACTACTTTCTGCTGGCTAAGTTGGATAGAGTCTATTAATTCCCAGCTCTCTGATCTTACACTAGAGACAGAAAAAAATGCGTTGGCAAATTTTTATTTATTCTGTGTAATGTGGTACAGCTAAGGGAAAGCTCTTCATTCCCAGGGATATCTTTCAAAGCTTTGCCGCAATACAGAAGCTATTAGAGCTTATTTCAGGCTTAGTTCATTGAGAATATACACTAGGGGGGAATTACATGTACATTGAGCAGGGCATTGAACTTGCACAGGTATGATGTGGGAATGCAGGTGAGTCTTATCTAGATCTTTTGGGGCCAAAGTGACCTTACTGGACCTCTAGGTTACATAAGAAAAAATGGATTTGGGTTACAAGAAATCTCTAACACCCACTAGCACTCATTATTGAGGTCAGTTTTGACTTGTGTGAAAATACTCTATCTTTGTTTAATCGCCATGCTTAGTGCTTTAGGGAAAGGTTTTACTTTCAAGCAATTGCCTTTAGTACCTAAGAATTATTTCTATAAAGTTATTTTATATTGAATTCCTCGTAGTCAACTCTGAACAGTATTACCACCACCACTTTTGTCTTTCTGTTCTCTATCTGTTAAAAAAGTATTTTGATTTCTGCAGGAGCGTAGATATTCAGTAAATTAACATGCATTGAATTCTCAGTGTTCAGGCTACTGCTGTATAGGGAATTGTTATAAAAACAGGAGACTTAGTTCTTTCATTAAATAACTCATTGTCTGATGATGCTAAGGGGTTAAAAACAAGGGTGATGGGCAGAACTCATTATGGATTAGAGAGTACATGGACAGAGACTCAGGACGCTAGATTCCCAAATGTCCTGTAATTATAAATATGACATAAGTCACTAACCTTTCTGTTTCTTAGTTTCCTCATATGAAAGATAAAATATTACTTCCATTTTCAGTGCTGCAGATTCTATGCTTTGCGCTAGACTTTAAGATCAGAAATCCTGATGATATAATTAAAGAGAAATAGTGGGAGAAAATAAAGATGCATACGACAAGTTTGGAAGTGTTTCATAAATTAGGTATATCAGGAGAAATCTGAGTGTAATTATCTGTTCATGTTGTCTAACTTGAAACATTACTGTGAATTACCTATGATTTTAGTAAAATATTCTTAAAAGTACATAAAGAAGAAACAATTGTATTTTAAAGATTATACTTTATTTTTTCTAAATAATATTCTAAAAATACAAATAACACATGTTCAAATAGAAAACTTTGGCAATACATTAAAGTATAATGACAAAGTTTAGATTCCTAACCTATGGGTGTGCCCAAATGATAAATAAATATTACTTTTAGGGATTGGTATCATGCTTTTTATAATTTATCTATAGTTTAAATATTTTAGACCAAACATTTGTCCTGATTTTTGAAATGAGATCTTGAGAAAATTCTGTGAATTGTAAAGTTCAATGACGACATTCTAGATAGTAATAAGAAAGATATCTCACGAATAAACCATTGTAAGCAGACATCTCAGATAGTCACAATGATTAATTACATCAGAAAAGGCAATATTGATGTCATTAACCATTTACAATTTTTTATAAATGAAACAGAAAGTGATGGAGGGGAAAGGTATGGTAATATACCCCAATAACACTGTTTTTGGAATTAAATGGACTTCTTGATGCCCTGGGCTCTTGGGCCAGTATGTATTTTCCTGCATACTTTAAAAAAAGGTTACATTTCTAAACTTGATTATGTTATATACCCAGCAAAAAAGACTGAACAAAACTCAGACTGAAAGAATAAGACTCCAGGAGAACTTTAAGGTTGTTAATAAGTAAAGTTAGCAGAATTTCTTGATCAAATTCCTGATAAATTCATTTCAGGCCATGTTTACAAAAACCATTGATTGTGCTTAGACCAAAGAATACTTCTAAGTAGCCATTATTATTAATCTTGAGCAAACAGTGTGGAAATAAGACAATGCAAGTGATAGCATAACCTTTGCTCATATATTATGAGTCTAAGTTCCTTGTCATTGGTTCCAGACTTAGTTGTCATGAGAACTTTGTTAAGGAGTAGTGTGGATTTTTACCTCGTAGAGAAAACTTTGAAAGGAGGTGGTTCCTATGTAGAACAAGGTTAATCTGGATGTTCTAAGAATTGTCTTTTTCCCCCTGGATGTGGGAAGGGAATGGAAGAGCATTTATTTTTCCTCTGCTTTATCCAGTGATCTTTAACATTTGAAAAAGGAACCTACATGGAGGAAGGGAACTAAATGTTTATTGCTCCAAGTGAGTGAGAGGACTTGTAGGAAGTACTTGTAGGAAGGAAGGGGGAGACTGAGGGAACCCTGATAACGTACTCTATCAGAGGTTTCTAGAGTTAGAGATATTACACTATCACTCCCCCAAATGTTATTTTAACCATATCTACTTTTTTACATGATTTCACTAATATTTATGATGGTGCATTCTCTCATTTTCCCCTTGACTGTAAAGTTTCAGTTGTTATGTAGTATTCTACACACATCCCCAAAAAGATAGTTTTTGTTTTTATTCATTTAGGTTTTTTTCCTTCTACTCTATTAACTTATTTATGTTTATCATTATTATTTCTTTTTCTTCCTTTGGGATTGTTGACCTTTTTCTAGCTTTATTTAAAAAGATAATTTCATTTATTTTTATTTAATAAATATATATAAGACTATAAAAAATTGTATCCTGAATGTTTTAGATAGATTTTCACAAACAGCATTACTCAGTTCTAAATTCTTTGTAATTCTTTTTTATGTCCTCATTATCACCAAAGAGATTTAGGAATATACCATTGATTTTCAAATATAAAATTCTGGGGTCAAATGAGCTATTATTTGGTTGTCATTTTCTGATTTTATTGCATTGCAGTCCGTGAATGAGGCCAACATGATAGCTATTTTGAATTTGTCGAGATTCCTCCTGCAGTCTAATATATAGTAGTCATTATTTTTTTCTACTGACATTTTGGCTTTTAATTTACTTATTTTTTCAGTTTGTCACTGTGGCAGCTTGATATTATTTATGAATTTCAAAGAGAAATATAGATTACATTTGTAAACTGGTCTGTTCCTCTGGCATGATAACCCTTTGATTGTATTAGATTCAGCTGAGATGTCTGATTAAATTATGTTACCATTAGGGGTTTGATCCAACCATGGCATTAGAGTGCAACTCAGCATTGAGTCCCAATCCCCTTGGTCTGACAAAACAGACTCTTACACGGAAGTAGATATACCAGAGAAGAACAGAGAGGAATAGACAGCTCCTTAGACACAGCAGAGGCCCCAAAAAGAGAGATGAGCCTAATAGTCTACAGCTGACCTTGTGAAGAGACCAGAGCAGCTGAGCCTGGAGAGAAATGAGCCCCGAGGAGAGAGACGAGCCTTATGCCAGCCTGCAGGAGAAGCTGGGCCCACAGAGCCTTAAGAGGAAAGAGGAAGGCTGAACCCTCACAGATATCAGCAGCCATCTTGCATCAACACGTTGCAACAGACTTTGGGTGAGAAAGTACCACTTATGGTTTCTTGAGTTGGACTCTTTAGGGCCTTGTGACTCCAAGCTTCTTCCCCAAATAAATACCCTTTATAAAAGCCAACAGAGTTCTGGTACTTTGCCCCAGCACCCCTTTTGGCTGACTAATAGAGTCAACAAGTATTTATTGAGCATCATTATGTTCTGGGCACTGTGCTACATTGCATTCCTCCTTTCTTGTTCTCCTTCCTTATTTGCTTGCTAACTTCCTTGCTTTCTCTGCTTCCTGCTTCCTTTCTGCCCAGTGGGTTCTCCTGTCTCACATAGTAAACCTATTTTAACATGCCCTCCTCTTTAGACCTTCTGACCTTCTCAATACTCTGCCAAAGCAGTTGGAGCATGGCCACCTAATGTGCTGTGGGACATCTTTATGTCTGAGCTACAAAGAGCTACCCTGTGTATTAGGACTGGCTCCGTGAGCCTTTGTCAGGAAATTATATCCTGATTTGTATGAATCACAAGAGGAGAGCTCCCACATCAACAAACTCTTTCCTATTTAGTATTTATTCTGTACCTCTGGTCTAATCCTCAATATCCACTCCCATATGGTGAATCCTTGCTTTGCTGAAATATATTAGTTCCAGCAGCATTTTTTTTGTGTGTGTGTAAATAATCTCTTTTTCCACAGCAGGGAGTCTTCTACTCAGCTATGTGGAGTAGCTCTGCCAAGCCCTGTCCCTAATTATTGATCTAGAAACAATAGTGAAGGAAGGGGAGGGTCATAAAGAGGGTCTTATTTTATGATGCATTTGCCTGAGCTGTGGATTTTCTGGATCTCTTTGCACCCACAGATGCTCTGTTCTAGAAAGAAGAGTAGACTGTTTCTGCTATCCTGGATGTTTCCAGGGAATTTTAAGGTCAGTATTCTCAGGCATTTCCACCCAAATATCACCATTGTGGGTCTCAGATTCCTACTTCTTCCCTATCAAGGCTCTGACTTTAGCAGAGGAGAGTGACTGGTCTGTGCATTCAGTCTCTTTTTGTAGCTTTACCACTTTTGGAATCAAGCCTGTGATACTGATTTCAGCAAGTCTGGCCTCATTGCAAGAGATGAGGGTTCTTTAAATATCACCATTTGGGTTTTCTGAGTTGGTAATTGGTACCTGAGCCTTTCATTCTCTTTCTTCAAGGTTTCTGAGGTGACTACCAAAAGTCAGTCAACTTCACATTGCTTATAATTACCATTTGTTTTAATTTGACAGGATTTCTATGACAAATACCATACAATGTGTTGGCATAAACAACAGAAATTTATTGTTTCACAGTTTTGGAGGCTGGAAGTCCAATATCAAATTATTGGCAGGGTTTACTTTCTCCCGCAGTCTGTAGCATTCTGACAATCATCTTCACATGGCCATCTTGCTCTTCCTTGTGTGTGTTCCTGATTTCCTCTGACTTTTGGCTTCTATGAGTTTTAGCTTCCTTGACCACTCACAAATGAGTTTATACCTTAACTGATAATATCTTCAAAGTATTATTTATAAATGGGTTCATACCCACAGGAACTCAGATTAAAATTGGAACATGCCTTTTGTGTGGTATTTATTTCAATACCCAACCCCACTGACTCCATATTTTTTAAGCCAGTACTTTCCCATCCAGCTGTACCTCACCCTAATCCACCACAGGGGAAAGTTTCAGTAATTATGATGTTGCAGCACACCAAGGGTTATCACCCCACTTCTACACTTGATCTTAGCCAAAAGGCTGAGAAGTGGTTCACCCCACTTCTGATAGCAATTATCTTAGTTTAGGCTCCCCAAGAGCAGACCCTGAGGCAAGGACTTAGGTACAGGCAGTTTAGTTGGGAGATGATCACAGGCAGCATAAGTGAGGGAATGGGGAAAGTCACACGGGAGGGAGGAGAAAAACGATGTACTAAGGAGTAGGTTGCCACAATGTGCAAATGAGGCTCAATCTTTCTGGAAACTGTGTGGCAAAATTCAGAATTATCCCAATAAGGGAATGTGATGTTGAGAGTAATTATCCACCAAAACCTCTATCCTATTGTTTGCAGTTTGCCCCTGGGAATAAGATATCTTCACCTCTTTGGGTCTTCCCTGTACATAGGCTAAGCAAGCTCCAGTGTTGCTGGAGAAAGCCTTCTGGGAGACAAGGAGAAAGATGCAGGTACCTGATGTAGGAAGAGGTCAGAATGTGGGGAACTGTCCACCTCAGCTGCAGGTCCACCTCAGAGGTGGACCAAAATAATAGGAAGTAGGGGTGTCAATAGCATCTTCTACAATGTGTCATTTAGTCTTTAATATACTTTCTGTAAATAGCACATAACTGAACTTTGTTTTATTTTTTCACTTTTTAAATAAGTCAATTGTGTCCATACATATATACTATTTCCCTTTCTTGACCATTATTTTTAAGAGTACACACACAATTTACATGTACTATAGAAACAGAAAATGTCGGAAAACAAAATAGTAAAATAAAAGTATCTTATGCCACAATGCAGAGATAACAATTATTAACACCTGAAAATCATGTTCTTACAGATCTTTATTTGTGTATCTATATAAATATGTATGTATTTTTTATTTAAAAGATCTTATTATACATACTATTTGTACCCTGCCTTTTTCTTCAGTTAATGATCCCCACTGTTTTATGTTAATGTTTTCTTAGAATGCCCAGTCCATATTCTCAATTCCCTAGTTGCCAAACTGTCCTTTAATGTTGGTTTCATTAAATCAAGGGTTGAACCTTGATCTTGTTGTTTTATCCTTAAGTCTTTTAAAATAAAATGTGATGTCTCTCCCTTTTTCTCCATCCAGCTATAGTCCTATTATAACCCTCTTACTGTAGTACAGGTAGGCATATTAGCCCTGTATTTGGATTACCTGATGTCTAATTTTGGTCCATTTACTTGCCTGATGTGTGCTTTCTGTAAACTTTTAATGACGGACCTTCTCTATCTACAAAATAAGGAA
Source organism: Tolypeutes matacus (assembly GCA_026826555.1). Taxonomy (NCBI): domain Eukaryota; kingdom Metazoa; phylum Chordata; class Mammalia; order Cingulata; family Chlamyphoridae; genus Tolypeutes; species Tolypeutes matacus. The sequence continues at coordinate 54,719,618 of JAKSZT010053929.1, read as the reverse complement.
AATAACATTACCTATCTCATTGGGCTGTTATAAACATTAAATGATATAATACAGGTAAAATGCTTCGAACAGAGTATAATATGTAATTTTTTTTACAATTATTAATATTAGTATTTTTATTATAATTATTCTAATATCTCCATTAATCCTCAATACTACCTCTTAAATAGCTCTATTAGCTACCCATACTCTATGCTCACTATTGATGCCTGCCTCTCTAATGGATTCCTATAATAGCTGCAAAAGTGGAATCCTTATAGCCACTATTTTCCCTTTTCAAATCATCCACGACTTTGTAGTCAGAACGATTTTATTACCACAATTCTGATAATGACATTCGCCTGGCTTAAATCTCTTCAGAGGATTACTAGAGTCCTTAATGTAAAGTTCAAATTAAGTGCCATGTTTTAGAGGACTGCTTTTGATTTAATCCTCCCAATTTCTAGAATCTCTTCTCATCCCTTTCAAAATATTTTTTTTTTCTTTAAGTTTCCTGGCTATTTTTATGGACTCTCTTGTTTTTGGACCTTTACAGATGCTGTAACCATTGCCTGAAATTGTTCCCTTTCTTTTTCGCTTGTTCTTTGCCTGGCTAAATTCCATAGTCTCAGTGGGGAATTTAGCCTCTTTACTCTATAGGCTAATTTGGGTGCATCTGATATACTCTGCATCGAGCCTTACCCATCTCTGTTACATCACAATTGGTTATAATTGCTATTTAAAATAATCTTTTGATTCTGTTTTCTTAGAATTAGATGAAATATATCTGTTTTACTCATCATTGTTCCCTCAGGGCCTGTCATAGTGCCACAGACACAGTGTATGTAACTAAAGACCTGTTACATGAATGAATGAGGTTATGGGTTGCATGGATATAATATTAAAAATTTTAGTGAAAGAGCTCCAAAAAAGTAGAGGACAAATGACTGAATATGTGGGAATAATTTCTCTAAGGCTAGAAAGAGGAAATTAAGTTAAATGAGATGGCTTTATTTTCTTTGATTATTACTCCATTTAATAATTTAAAAAACTCACACAAACTGGGGCTATTGAGGTCAGTAGTTTTTGTTAGGAATGAGATGACTAGATAGAAATAAAACCAAGAGGCTTGAGACAAAATCTATCTTCTTGTTCATCTTAAAGCAACATTTAATGGAAGTTTCAACCATCTACTGATTCTGAACCAGTACAGGATTTCAGAAATTTGATACACAAATTTAACTGGTGGGGGAAGATAAAGTGGGACCTGCATATTTATCCAGACTATTGGGTTAAGTGGCAAGAATTTAGCAATTTTTTCCCAATTTTTTTTGAAAGTCACTGGATGTTGTTTGAAGCCTCCAATTTTTTCTTATTTTTATTGAAAATAAAAATAGTTTTGTTTATTTTTTTAAAAGATGCTCATAGTAGATGAATATAAAGTACAGATCAAAAGAGGAAAGCAATGATTTTAACATCCTTGAAGATATTGTTTATGCATATTAATGTGGCATATTAAAGATGACTGCAAATTCTTTGACACTTTCCACATGAGAAAGTGTCCTACGTCCCATTTCCTTGCATCTGGGCAGGCTTGTGACTACTTTGGCCAATAGAATGCAATAGATGTGGTACAGGCAGTTTTGGGCCCCAAACCTTAGGAGGTTGGCAGCTGCCACTTTCACTCTCTGTGGATATCATGAAAGAAGTCTGACTGCTCTGAGACCATGGTGCTAGAAAGCCACATACAGGCATTCTGGCTGAGAATCCAAAGTGAGCTCAGCCGTCCAACATTCTTGGCAAGGTGCCAGATATGTAAGGAAAGCCTTCATGGATTCTCCAGATCAGCCCATCTGTGACTTGAACACTGACTAACCTCATTTGATGCTACATAAGTAAAGTAGTTGCTTTGTCCAAATTCCTGAGCCACAAAATTATGAGATATAATAAAATAGTTGTTTTAATCGATTAAATATTGGGGTACTCTGCATTCAGCAATAGAAAGCCAGAACGGGGGCAGCGGATGTGGCTCGAATGGTTGGGTGTCCATCTCTCATATGGAGGGACTTGACTCCGATCCCCAGGACCTCCTGGTAAAATAGAGAAAAATATAGAATGTGTGGGACTGCCATCAGGCCCCGCGAGCAGGTGCGCCACTAGGCCCCGCGTGTGGGTGTGCCAAGCCCCACCAAGCCACGCAGCAAGATGATGACATAACAGAAGAGTGACATAAGGGAGAGCCAAGACGAGACGCATGGAAAAACCAGGAACTAAGGTGGCACAGGTGGCAGAACGCCTCTCTCCCACATCAGAGTTTCCCAGGATCGAATCCCGGTGAAGACAGGAGGAGAAAGATGAGAAGACAGGGCAGGAAACAGACACAGAGAATTGCCCAGTGAATGGACACAAAAACAGCAAAAACGGGGGGAGGGGGGATTAAAAATGGAAAAAAGTAAATAAATAATTGAATCTTAAAAAAAAAAAGAAAGCCAGAATGGAATTTAATTCCCCAGAAGTAGGATGCTGCCATATCAGGACCTAAAACTTGTGGCATTAGCTTTGGGACTGGGTGGTGGGTAGAAGTTGGAATGGCCTCAAGAAAGTTGTTACTAAGGACATAAAATAGAGTGAGGAAATGCTTTTGGAGCCTGGAGAAACGGGCACCTGATTTACGCACTGAAAGAAGATTTAGTGAAATTGAGTCCAGCAGTAAAATGGAAAATGAAAAGGTCACTTAAGGATCTCGCTAACAAGAATCTGGCTTCTTGTTGTCTATGATAAAATGCAAGAAGAAAGAAATGAACCAAAGAAGGAACTCTTCAGGTTTCAAACAGAATTTAGAGCAATTACACAGAAGCCAGGATGTGCAGGATGTGAACATAAGACTATATCTCTTTCTCAGTGTCTCCCAGCAAGAGACTGTCATTTGTAGAGGGCCTTAAAGCAAAGGGTGAAATGTAGCGCAGTTACCAGTAAACATGGTTTAAGGTTAAAGGCCTCAAGATTGTGGCTGTAAGAGCTTTTGTTGAAATTTCTGAAAAAATGCAAGGGCCTGCATGATAAGGATTCTAAAAAATCTTAGAGCCTTCTCTTAATGCTTTCTGCTAAATCAGATGGCCTCTAATAATCTTAGGGCATGACTCTTTGATGTCTTCAACCACCCAAATGACTTCTAAGAGTCTTAAGGGTATTTTCCCATGGCACTCTGGCTCCCAGCTCAAGGTAGAGAGGGGCCAGTCTCAGAAAGAAAAGTAAATATTGCTTTTGTTCATGAAAGAGTTAATTATAATTTGGTATACAAGGGACCCTCATAATTTTAAAGGAATTTGATCAGCTTGTACTAAAATGGGCAAACAGTACAAATTATAAAAGGGCCTTTGGACCCCCAAACTTCTATAAGGAGGAAACTGGCTGAGAAGCCTCCATAGTTGTAAAAGTAGGGTGTTTCTAATGAAAAAAGATGGATGGGTCAGAGGGCAAAACTAAGAGCCTAGAGAGTGTTGACAACAATCATCCCAGAAACCAGGACTGGGCCTTTATCGAGGAACAGTAAACACATGCCTGACAAGATTTCAGAATTACTATGGACTAGCTGACTGCTATGTGCCAGTGCCTTCCATTTCCACAGTTTTAAATTGGAATTTTCTATTTTGATGATCTTTTCTGTTTCTCACCTTTGTATGTAGGGTGTGTGGAGGGCAAAATACTTGTCTCTTTAGTTCACGTATCTTCAGACTGAGAGATATTGTGCCTTAGGAACCAAACCTGAGGAGGTTCATCAACACCTGAATGTGATTTAGATAACAAGGTCCAGGCTGAACTTAAGCTGCAATGAGAGGAGACCTTGTTGGTCATGGAAGGGATGGACATATATGGCAGCAGAAGGAATGTAAATATTTTGTGGCCAAAGGTCATAGCATGGCAGAGTAAGATGGCAGGACATTTCTTCATCAAGTGGTGGGATCTACGTTTCCTCTCCTGGAATCTGTGCGGGGCTGGTGACTGCCTTGCCCAAGCACATACAATAGGGATGGTGACACTGTGCCCTGGCCTGATCAGAGGGGCAGTGTTCACACCCTGTCTTTTAGAAAACCTTCTTTGGGGCTTTTAGATGCTATGTAAGAAATCTGATTATTTTGAGGCTGCCAGGCTAGAGAGGGCTTGCCTAGTTTTTCTGTTCAGCTGTCACAGCTAAACCGATTCTTCCTGTCCACCTCTGTCAAGGTGTCAACGTTTGAGTTGATCTTGATACTCCAGACCAGCCCATATACTAACTAATTACCACCAAATGTGAAATATAATTAAATGGATATTGTTCTAAGCAAATAAGTTTTGGTATAATTTGATACACAGCAATAGATAATTAAATTTTAAAATGTATTTTTAAATATGAGATCATAAAGTACATACAATTTTTATGTGCTTTTTTCATTCACAGTATATTATGAATATCTTTCCATCTCAATAGACATTCATCTAAAATATACTTTGTAATAGCAAAATAAATATCTTAAGGTATTTATCTCTTTGTTGGACATTTAGGTGTTTTTAACTATTTAGCTGCTAATATTCTAGATCAGGCAACCTGCAATCCTCAGATGGGTTGATGCAAAGTTGCTTAAAATTTCTCTCTATATTAATTTTCAACTATTCTCTATAATTTTCTCTATTCTGTATAATTTTCTCCAGAATGATATTTCTGAAATGACTGTTAAGACCACTGGACTTAAATTTCCTAAGGGTAGAGACAATGGATCTTTAATTCTTAGTGCCCGACATGAATAGATGTCCAACAAAACATTTATTGTAAGAATAAATTGGTTTGCCATGCTTTTAATCAAATGGTTTCTGTGGTTCTCCATTTTTCTTGAAGTACAAACTACTCAACTTGGCTTACCCAACCCTGTTTGATCTTGCTTCAGTTTAAAAGTACATTATATTTCTTTCAATTCATTGTCTTTTTATTTTTTTTCTTTTCCCTGAAGAACTTTGCAGATACAATTTTTATTAACTAGCCTTCTCTTTCTCCTCTCCATCCTTGCTCCACTTACCAGGTTAACTCCTTCTAAGGTTTTCAGGACTCAGCTTGTACACCACTTTCTCAGGGTATTCTCCCTTGTTCTCTTCATCTAGGTTATATATCTGGGTTCTGACTTGCCATTGCAAATTTATGAAGTCTATAATGATGAAATTTACTCCTAGCTGAACTATAAGATCCATAATGGCAGATAGTCGCAGAGTAAAGTTTACTCACAGTGACTGGTGCATATAAAATATTTTAAAAATAAACATTAAATTTTATTTTGATAAATGTCCTTATTCATCTTCCTGTCCAATTATTTGCATGATTTTTACTAGTAATGTAGTTACAGAATAAAAGGTTAAACATTATCATTATTCTTTGAAATGTATTAACAAATTTTCTTCCATTTTACTAAACAAATATTCTGGTACTCTTATGGCTTATTCTAAAACTTATCTTTTGTCATTTGATTAAAAACAGCTGCTGTATTCTAGATGTTTTAATTTCTATTTCTTTGATTACTAGTGATGTTGAAAATTTAACTATATTTATTGGCTATTTGTATTGATATTTCATATTTATTTTGCCATTTTGTCTTTGTCTTTTTAAATTGATTTGTCAAGCTCTTTATATTATATATTGAAGATTGATATTTTCTATTTACCTCTGTCTTTGGTTGATATTAATTTTTGATATATAAGCATTTTACCTAATTTGTTCTCAATTTTATGATTTAGTTTAAAAAAATTTATATGTTTAGTATTTCTGGCATATAGTTTGGTATGTTTTGAGAACAAGAAAACTATTTAACCATTTGAACCCATACCACTTGTTCATTCCCCACTTTTTAAATTATTATGAACCTAAAGAAATAGTTTCAGAAATTTTCTAAGACTTTGATTTTTATCAAATTATAGAACTATAGAGTAGTACCAATCAAGCCATAAAAGTGAGTTTGAATACTCATGACAATCAGTTGAATCTGTATTTCAGCAAGAAGAAATATAAGATATTTTAATGTTGCTAAGCTCATACAATATAAAATATAAAAGTTCTTTTATACAATCATGGAGGGGAATTTTCAGATTTCTGTGTGCATATTTTTCTACTTTATTGAGAAATATCAGAATTTTCTCCTGCCAGAGAGAGAGAGAGAGAGAGAGCAAGAAGAATATGCAGTTGAAAATTCAAATCTGATTACTAGAGGAATGGGCTACATTGCTGTTAACTTTGACTTAAATGCTTGGAAAATTTCTGATAAGTCATAAGCCTATACAAACATGATTTCATTCTGTGTATTTTTCAGCAGGCTGCGAAATATGTGGTTTTCTAAAGGCAACACACCAGTATCTCCATCATTCTGCAGGGTAATTGCCACTGTCAGGTGAATGATCATACTGTATTTGTCTTGATTTTAAACATTTAGCTTCTACGAGGCAGAAACTTGCAGATATATATTTTTGTGCGTTCACTTTGAGATGTGTATATTGATAAATTAAAAACTCTAAATCATTAATAAAATACATTTAATCAATTATTTTGAGTGCTGCTCTCCAGAGCCTCATCACTTTGATGAGGTCTGGTTTTCATTTTTTTCTCTGCAAAATCACAAATGCAGGTGTTATAATCACACTCTTCCTCAGCTTTCTTAAGGGAATTCAATTTTGCTTTTCTCATTGTACCTGCTGGTATTGGAGTTTTATATCAGAATTAACAAGCAAATCTTTACCTTTCCTGAAATATTATAGTTGAATGACTAAATTAACTTAAAGAAGAATGTTAAGCTAAGGTACGCATTAGTCTAGAAAGAGAAAGGAGTGATCATTAAAAATATACAATCATAAGATGTCAGAGTTAGAAGGAAGCTTAAAAGCCAGTCATCCATCTGGTAGTTAATTCCTTTATCTCATTCTTGTGAAACAGTTATCCAGAGTCTGCTCTTCTGTGACAGGAAACTCTCCATTAATTGTGTAATAATCTACCCTATTTTTGGATAGCTCCGAGCCCCATAAGCTTTTCCATCTTGAACTGAAACTCTTCTTTATGTGGCTTTTATACATTGGCCAAAATTCTGACCCAAGGACTATGCTGAAATTCAATGTACTGCTACTTTTCCCTGGCTTTCTATGATGTTATGGCATAATGGAAGAGGTAGCTGAATATAAACTGATAATTTCTATCTTATGTGAAAAGGGAGAGAGAAGGATAGTGCTGTAGGGGGATTTCTCCTTCACTGGGGAGCCCTTCCTCATTCCTTTTCACATACTGGTGGATGACATCATTTGTCTACCTATCTGTAGGACATTTTTAAGTAGACCTAAATCTGCCCTTGTAGCTCAAGATTTCCTCTTCATTGTTGAGCTTTTAAGGAATCAATAAACAGCATCCATCTTTCTTATTGAATTCAGAACCAGATGAGAGTCAGACAGCTTTATTGCCAATAGAGCTTACTTCTAGGGCTTGGGAAGGACATGGATTTATGAACATACCTAATATCATCTCCTTGTCAGCTTATGTCTTGGGACAGGTCACCTAAAGGGAAAGTTTGGTTCCAGGATTGCTCTATCACATTAATCTAGAAGACAGAAAGGAAAGGAAAGACAGAAAATCCCTAAATGCTTAAGGATAGAGAAATGTGGTCAGTCCACAACTGAGAAATATAGACAAACCAGTCTGTCAAAAGGAGTGGAGTGAGAAAAAGGTGGGAAAAAGGCCAGACTTGTTATCCATGGCAATACAATAGTGGGACTCTGTCTCCTAATGTCCAAGTGAACATCTTATCTTAAAATGAATTTCATTTTCTTTTTCTTCAAACTTTGGAAGTTAGTTATGATGACCTGTAAAAAGGAAACTTCCTGTCAACTAATGCTATAAGAAGGGTATGTGATGAGTATGAGATAAATGTATCAAGCATCAAAATTCAGCCACTGCTTGATGATTGTCATCTGGATGCCAGGCATTGTGAATATTGGTTTCACATTTAATTTATCTATCATAGTTTGGAGATATAGGTAAGATTTAACAAATATTTCAGATAAGGGCTATTTTTCTTAAGGCCACACAAATATTAAAATCAGGGCTTGAACTGATAATATTGGGCATATTTTCTCATAATCTCTCTTCCCTTTTCTCTTCCTGTTTATAAAAGGCCTAACTGCTAATATCCTGTTCTTTCCAAGGACTGAAATGATTGTTCCTGTTTGTGTTTTAATGTAGATTTTAACTATTGATGAGTATAGAGGCCAAGTTTAACCAAATTCACTCCCTAAAATTATGTCTTAAATGCTACCAAGACAATTTTTTTGCACTTTTAACCCCTGTAATTTTGGTGCTCTAAATGTATAAAATAAAGTCACTCCTCTACTTGATTTAGAGATTGCTTTCAGCATAAATGATAATTTTGTATTTTTAACTGGTGGGTGCAAATTCACAGGCTTCCAAAAATTCCTTGCAACAGTGCTATAGAATGAATCCTAAAGTGTTTTACATATATACATTAGGTCCTCTTCTGGAATGTATTTAAAATGAAGTTTTGGTATAAAGCTTTATAATTCAAATGAAAAGGTAGTATAGATATCTTACAAATTCAATCCTATCCGATCCCTAAAACATTTTACTGCCTTTAAAGAAAATCAGTCTTTCTGTTAGGCTTTGGTAGTTAAGCTATAGTTTGCTGAGATGGCAATATTCAACAACCTGCATCCTGCTCAGCAGCAGACATTAAACCTTGGCTGTGACCATGCAATCCCATTTTAAACTCTCGTCTCTATATTTGTCAGTTATAACTTGGCAGCTGGCTGGAACAAACATTTAAATCTTTAGATCTAGGGATTTAATTAAATTACTTTAGAAGGAGATGAAGCACTGGATTTCAGGGTTTGCAAATATACACTTAAAAATAAATAATTGCAATCATTCCTTTGCTGTTCTAAATTTAAAATTAGAGTGTACTTTTATATTGTAAAAACCCAAAAGAAGTTTATATGGAATTTAATACTTGAATCCTGGGCTCTTCAGTGGCCTACAGCCATCTTCAGTAAGGTCATTCTATGGAGTGCAGAATGCAGAACTAAGGAGAACTAATTCACAGCTTTCCCTCCCACCTGGACACAAAGTTACAGCTCTGTCCTTTGCTGCTGGCTGGCTCAGCACTGACCTTTCACACTGTTCTAGAAATCACTCTCCTGAGATGGAGTGAAAATTCACTGCTTAGCAGTTTAAGAAACCGGGTGGCTCTGTGACCTTATGAGTCCGGGGGCTTGTTTTCTAAAGATGCTCCAGACTTAGGAGGCATTCACAAAAAACCTATTTGGGGACATCCTAGAAAAATGTGTTGGAAGAGGTGTCAACTTTTGGGGAAAGTGGCTGCTCTTGCAGAATTTTACAACTGTGGAATGTTAGCAGTAACAGACCTCAGAGATCATCTACATTCAAGGAAGCAGGAACAAAACTTGCTGCAGAGTTACAACATTGCTTTAAGAACCCAGGCCCAGTAGGGGTCATGATTCCAGGGGATGAGCCTTCCTGGCACCAAGGGATTACTACCAAACACCAACTAGCAATGCAACTGGAAAAAGACCTTGAAAAAAAGGGGGAAAAGGTAAAGACAAATGAGTTTATATGGCTAAGAGACTTCAAAGTGAGTTGGGAGAGCATCCCAGAAGTAGCACTTATACACATCTCAGCAAGATCTCATAGACTGCCAAAGAGGATACTATCTCAAATAGTGGGACTCTTGAGGGCTCTGGAGACACCCAGGTCCTATGGTCAGGGCAGATAGCTCTGGAGTTTGGTGCCTTGCCAGTGGGCCCTACTTTGGAGTTTGTGCTCCTAAGAGTGACAGAATTGGACTCAGTTATGGCTTCCCTACACATAGCTCATCTGTCCCTTCTGTTTGAACCTATACTTGGTGCTGGAGTTGGTAGGTATACGTCCAACAGACTTGAATCTTTGGACTGTCCATGTGCCAGCTGGGCCCTGAGCCTCAGCAGAGTTGCAACACCTACTCTCCAATTCATTGTACTCGCTCAGGGCAACTAACAAGGAGGTAAGGATTGACAACCACCATACCAAGGAAATGAGAGAACAAGCAACTGCAAGCAAGAGAGTCCCATCCATCGGCTCTATGGGATTGAAACCCCCTTTCAATAAGAGGTGGAGTGGACATCACCATCCCAGAATCCTCAGGATTGGGGAATGACCTATGGACTAGAGTGGACTTACTGGTATTCTACAATAGACTTGTGATTCTAGCAATGGAAGAAATTACAGAATTGAAGTAGAGGCAGTGGCCACTGGAGGCTCTGAGGGCAGGGTGAGGTAAAGACAGGTGTAATGGGGGGGAGCTTTTTCAGGACTTGGGATTAGTCCTGAATGGCATTGCAATGACAGATATATGCCATTATAATAAATCTTCCCATAGCCTGCAGAATTGTGTGGGAGAGAATGTAGACTACAATGTGAATTATGGTCCATGCTCAATGGAAATGTCCTAGGATGTGTTTATCAAATGCAATGAATGTGCCACACTAATGAAGGATGTTGTTTATGTGGGAGGGTGTGGGAAGTGTGGGGAGCAGGGCATATGGGAATCCCTGTATTTTTTGTGTAACGTTTGTGTAATCTAAGTATCTTTAAAAAAATAAAAAATATATTAAAAAAAAAAAAAAAGAACCCAGGCTTTTAAATTCCTAGTCCAGATCCTCACCAACTCGTAGCACACTGATTTCAAAGGGGATCACTATTATTTTAAAAACAACTGTTGTTTTTTTTCCAGCAGATTGGGGACAACTTAATACTCTTATATTCATGTGGCTCATCCTCATTTCAGTGTTTTGGTGTTTTCTCATTTATTGTATATTAATGAAGATAATTTTTTCAATGTTCACATTTCAACACATAAACGAAGCATGCTCAAAAGCAAAGAATGGGATTTACTGGTAGAAGGACCTAGATAACAGAAAAATGGCAAAGAAGGTGAACTGTAGAGTCCAATTCCAAGGGTTTGAACTTTACTTTGCCACTTTCCCAGTTAGGGACTTGGGGCACATCACTTAACCTTACTGTGGCTGTTTCCTGTATGTAAAATAGCAAAATATTAATAGTTACTTCATAGGATTGAGGATTAAATTAATACATGTTAAGTGCTTAGAATAGTATCTGGTACATGGTAAGAATGGTTTAAGTGTAGCTATTATTATTAGTTGGACAAACTTAGACATCTCGCTTAATCACTCTGAGTTTCACTCAGTTCCTTTACCTTAAAGCAAAGATAATAATACCTATTTTGTAAAGTTTTATTAACATTTAAATATTATGTTATATATAATTACATGTAATTTTATATGTGCAATACATGATTATATACAATATATGTACTATATAATTATATGTACTATATAATTGCATGTACTAATATATAATTATATGTCATATAAATACCACATATATGTGAGTGTATGTGTTTGTGTGTGTATGCCCTAATAAAATGGTTGATACTAAAGAGGTAATCAGTAAGTGTTAGTTCCTTTGCAAACTGTCCAGAGGGGATACACAGACATTTCCTTTAAAAATATATAATTAATTTGTTTTTATTTTGAATAGGTAATGCATTTAAAGGTGTAAAAAGTAAAAAAGTTTCATAGCTATATAGTAGGAAGTCTAGCATCTATCCTCCTCATACACCGGTTCCTATCTACCCTCCCACAGTTAATGATTTTTACTGGTTTTGAACATATTCTTCCAACATTTTTATGCACATATAAAAACGTAGTCTTAATTACTCCCTTTTCTGCACACTTGTAACACATTACACAAATTACTCTGCATCTTGCTTTCCCCCCACTTATTATAGCTTGGATATTTTTACATATTTGTAAGAGCCCTTTTCTTTTATAAAATTTCAGCTGCATAATAGCCCATTGCTGGAATGTACTATTATTTTATTAAGCAGTTCCCAGCCAATGATCTTCCCTGACACCCCCCCCCCCCCAATCTTTGCTATTAGAAGCAATACTGCAATGAATAACTTTGTATATAGGTCACATTGCACTTGCGGAATGGCATCTGTGGTGTAAATTCCTAGAAGTAAAATTGTTGGATAAATGGTTTATGCATTTATTTTTATTGTCAAAATGCCCCCCCCATGGGAATTGTACAAATTTACACTAAACATAGGGTGCTGTGCTGCTGTTAAATATCTACCAGTCTGAATAAATGAAAAAAATGCTAATTTAGTTTAATTTTTATTTACATTTTTCTTATTATAATAGAGAATAAGTGTTTTGTCATTATTTAAAGATAATTTATATTTTCTTTTCTGTGAACTTTCTTTCTATAAAGATTTTGGCCTTGACTTTTAGGAAATATAAAAATTTGGGGATATTCACTCTTTACCTGTAATATTATTGGCAAGTATTTTTCCGAGGCAATTATTTTATGATTCTGATTTTTCCCATGCCAACACTTAAAATTTTTATGTAGTTGAATTTATTAATATTTTCTAATGTTCATTTTGAATCATTGTTAGAATGGCCTTTCCTATTCCAAAGATATAAAGGAATTCCTCCTTTAGTACATTTATGATTTCCTGCATCAAATGCAGGATTCCTACATGCCACCCTAGTATTAACAACTTGCATAGATTGGGGTGGAACATTTGTTATAATTGATAAAAGCAGATTTTTTATAATTGTACTATTAACTATATAGTCCATGGTTGCAATTCCGTGGAATTTTATTTTATTTTATTTTATTCTGTTACCATATATACTACCTAACATTTTCCCTTTTAAATACATTCAGATATATATTTTGATGTAGTTAATTACATTCAAAATTTTGTGCTACTGTCAACACCATCCATTTCTAAAGCATTTCCATCAACCCAAATAGAAACTCTGTTCATTTAAATTCCAATTTCCTTTCCCCAACCCACCCTACATAACTTATATTCTAGATTCTCACTCTAAGAGTTTGCTTATTTTAATTATTTCCTATCACTGAGATCATACAATTATTTTTCCTTTTGTGTCTGGCTTATTTCACACAACATAATGTCTTCATTGTTCATCCATGTTGCTTCCTGTATCAGAACTTCATTCCTTTTTATGGCTGAGTAATATTCCATTGTATGTTGTTGGTGGTACCCCACAAAAACATGTTCTAAATGTTAATCCATCTGTGGCTGTAAACACATTGTAAGTAGGACCTTTTGATAAGGCTACTTCAGTTAAGGTATAACCCACCTCATTCAGGATGGATCTTAACCTATTACTTTATAAACAGAATACATAGAGAGAGATGGAGAGGAGAGGAGAGAGAGAGAGAGACAGAGACAGAGAGACAGAGACAGACATGGAGGAAAGAAGTTGAAATCAATGGAATGTAGAAGAGAAGGGAAAGAGCAGTAGCTGCTGCTGTGTGCCTTGGCATGTGGCAGAGGAGCCAAGGATCGCTGGTAGTGTCTTTGGGAAGAAAGCTTCACCTTGATGATGGCCTGATTTGGATATTTTCCCAGCATATAGCTGTAAGTGATTAAATTCCCATTGTTCATGCCAAGTCATTTCATGGTATTTGCCTGAACAGCCTAGGAAACTAAAATATATGTATATACCACATTTTGTTTATCTATTTATGGTTGATAGACACTTGGGTTGCTTCCTTCTTTTGGCCATTGTGAATAATACCACTAAGAACATTGGTGTGCAAATATCTGTTTGAGTCCCTGATATCAATTCCTTTGGGTATATACCTAGAAGTGGATTGCCAGGTCATATGTTAATTCTATACTTAACTTTCTGAGGAACCACCAAACTGTCTTCTACAGCGACTGCACCATTTTACATTCCCACCAGCAATGAAGGAGTGTTCCTATTCCTCTGTATCCTCTTCAACATTTATAATTTTCCATAAAAAAAAAAAAAAAGCAGCCATTCTAATGGGTGTAAAATGGAATCTCATTGTTTTAATTTGCATTTCCCTATTGGTTAATAACAGTGAACATTTTTTCATGTGCTTAATGGCCATTTGTATATCTTCTTTGGAGAAATGTCTATTCAGTTCTTTTGCCCATTTTCAATTGGGTTGTTTGTCTTTTTGCTGTTGAGTTGAAGGATTTCTTTATATATTCTGGATATTATATCATTATTGGATATATGGTTTCCAAATATCTTCTCCCATTGTGTAGGTTGTCATTTTACTTTCATGATAAAGTATACTGGGGTACAAAGTTTTTAATTTTGATGAAGTCCCATTTGTCTATTTCTTTTTCTGCTTATGCTTTTAGTGTAAAGTCTAAGAAACCATTGCCAAACACAAGATCCAGAAGACATTTCCCTACATTTTCTTCTAGGAGTTTGGTAGTTCTGGCTCTTATAAATAGGTCATTGATCCATTTTGTGCTCATTTTATCTATATGGTATGTATAGGGACTCATCTTCATTTTTTTTTTTTGTATATTTTTGTACATGAATGTACAGTTTTCCTAGCACCATTTGTTAAAAGTGACTATTCTTTCTTTCATTGAATTTACCTGACACCCTTATCAAAAATCAATTACCCATAAATGTGAAGTTTTATTTCTGATCTGTTGATTCAATTTCTTTGTCTACAAGTGTGTCGTTGTGCTAGTAACATGCTGTTTTGATTACTGTTGCTTTGTGATAAGTTTTAAAATTGCTAAGTGTGACTTTCCCACTATTTCAAAATGTTTTTGGCTATTCAGGGTCCCTTCCCTTCCATATAAATTAAGAAAGCTGTTGACATTTTGATTGAGTTTGCCTTGAATCTATAAGTCATTTTGGTAGGATTGGCGTCTTAACAATATTTAGTCTTCCAATCTATGAACATGAGATGTCATTCCATTTATTTAGATCTTCTTTGATTCCTTTTAGCAATGTTTTTTAGTTGTCTGTGTACAAGTCCTTTACACCCTTGGGTAGATTTACTCCAAGATATTTGATTCTTTTAGTTTGTCATGTAAATGGATTTTTTTCTTGATTTATTCTTCCAATTGTTCTTTGCTTGTGTATAGAAACTTTACTGAATTTTAGGTATTGATTTTGTACCTACTACTTTGCTGAATTAATTTATTAGCTCCAGGAGCTTTGTTGTGGATTTTTCAGGGTTTTCTATATATATGATGATCTCATCTGCAAATAGGGAAAGTTTTACACCTTCCTTTTCAATATGGGTGACTTTCATTTCTTTTTTTTTTTTTTGCCTAATTTTTCTGGCAAAAACTTCCAGTACAATATTGAATAACAGTAGTGACAGTGGGCATCATTGTCTTGTTCTTGATCTTAGAGAGAAAGCTTTTAGTCTTACCCCATTAAGTAGGATGCTAGCTGTGGGTTTTACATATATATCCTTAATCATGTTGAGGAAGTTTTCTTTTAATCCTAGTTTTCTGAGAGTTTTATCAAGAAGAGATGCTGAATTTTGTCAATTTTTTTTCCTGCATCAATTGAGATATGATCAAGTGATTTTTTTCTTCATTCTATTAATGTGGTATATTACATTAATTGACTTTCCTATGTTTAACCATCTTTGCATCCTGAAACATATTCCACTTGATTATAGGATTTTTTTTATTATGTGCTTTAGATTTGATTTGTTATTATTTTGTTGAAGGTTTTTGCATTTAGGTTCATAAGGGGTATTGGTGTGTAATATTTTTTTCATTTGGTAACTTTATTTGGCATTGGTATCGGGGTAATGTTGGCCACAGAGAATGAGATAGAAAGTGTTCCTTCTTCAATTTTTTGGAAGATTTGGGGCAGGATTGTTCTTAATTCTTGCAATGTTTGATGAAATTCACCAGCGAAGCCATGTGGTTGTGGACTTATCTTTGATGGGAGGTTTTTGATTACTAATTTCAATCTTTTTACTTGTTATTGGTCTATTCACAACCTCTATTTCTTCTTGAGTTAGTATAGGTAGCTTGTGTGTTTCCAGGAATTTGTCCATTCGCTCTGTTATCTAATTTGTTGGTCATAATACATTTTTGAAGTAGAGGCAAACTGAATTTGTTCTAACTACAATGACATTTTTGATTCAAATAAATTATTAAATATATTTCATCATTTAAAGTAAATGTTCAGTCAATGTTTTGTGGCCAGCGAAAAATGTTTTCACTCAGACATGATGTTTAGAGGCAAGAGTTTGTCATGAAATACATAAAATCTTCAAAATCACTGTTGTGCTTATAAAAACACTGTATGGCTTCTATTCATATTTTATTAGAGATAAAACACATATGAATAGCATTATGGAGTGCATATTATGTTGCAAGCATTGTGCTCAGTTTGGCATACATGATCTCATTTAAATTCTTAAAATGCTATCTTTTTTTTTTTTTTTTTTTTTTTTTTTTGAGGTACCGGGGCCTGGAATTGAACACTGGACCTCATATGTGGGAAGCCAGCACCCAACTACTGAGTCACATGGGCTCCCCTGAGTTGGTTTCTCCTCTTGTTGTTGTTTTTTGTTGTTGTTGTTCCTAGGAGGCACCGGAACTGAACTGGGACCTCCCACATGGGAAGCAGGCATCAACCACTTGAGCCACATCTGCTCCCCAGATGCTATCATTCTTATTTCATAAACAGGGAAACACTAGTGATTAATATCTGAACTTTGAAATGTTAAGGCTCTTACCCAAAGTCACTGTGGTGGTATTGATGGAGCCAGATATTGAAACCAAGCAGTCTGAATCCGTGGCCTGAGGGTAACAGGTATATACTATACTGCCTCCCTTTCACCATGTTAACCCCTGACCAGGAGAATGTAGAACTCAAGAGGAAAGAGAGACAGGCTCCCATCATGACTTGATTCTATTGGCAGTTGAGTGGAAGTTAATAGTTTTCATTACTTTCACTTTAAAACCCCCCAGATAAAACTGTAGCTATTAATATTTATTATTATCTGAAAACCTGGTGATATGAGAACGACTATTTGGTGCACAACTAAACACATTTCTAGATTTTAGTTCTCCCTATAGTAGTCAGGAATGCATCATGTCATTTTATTACAGAGTCTCAGGGACCTTAGATCATGCACTTCATTACTGCGACTGCCTGTGATGAATAAGGACAGATTTTAATTACATTCACTTCAAATACCAAAATTAGATTTTCCACTGCCCTTCTGCCAATAGTACAACTTAAATAACCCCCTTCTTTCTGCTGCCTTGACAGGTAAATATGTGTGTGTGTGTGTGTTTAAAATAATCTGGTTAAAATTCTGACTAAGTGTATTTGCTTCAAAGAAACATTAACACAATTTATCTCTAAATGCCCTTACAATTTTGTTGTTGAACATAATATGCTGAATTGCATGGTGAAATAAACATTGGACCGAGGTACAGGAAGCCTGGGTTTTCAGGACTGGCATAACTTGAATGAGCTGACACTTATTTTCCTTACCTGTAAAAATGAATAGGCACAGATGGAAAAAGCCCCCAAATTCTGTTATATTAGACCAGTGATACAGGAAATAGTGTAAGAAAGAAAGAGCAAAAAGACCAACATTAGTAAGTATGGATTAGCTTAATTGAAAATATTATGGCAAATAACTACTCTTTTTAATGCATGTGTGGTATAATTGTAGAAACCAAAAACAGGGAAGTATGTTCTGAAATTTTAACATTGTTACTTTTGTATTTTGACTTTTCATTAAGTTCAACAATTTCATTAATTGGTTATTTATTCTTAATTTATATATTTTGCGTTTGCACACGTGAGGAAGTAAAATTTAACTTGGACTAAGAAAGTAAAATTCTGCCCACCGTTCATCATGCTGGAATAACAGATACAGATAGGGTTAACAACACAGTTAATGGGAAACAATGTTTCTCCCAAGGTCACACTGCAGTTCGAAAGTGTCATAATGACCCACTTGTTTGAGTGACTTTTGCTTTTTTACTCACTCAAAAAATTTTATTCTTTAAAATCACAGACTATCAAAAAATTTGCTCTTTGAAATCACATCAGTATGAATTAAACACCCCATTTTTGCCTGGAATACATAAGTCACTCTGACACAGAGAAGAAGATTGATTTCCAACCCAGTCACATAGCTTCAGATAGGGGGTTTCTGGACTCAACCTTTCACATTTATCTTGATTTAGTGGTTTCCAAGGAAATAGGACCCTGGAACCACTTTGCAGACCATACCCCTTTATGTGCACTCTGCTTCATGCCTAGCAAAACCCTGCTTCATTTAAATTTCTCCTAAATACCACCCTTCCCCTCTAATCCTTTAAAACTCTATCTTTTCCTTTGAAGAGATGCCCCAGATTTCCTCTGGTGTACTGTCATCCCCATTGCAATGGGTCAACAAAGCAGTTTTGTTCCTGGTGGTTGTAGACTGATTGGGCTGGGAGAGAGGTTAAAGATACTGGGGAAAAATCTCTAATACATCAAGGCAATGAATGAAACAATTGGTAGGAAAGAGAGGCTTCAGTTAGATGAAAAATATAGGTAAGATTAAATCACAAAATGTGTGACATCTCTTCCCTTTATAGAGATGGGGCAAATTGGCTCTAAAAGCCAAACTTGGGAAGCGGCTGTGGCTCAATCAGTAGGGCTCCCGTTTACCATATGGGAGGCCCCGGGTTCGGTTCCTGGGGCCTCCTGGTGAAGGCAAGCCCGCCCGCACGGCGTGGTTAGCTGACCCAGCGAGCACAAGCAGCAAGGGGGAGATAAATGAATAAATAAATAAATAAAAACCTTTAAAAAAAAAAAGATAAATGAATAAATAAATAAAATCTTTAAAAAAATAAAAATAAAAAATAAATAAATAAAAGCCAAATTCTTCCTGGCTTTGGAATTTCCAAGAAATGCTTCTTCACAAAGAAACACTTTGAGAAAATGAACTACATTCTCAACTCCATCTCTAGATTAATTAGAGACCGATAACATGCTCCAAAAAACAACTATTGTTGAAATTCCTCAGGACTAAAGAGCTATTGCTCTCTGTGCCTATATTGATCCCATCAGCTGTCCCATGTTGTCTGAATTGTTCATCTCTCTTGCTACTACCTCACTCTCTGTGGAGTGATAGAAACTGTGGTCAAAGTGTGTGCCCCTTGTATCTGTACTTTCTTGGCTGTCATCAACATAGAAATTAAGGGAAAGTGCACAGGCACTTGCAACCTTCCCAGTTATTCCATTTACCACGATTTAAATTAAGAGAAATAAAAATAAATCCTCAACTAATCTGTGCAAACAGCACTTGTTATATATACATAAAATTATCCATACAATCAAAAGTAACAACTTATTTTCAAGTAAGGATGTGGAGAAATAAAAAAATAGCAAAATGTATGCTAAAGGATATGGTGGACCTTCAATATCTTTAAAAAGACATAAAAGGCCAAATACAGGTTATGAACCCTCAAAAGAGAATGTGCTCATACTTAATTTGGAGGAGCCCAAGGTTCTTAAGACATTAATTTTATTTAAGACCCAGTTGTTGTAATGGGAAAAAAGAAAATCATATAATTTAAGGGATAAAACATAAAAAGTAGAGAAAACAGTATAACTTCAAAACCTTGTTCAATATAGGGTGTGCTTTATAGTGCTATAATTGTGTATCCTCAAAAATAAGATTAATATAATTTAGTTACATATCTTTTAGTGGAATTTCTGATAATTTTATCAAGTTTCAAGAAAAAAAACCTGTTATGTCCATTTAAAATATTGTTTCTTTTTTTAGTTGCATTCTAACACATGTTCATAAATTGTAAAATATTGAGTGGTAATTATTAGCAAATTTATCTTGCAGCAAAATTTTAAAAACATTTGAAAGTTCTGAGCAATTTTCTTACACAATTATTTCCATTCTGCTAATGGTATTTTTCTCTTTAAGTGTACAAAAGCATTATAGAATCAATCAATCAAACCACTATGTTTCTCTTAGGTATTGTAAAAGTTAAAAAATAAAAAGATTTTAAATTGTCAACCTTGAGTCCTTGTCATAGATGAGCTTGCAATCCAGTTGGTTAGCCATTTATTTATAATTTTTATTATTAAATGTAAATGCACATGCATTTCATGAGTGCCTACTATATGTAAGCAGTATCCTATGTGCTTATTGATCCAAAGGTAGGTGTGTCATCTATGATCCTGGCAAGAATCAGAAAGCATGCTCAAATTGGGTTATTTAAGGAGCTATTTTTAAAAGCTCTAAGTAGATTTTAGGGAAGTCATCAAGGGATAATGCTGCACAAGGGAATGGCAAGTTGTTTTCACCCCTAGGGAGGGCTGTATTTGGTGGAGTATGGTGACTACAAGAAAATAAATAAAGTCTGACTGGAAAGAAGAAAGTAAAAGACAGCATGATATTAGGTGTGTCTGGGGGGATAGGTAGAACTATACCATTTTTTTTGCAGTTTTCAAGTGATTGTATGTAGTGTAGATATATTCACATTTGTGATTTTGGTAGGGAGGCATAAGTAGATGTAGGGAGAGAAATGTGCAGGAATAGAGTACACATTTCTGATTTGTACTCAGAACAAACCAGGTGCTATGTTTTCTTCAGAATAGATTGATCCAAAAGATATTTAAGAACATTAAATGGGAATCATAGATTGTAATATAATAAATGTTGGAGATGTCAAGGATGAGTCTCAGTTTTTGTTTTGTAGAATTAGAGATTTGTGATACTATTCACTAGAATAAATAGTAGTGGAATAGTACTTAGTTCTGTAGAATAGATAATTATTTCAATCCATAAGATGTGGAGTTTAAGGTACCTTTGAGACAACTGAGGAGTGATCAAGTAAGCATTTGGAAATGAAAATATGGAGCTCGGAAGAAAAATCTGGATGGAGATATAAATCTGTGAGCAACCTGTATATAGAAAGTAATGGAAGCCTAGAAAGTAGGTGAGATAGACTAGAAGGAGAGTATAGACTGAAAAGAACCACATATGAATATTTTATGAAGGTTGACTGTGCAAGGAAACAGAGATGGGAAGGAATGAAAATAAGAAATTGTTTTTACTATGGAAGCGGCAGAAAAAAGTAGTTAAAGGAAGAGGGATTGTAGAAGTATGTGAAAAATATTTGAGAAGTCAAGTGAAACTGAAAGATGCTAAGGCTTTAGTAATACTTATTAGTGACCTTTGTAAGAACTGCTTCTGCAGAGTAATGGAGCCAAAATCTACATTGGAATGCACTGTTGATTGAATGGAAGGTCTAGAAATGAAGATAATGATTATAGATCAGTTCTTTTTTTGGAATAAAAACAGAATACTTATATATTTTGTACATTTCTTTTCCTCATAAATCTCTTCCTTCATAAACAAGTAAATGAGATAAAAATATGAATAAAAAGAGGCATTCAGTAAGTCCTAGTGCAAGTGCTGTAGTTGTACAGTCCTCCAAAAAGCCAGGGAGCAAAGCGATGAGTGTCATGACACAGATTTGGAGTTAAGGCTCATTTATTATTCATTATTGTGAATAACCACTGATTATTAGTAAGGGATTATATTCTTCTATAGCAGTGGTTGGCAATTTCTTCTTTCTGTAAACAGTCAGCCAGTAAATACTTCAGGCTGTGCAGGCCATGCCGTCTGTTATAATATTCAACTCCAGAGTTATAGGTTGAAAGTAGCTATAGACAATACATGAATGAATGAATGTGATTGTGTTCCAATAAAACTTTATTTATGAACACTAAAATTTGATTTCATTATAAATTTCACATACCATGAAGGATTATTTTGATTTCTTTTTTTCAACAACTTAAAAAATATAAAAGTCATTCTTACTTAATAGGTTGTACTAAAACAGGCAGTGGTCTAGATTTGCTCTGCAGGACATGGTTTGCTGACCTTTGCTCTGTGGTGTTTTCTTTTCTAAAAAGTTAAGTGAAAAGTGTTATCACATTAGTGTTTAAAATTGCATTTCACCAACTTATAGTGTTATTTATTATCTTATATATCTGTTGATCATCTTTCATTTACTCTTCTATCTATAAATTGCTCATTAATGGCCTTTTCAGATTTTCCATGATACATTTTCTGTTTCTTTTTTATTCCAAACTGTTTTAATTTTTTGTTGCATGAAATTGATTTTCATTTCTGTTTCTGTCTTTTCATTGCTTGTATTTTACAAAAATGCTATTGATGTTTGCATATTTGTCCTTTATCTAGCCACCTTAATATTACCTCTATTTGATTCTTGTAATTTTTAGATCATTGTCTTGGGTTTCCTAAGTTTACAATCATGGCAGATGAAAATAATGTTTTGCTCCCTTTTCCCAATACATACTAAATTTATTTTATTTTATTGTGGAATACTATAAATAGCTAGGTCTTCTATAACAATGTTTAATAGTTAAACATTGTTTAACTGATATCAGACATTACTGAGTGTTTCTTAATTTTAATGAAATGATTATTAATATTTCTATGATAACATGATATGTTTATTGGTTATTTATTATCCAATTTAATTCTTATCTTAAATAGATGAAAATATTTTCACCTTTGATTAAATAGAATGGATTCACTTGTGTATTTAATTTTAACTCTAGTCATCATAAAACAAATGGACATAAAATTTTAAAGAAGAAAGAGTCATATTGATTGACACTGTACTTAACAGATAAAAGGACAAGCACCTAGTTCTATCAGAGTAGAGGATAGAAGCTACTTTTCCTGATTCTCCTTCCAGAAGTCTTTCATTGCATTCATCCAAGATCATTGATTGATTTGTGTATCAATCAGGTATGTACATATATAAAGAGACTTATTTCAAGGGATTGGCTTACACAATTGTGGGATCTGGTTTGTCAGTTCCAAAATCTGTAGGGCAGGCCAACAGAATGATACACTCCACAAATAGAATTTTTTCATCCTCAGGGAGACTTCAGTTTTGCTCTTAAAGTCTTTCAAGTGATTGCATGAGGACCATCAAGGGAATATCTCCGTTTTGGAGGATAATTTCCTTTATTTAAAGTCAACTGATTGTAGATGTTGACCATATCTACAAAGTACCAACACAGAAACACCTAGATTAGTATTTATTGAAAAGGTGGGTACTATAACCTAGCCAAGATGACACATAAAATTCACCATCACAGTTCTTTATCAGAACTTGAAATTTTGTATGCCTTGCACTAATAAACAATTAGGTGCAATTCCCAATCTAAGGGGAGTTTATGATTTAATGTAAATGTGGATGATGCAAATAAATTCTCTCTCTGGCTATAAAATCTCAAATAACTTCAAAGAACAGTAAATAATGTAGCAAATATTCAGATTTGAGTCCATATAGTCAAAACTTTAAAGGTAAATGAATACTCAGTCTTATAAATTATGTCAAATATATAGATTTAATGTAAGCTTCCTTATTTAGTCAGATATCCATTTTTTTTTTTGTTTAATAAAATGTCACAAAGGTCATAAACACTTTGTTACCAATTTAAGGGACTTCAATAAATAATTGTTTAATTATTTTCATTCCCATTCTTCCCTTCTCTTATCTAGGACCCAGGTTTCATATTGCATCAATAAGACAGTTTTCTGTGTGTTATATATTTATTTTTACAGGTTGGGTGATTCTAAGTTAAAAAAATTAATTGATTGCAATTTTAGAGTACATCTAAATTCAAGATTATAATGTGTACAGTGTTCTAGTACAATTAAGTCCTTTGATAACAAGGGATATTTAGAAGTAGTGATAATTTCTTAAGACATAAGTATTATTTCCAAGATACTTGAGACATCTACTCCTTTTAAAACCTTTTTACACAGGGACTGTAGACTTGATGATTTGGATACAGACTTGGACTTGAAAAAGCAGTAAATACTATTGCTACCATTGCTAAATTTTGAATCATTCTTAAAATGATCTTCTGCCTGACTTTCAGAGGGAGCATTTTATTGGAGTTACATTTTCTCACACATAATTAAAAATATTTAGGAGGTCAAGGAAAAGTTTCTTCTTGAATTACCTTTACCACATATTATGATAAGTGCTTATATTACTTGGTATTGATTAAATGTTTGTTTAAATGGCTGAGAAGAAAAAATAAGTGAGTGATTTTCTGTGGTAAGGCCTTCAAATTACTTACCAGGAGGAACAAAAGCACAATAATTTTTTAGTAAAATATCACTAGAGTTTATCTCTTAGAAATACACACAAAAACACATGACATACACATACCCTGGGTAGTTTAGTTACCTTTAACTTATATAGGCTCTGAGGAATCAATGGAGACTCATTAAATTTATAAAGATATAAAAATGCTCTTCCCTAATGTGTTTGCACTGTTGTTAAAAATCCAAAAGCTAGGTTGATAGCAAAATTTTGTTTAAGCATTGTTGTGGCATTTTAAAGAGAATAGACCTGAGTATAGAGCTATTTATTATAATAAAATACATTTTCTACTTTGAATTTTCTGTTTTCCTCATGGTATAACTTTCAACTAATTGTAATGAATAGTTTTCAAGAAAATGTTCAAGGTATTTTGCAGATATTAATATTCAAAACATATGTTTACATAAGTATATGTTTTGTTTTTTTATGTATAATAAACTTTATTTTTAAAGAAGTTTTAGATTACATAAAAGTTACATCAAAATATAGGGGATTCCTACTTACTCCACCCCCTTTACCTCTCACAGTTTTCACTATTAATAGCATCTTACATTAGTGTAGAACATTTGCTACAATTGATGAACAAATTTTGAAGCATTGCTGCTAACCATGGTCTATAGTTTTCATTATGGATTATACTTTGCACCATACAATTTTATAGGTTTTGACAAAATGTATAACGGCCTGCACCTGTCATTGCAATATCATGTAGAACAACTCCAATGCCCTAAAAATGCCCTATCTTCCACTTATTCTTCTCTCCCCGTACTTTCAGGACCTCTGGTAACCATTGTATTTATACCAATATTACAAGTTCTTCCATTACTGCAACAATAATAAGTCTAATTTGGTCCCTGGTTGCATTCCACCCTATGTTTGTTCATTTCTCAATCTTGAGGATTTTGGCATGGTGGCCTGCTCTGCTTTAGATTGAGAAGGGGCTTAGATAATATGGGGCAAATGGAAGGAGCTCTTTTGCTTGCAGTTGTAGTTACTTCTTGCTTTTTGGGATGGGGATTGTCCATCATCATCATTTTGTTAGTTGTCCTGGGAGAATCCAAAGAACTGGGATTAGATGTTGGCTGCAACTCTTCCCACAGTTTCTAGAGGAAGAGTACATTCCCTACTCTACCATCTTTGATCCCCTGTAGTATGCTTTAAAGTTAGGTAGTGTGATTCCTCCAATTTTGTTTATCTTTTTCAAGATGTTTTTGGTTATTCATGGCCCCTTACCCTTCCAAATAAATGTAATAATTGGCTTTTCCAATTCAGTGAAAAATGCTCTTGGAACATTTATGGGATTGCCTTGAGTCTGTAAATCCAATTTGGATACTATAGACATCTTAATGATATTTAGTCTTCCAATCCATGAACATGAAATATTCTTCCATTAATTTAGGTCTTCTTTGATTTTCTTTAGCAATGTTGTGTAGTTTTATGTGTACAAGTTCTTTACATTTTTAGTTGTTTATTCCTAAATATTTGATTCTTTTAGTTCCTATTATAATCACAATTTTCAAAATTTCCTCCTCAGATTGCTCATTATTAGTGTACAGAAATGCTGTATTATATTAATGTAACCGAGTTCTGCATGTTAATCTTATATCCTGTCACTTTGCTGAAGTCATTTATAAGCTCTAGAGGCTTGTAGATTTTAGGGACTTTCTACATAAAGGGTCATGTCATCTGAAAATAACGAAGATTTTATTTCTTCCTTTCAAATTTGGATGTGTTTTATTTCTTTTTCGTGCCGAAACAACATCCATATTTCCTCTTCAGTAATGAATGAGTTATTTCCCAACTTCTTTGTATGCTGCCAGAATATGCAAATTTCCCTCTAAAGGAAATTTCTTAACTGAAGAGACCCACCTTCCTGACACACCTCTTCTCCAATGAACTATTGCTATGAGTATAAAGGCTCAGTCCCCTCCCCTCCAACTTAGTACAATTCTAAAGGATCATCCCAGCTCCAGAACCCTCTGAGGGTTGGTTGGCATCTTTCTTAAGACTGCATCACAGCCCAGACTCTCCATCTGCTCAACCTGCTTCCTTTACTTTCCCTTCATCGTTGTTGAACCCAAGAACCCTCCTGAATTACCATGCTACATGCTATCCTCCATCTCAGAGGTTGTTTATCAAGGAATATACCCTGTAACCATCACTGAACTCTCATGAATGAGAGGCACAGGCTATTCAAAAGTATTCCCCTACATTTTATTACCACCAGTTAACCATGTGTGATTACCAAGAATCAGGTGTGTTTTCCCCAATCTGCTTATTGTAATTGTTTTTGTAATTACATCATTGAATTGAAGAGTTTATAAACAAATGAAGTAAGAGTGTGAAAATTTCTTTCTTTAAAAATCACTGATATAAAGTCTGCAATGGAAACAGGTGTGGGTGAAACAACTGTAAATAGTTTTAAAACTCACAAAATTCTATAAAAAATTTGCAAACATATTGATTCACTTAAATGACTTTTAAGTTCTTTCTC
Source organism: Tolypeutes matacus (assembly GCA_026826555.1). Lineage (NCBI taxonomy): Eukaryota > Metazoa > Chordata > Mammalia > Cingulata > Chlamyphoridae > Tolypeutes > Tolypeutes matacus. The sequence goes on along the minus strand of JAKSZT010053929.1, from coordinate 54,693,014 downwards.
TACTTAATGTAAAACAAAACCACAAGTTATAGAAGATGCATTCTGGGTGTGTTTGAAGTAAGAAAAATGATGACAAACTCTTATTAACGGGCCCATACTCAAAGAAAAGCCCTTGAGCCTACACCAAAATATTAAATAATGCCTTTACATTTATAATTTTATATTATAATAAAATATTTAATTATGAACATGGATCACTTTTACAGTTTTTCATTTAGCTAATAAACTATTGATCTCCAATGCATCAGATAATAAAACATAACATACTGTATAATAAAAACAAGTGAAATGTTATGCTGCCTTTAGTTTAAATCCATTTTTTAAAATAAGGTCAGGCATATAGTAGAAGTTTAGTCTTAAATGGTTTTAATGTTATTCAAAGCCAGATGATCTAAGTAAGAAAGAGTCCATACAATCTTCTGGTCTAGCTCAGTACCTTTATGTAATATGCATAAAGGAAATATTGGACTTTGCTAAAATGCAGATTGGATTCAGTATGTCTGTGGAGGAGATGGAGATTATGAATTTTTAACAAGGTTCCAGGTAATGTGGGAGCTGCTGCTCTGAGAACCAGGAAGATCTAAACAACTAGCACAGTCATCTCAGAACCATTAATTGTTTTATTTTGTTCTGAATTTGTATCTCATTTCTGACAAAGCAGTTCCTGTTTGCTACTTGCTAGTTAGGCACCACTTGCACTTCAGTTATACTCTGGTTTTCCTGTCATGTTTCTCCAAGTAAAACTCTGTAAATGATTGCTTGGTATCCATATTAGAGTTACTATTAAGTCTACTGCATAGTATGCTTAAACGGAGGTGATTCTTAAGTGATTTCTTTTTAAACTTATTATCTCAAAATACTTTCAAACTTAGAAGACAATTAAAAAATAATACAAACCCTATACAGAGAATTCCAACATACCCCTAGCCCCAGATAATCAGATCCACCAATTTTAACATTTTTGCTATGACTGTCATATCATTCCATCAATCCATCTACCTATCTGTCCATCTGTCTATCAATACATTTTCTGAATACTTGATCATATGTTTATACATTGTGATCCTTGAACATTTATAACTGCCATGTACATTTCCCAAGAACTAGGATATTTACTTATACAACAACCTTAAGGGCAGTTATCAAGTTCATGAAATTTAACATTGATAAAAAACTTATAGTTCATATGTCAATTTTTTCATATGTTTCAATAATATCCTTTTAAACCCTTTCTCCTCCCTTGATAGATCCTATCCAATATCATATATTACAAATTTAGTTGTCATTATGTCTTTAGTTGCTCTTCCAGTTTTTTTAAATTGTGGGAACATATATACATCAACTTTCCCATATCAACCACTTCCAAGCATACCATTCAATGGGATTAATCACATTCATGATATTGCAATACTTTTAACACCTTCTATTACTAAAACATTTCCATCTTCCCAAACAGAAACCATACACCTATTTTTCATTAACTCCCCATTCTTCCTGCCTCATGCCCCTGACAAACTGTATTCTAAGTTCTGTTTCATGGGCTTGCCTATTCCAATATTTTCTTTGTAGTTACCATGGGGTTTAAATTTAACATCCTAAATCTGTAACAATCTCATTTGCTTTGATACCAACTTAATTTCAATGTATACAAATTATGTTCCTATACCCCTTCTACTCCCACCTTTATGTAGTTCTTGTCATGAATTACAGGTTTATGCATTATGAGTCCTGAAACACTGTTTTATCATTATGTTTTAGGTATTCGCCTTTTAGATGCTATAGGAAGTAAAAAGTGGCATTACAAACCAAAAATACAGTAGTACAAGAATTTATATTTATCCATGTAATTATCCCCACCAGAATTTGTTATTTCTTCATATGGCTTTGATCTATTGTCTATTGCCCTTTGCTTTCAATCTATAGAACCTTCATTAAAATCTCTTGTAGGGCTAGTGTAGTGGTGAAAACTTCCCTCAGCTTTGTTTACCTGGGAATGTCTTAATTTCTTCCTCATTTTTAAGAGACAGTTTTGTTAGACATAGGATTCTTGGTTGGTAAATTTATACTTTCAGCACTTTTAAAATAACTGATTTCTGTTGAGAAATTAGCATTTAATCTTTTTTTTATTATAGAAATTATGGATTTACAGAAAAGTCATACATCAAATATATGGTTCCCATATACCACCCTATTAACACCTTGAAATGGTGTGGTACATTTGTTACAATTGAGGAAATCACTTTTATAATTATACTATTAACTACAATCCCATGGTTTAACTTAGGGTTCATGTTTGTGTTGTGAAGTTGCATTGAATCCCTTTTAAAATTTTTATTCTAGCAGCATATATACAACCTAAATTTTTCCATTTTAACCACATTCAAATATATAATTCAGTGCTGTTAATTATGTTCACAATGTTATGCTACCATCACCACCATCCATTACCAAACTTTCCCATTATCCAAAATAAAGATTCTGTATATTTTGAGCTTTAACTCCCTATTCCTTACCCCTACCCTTTCCCTCTTAATCTGCACTCTAGATCTGACTTTATGAGTTTGACTATTCTAATTATTTCATATCAGGAAGATTATACAATATTTGTCCTTTTGTGTCTGGCTTATTTCATTCAACATAATGTCTTTAAGGTTCAAACATGTTGTCACATGTATCAGGAGTTCAATACTTTTTAAGACTGAATAATATTCCATTGTGTATATACCATATTTTGTTTATCCATTCATCAGTTGATGGACAGTTGAGTTGCTTCCATCTTTAGCAATTGTGACTATGTTGCTAGGAACACTGGTGTGCAACTATCTGTTTGTGCCCCTGTTTTCAAATCTTTTGGTTATACACCTATAAGTGAGATTGCCAGATGATTTGGTAATTTTTCACTTAACTTTCTGAGGAACAGCCAAATTATGTTCTACAGCAGCTGCAACATTTTACGCTACCACCAGCAAGGAACGAGTGCTCCTATTTCTCCACATCCTCTCCAACACTTAGAGTATCCCATTAAAAAAAAAAGCAGCCATTCTAGTGGCTGTGAAATAGTATCACATTTTGGTTTTAATCTGCATTTCCGTAATGGCTAATGATGTTGAGCATTTTTCATGTTCTTTTGGCCATTTTTAGATTTTCTTTCGAGAAATGTCTATTGAAGTCTTTTCCCATTTTTTAATTGGGTCGTTTGTATTTTTGTCATTGAGTTGAAGGATTTAAAAAAATATATCCTAGATATTAAGCCTTTATCAGATATGTTGTTTCTAACTCATTGTGTAGGTTGTCATTTTATTTTCATGATAACATCCTGTGATGCACAAAAGTTTTACATTTTGATGAAGTTCCAATTATCTATTTTTAATTTTTTTGTTTGTGGTTTGAATATAAAGTCTAAGATACTGTTGTCTAACACAAGGTGCTGAGGGTGCTTCCCTAAGTTTTCCTCTAGGATTTTTTATAGTTCTGGCTCTTATATTTAGAACTTTGATGCATTTTGAGTTGATTTTTGTATATGGTGTCAAGTAGGGTTTCAGCTTCATTTTTTTTGCAAATGGAGATCCATTTTGGCAGTCCAATTTGTTCAAGAAACTATTTTTTCCTAATTGAGTGGTGTTTAGTTCTTTGTAAAAAATCAGTTGGTCATAAATGTGAGGGTTGATTTCTAAGCTGTCGAACTTCAATTCCATAAGTCTGTATGTCTGTCTTTGTGCCAGTACCATGCTGTTTTGATTACTGTGGCTTTGTAATAAGTTGTGTGATTGAGAATTGTGAGTCCTCCAACTTTGTTCTTCTTTTTCAAGATGCTTTTGGCTATCTGGGACCCCTTACCCTTCCATATAAATTTGATGATTGGCTTTTCCATTTCTGCAAAGAAGGTTGTTGGAATTTTGATGGAAATTGTGTTGAATCTGTAAATCACTTTGGGTAGAATTGATATCTTAACAATATTTAGTTTTCCATTCCATGATCAGGGAATACCCTTCCATTTATTTAGGTCTTCTTGGATTTCTTTTAGCCATGTTTTGTAGTTTCCTGTGTACTAGTCCTTTACATCCTTGTTTATATTTCTCCTTATATATTTCACTCATTATTTGCTATTGTTAATTGAATTTTTTTCTTGATTTCCTCCTTAGATTGCTCATTACTAGTGTATAGAAACACTACTGATTTTTGCATGTTGCTCTTGTTACCCACCTCTTTGCTGAATTCATTTATTAGCTCTAGAAAGTTTGTTGTGGATTTTTCAGAATTTTTTGCATATCATGTCTCCTAAAAATAGGTGTAGAAGATTGAAATATTTTATGAATCCCAAAAAGAGAAATGTTATGTGTATTATTTGGCTAAAGGGGTGCTGATGCAAAGTACTAGAAATCTGTTGGCTTTTATAACAGGTATTTATTTGGGGTAGAAGCTTACAGTTACAAGGCCCTAAAGAGTCCAACTCAAGGTTACTTTTCTCACCCAAAGTCTGTTGCCATGTGTTGAAGCAAGATGGCAGGCGTTATCTGCAAGGGTTCTTTCTCTCTTAAGGCTCTGTGGGCAAGGCTTCTTCTGATCTCAGCTGTAGACTGGAGGGCTCATTTCTTTCTGGGCCTGCTCAGGGCTCTGTTCTCTTCAGATGCAAACTATCAAACAAATGGCTCATCTCTCTCTGGGTACCCAGGTCTGATATAAATGGAAACACAGAGAGAGACTTTCTCAGACAGAAATAGGAAAAGGAACCCACCATGTTTGATCCTGCCATGTAAGAGAGAGGATACAGGATTGCTTAAGCACAAAGGCCCAAGAAGCTGGGCCAACAGAGCAGCTCAGGAGAGATGGTGAACCTGGAGGGGGAAGGCTGAAACCTTGACAGAGATCAATGGCCATCTTGCTTCACCACATGGCAACATGCTGGGATCAACAGTAGCTGACTTTGGTGAGAAAGTATCTCTAATGGTGCCTCAGTCTGGATTTTCACAGCTTTGAAACTATAAGCTTTTACCCCAAATAAATCCCCTTTATAAAAGCCATCCTATTTCTGGTACTTTGAACTGGCACCCCTTTGGCAAATTAAAACAATAGAGAAAGTTTTACTTCTTCCTTTCCAATTTGGATGATTTTTTTTTTCTTGTCTAATTGCTCTGGCAAGAACTTCCATTGCATTGTTGATTAAAATTGGTGAAAGTGGGCATTCTTGTCTTGTTCCTGAACTTAGAGGAAAAGTGTTCAGTCTTTCACCATTGAGTATGCTTTTAGCTGTGGGGTTTTTATAGATGCCCTTTATCATGTTGAGGAAGTTTCCTTTCATTCCTATTCCTAGTTTTCTAAGTGTTTTTTTTTAATCAAGAAAGGGTATTGAATTTTGTCAAATGCCTTTTCTGGATCAATTGAGATGATCATGTGTTTTTCCCCCTTCATTCTGTTAATGTGTACATTAATTGATTTTCTCAATTAACCTTGCATACCTGGGGAAAATTCCACTTGATTGTGGTGTGTAATTCTTTCAGTGTGCTGTTGGATTCAATTTGCTAGTATTTTGCTCAGGATTTTTGTATGTATGTTCATAAGTGATATAGATCTGAAAGTTTGTTTTCTTGTGGTATCTTTATCTGGTTTGGCATGAAGGTGATATTGGCCCAGGAGAATGAATTGGGAAGGGTTCTCCATCCTCAATTTGATTATAATATGCTGTTGTGTGGTATATCTGGGTTTATCCTATTTGGCATTTATTGAACATATTGGGTATGTATATTCATGTCTTTCATCAGATTTCTGCCATTATTTCTTTGACTATTTGCTCTGCCCCTTTCTCTTCTCCTTCTGGGACTCCTACAATACATGTATTGTTATACTTGATGGTGTCCCACATGTTTCTCAGGCTCTGTTCTCTTTTGTTCATTATTTTTTCTGCTCCTCAGAATGAGTGATTTCAATTTTTTTTTCTTTAAATTCACTGATTTTTTCTTCTATCAGCTCCACTCTGCTGTCTAGGGAATTCTTAATTTCTTTAATTTTGGTGTTCACTTCTGTTGGGATTATTTTCATAATTTCCTTCTCTCTAATGATATTCTCTTTTTCATCTACTGTTTTCCTGGTTTCTTTTAGTTCTTTGTCTATGTTTTCCTTTAGCTTTTTAAGCATATTTAGGACCATTCTGTAAAAGTCTTTTTCTGGTATGTCCCAGATCTAGTCCTCCTCATCCATGGTTTTTAATGCTTAAAAATGTCTAGATCATTGCTTCCTGTTTCTTTGTATGTTTTGTAATATTTTGTTGGAACCTAAACATTTTGATATTTTAGTGTGTTTATTGCTGGACTTTAGACTCTGCGGCATCAGTTCCTTAAGCTTCTATCCAGCTAGTGTTATAACCAACTTTTCCTTGAATACTGGGAGTTAACAAAAGAAGAAGAAGAGGAGGAGGAGGAGGAGGAGGAGGAAGTGAAAAAAGAAAAACATCTTTCTCAATCTTTGCAGATTGACCTGCCTGGATGCTCTCCTTAGGGCTTGCTTATGCAATGAGTTTTGAGAATAGCTCCAGGCTAAAGGTTAGGGGCCTCCCTGATTCTTTGTGGGCAGGCTTTTTGTCTTGCCCATGCACATGTGGCTCTAGGAATTCCCGTTTACACAATTATGAATGTTGCCTCTTCCTAGGAAACAGTTTCATCATGTTCCCCAACACTGCATTGTATGTCCTATAGCCAGCAATTCTTTGCCCTATGCTGTATGACTTGACTGATCTCTCACAGAGTTCTGTAGAAGAGCTCTCTGAACTACCTTCTACACACATGGCAAGTTCTGGCAAATCTCTTAGGCCATCCAGACAGATTTAGCCAGGCATTTATGCTCCCAATATGTGCACAAAGGTTACTCTGCTCCCTCTGGAATGGGGACAAGGGATCTATACTAGGAAAGTGGGTAAGCTCCACACCAAGCCAATGAGGGGTGGAGGAGTGACTAAAGAGTGTGCCATGAGATCCTACTGCTTTAAATAGCCTTTTTGATGCTGGATTTTATCTGGGTTCTTGGCTAAACTACAAGAAATGAATTTCAAGAGCAAGCCAGGTTAGTTAGGTCAGTAATTTATTAAGGAATGGAGAGAAGAGAAATGGGAGAAAATATCAGATTAAGGGACAGGTAGAGAGGAAGGGGCTGAAAAGTGAAAAATAGGGCTGATTTACAGACTACAATTCCCCATTACAGATGACAAATTCCTGGGTTTACTTGTGTGCTGATCCAGGCAGGGGGAGGGGAAGAAAGCAAGAACAGGGGGCATTTTGCTTTGGCGCTTGCCTTTTAAACCATTCATTATTCCACCCCTTTGTTAATGACAGGGGAGGAGTCCCAGCTGTTTGCTGTTTTGATTGGTTATCTCATCCATCAATCCCCGTAGAGGGCCCTATGATAAGGCTCCTGGAGAATATCCAGGATTCTCCTGGCTTCCAGAGGGAATCTCATTCTGAATGGGAGTTCTTGCAAGTTCTTCCAGTAGGCAGCTGTCTTGTGGGGTATTGTGGCCACATGTTCAGTGGTGGTGGTTTTTCTGCTAGGTTCCAGATCTATTGATTCCTAATCTACCAGCCTGCCTCATTTTTACTGATTTGGCACTTGCCTTGTTATTGCAGTTCTTTAACTGTTTTTTGGAGCTTTAAGAAAGATGTTTCTGACAATTATTGCTGGTTGTTCAAAGCTGAGGGGAGATGGAGTCCTGAAGCATCTCACTCTATCATCTTAGTCATGCTCACTTCTGATGGGACAACTCTTCCTCTATTCCTAAAATTCCTAAGAGTCCCTGGCAGTAAGGTCCTATTGCAAAAATGAATAGTCATGCTGTGATGTATAATAGAAATATTTGCTGGTCTTGAATGAATAGAAGATTTGAATAGCAATCTCCCTGTAGTGGGAAAATCTATGTTTCAACTTAGTGCAGTAATTTCAGATAAAGTGGTCTTTTCTGAGAAGATGGGATTGGATGTGTGTGTCTAACAGAAAGGGATTATAGAGCTAATATAGCATCTTGCTTTAAGAGGAGTTTAGTCTTTGTTGTGAAATTTTTTCACGTTATGAAGTTGGTAAAAACAGAAATAATTGAAAGGCTTATCCTGCTTTGGGGACATTGAACATTTTTCTATTACTGGACATTTATATTTTTCTATGTTATATTATATTGTGAAAAGTTCACACATTTTTTAATAGCCAAAAGGACAGTTTTGTGATAATTTTTCCAAAAAACAGTGTTTTTTTTTTTTTTTTTTGGTTGAAATAGTTTTAAAAAGCATTTTCCCTATTAAATGGTATTTAAAAACAATAGTTGTGGGATTTTTTTGTTTTTGTTTTTGTTTTGTTTTTGGCTAGTGAGGAATACAAAATACTTCTGTATTTTTCTTAACCTTGTCCCACATTTTTTTGAATTTTTAAACAAACCTCAAAAAAATTACAGCCCTGATTAATCAGCATTATAAAATAGTTGGAAAACAAATAATTGGAAAATTTTTACAAATATAATTTTAAAAGAAAACTATATAAGCATAGATAAGATTTCTATGATAATGAACCATGGAAAAGACTTGTGGCTTTAATGATTATCAAAATGATTTATTGTGTTCAATGTTTTTTAAACACCATAATCAGTGAGACATAACATGATGCCGGATAGATTAGTGGTAGACAATCAAAAATGTACTCTTTAGTCTCCTGTTTGCCATACTCTATCAATCTTTTCTAGAAGGCATGCAGCAAATTATTGTTAATTATATTATATAAAAATAGTCCAGTGTATTATAAGAATACTTGTCTTCATTTAAGATACAATATCATGGGTAATTTGGGTTTCAATAATATAACAAAGCTGACAATATTGAACAAAAATTTCTCAGGTTGAAAAATAATTTATAATAAAAAGAAAACACCCTTCATCTTGTCTGAAATCATATGGCTTCATTACAATGTTAATTCAGAAAATAGGTTTGAGAAGCTAATATTTCCTAAAAGAAAAGAAAAAAAGGAAAATCTTATAAGATTGACTGCATAGGCATTAAAGATATCTGTATGGAAAATAAAAATCTTAAAGACAAAATAAAAATCTTAGACAAATATTTTTGAGCTAGTAATTGTACTGTCCCAGACAATTCCACTTTATATACATAAATGCTACTTGCCCTTTATAATAATTTTATATACATAATTATAATCATAGAAAAAAGAGAAGAAAAGTATGGCTTTGATGCCACAGTTTATTATACCATTTGTCATTCAATACTGCGTTAAATTTCCACCCTAATGATGAGGTCTGGTGGGAAGAAAAGGTAAAGGCAGTATGCACAAATGGGCTAGACCTATGGCTTATAAAGACCCTGTACTTGGCTCAAAATGTAACAGATTTGCAATACTAACCTATAACATTTCCTTTGCAAGTAGTCACTATGGCTTATTTTTAAATTTACATATTTAATTTGCATATGTAAAACTGAACTTTGCTTTGACACCATTATAACTAAGCACATCATAAACCATAGCAAGGGAGAAAAAATACAACAACAACTTAGCATCCTGGGATAAACTAAAAATATGTAACATGCTGTCCAGCACTAGTCTCCAGATAAATGCAGACATGAGCCCTTTGCTAACTTCCTAACATAAACTACTTCATCTGTGACTTTTGCAACACTGACATGTAAAGAAATGTGACTACCTTTACAGATAAGATAAAGATATAATAATGCTGTGAAAAAAAAAAAACAGCTTCTTTTTCCCACTGTCAACTGAATGACAATAACCTTGGTTTTTGTGTTTTCAGATAGATATTGCATCCTTTCATCACTGAGCCAGTTCTTCTGAAGTCTGGACTCTCTTTCAAAGCATTTTCAGGTAAAAGCATAGTTTTTATTTTGCTAACTTTTTTTTTTTAGGAGGTACTGGGCATTGAACCCGGGACCTGGTACGTGTGAAGCAGGCATTCAACCGCTGAGCTACACCCACTCCTTGCTAATGGTTTTATGTATGGGTTTTCCTTCCAAAGATGGCATACCCAACCAAAAGCTCAGATAGATTCAACCACTGATGCTTAGTAAACAGAATTGTCCAAAAAGTTTAGCTCATGGGTCCCTCACATACATAGCCTTTCCTATTGCTGACATAACATGTAGAGTATTGGAAACCTAAAGTTTAAATATATTAACTACATCTTAAAAAAAAACAAAAACCTTGTGCATTAATTAGTATTAAGTGCTGTGCCTACATACCTAGTAAATATAATAATATCTTTTGTTTGCTAAATCATATGCAGAGGAATATTAAACATGTTAAAAGTCTTAGCAAATAATTCATTTTCTAAATAGTTAATATACCTGCCTATAAAATTAAAAAAAACTTTCTTAAGTGCTGCCTTTATTTTGCTTGCCGTATACTTATCTTATTGTTACTTATGTTGTCTTTGTAAGTCTATGTCTAGAACATCCTCCAAAATAATATAAAAATTTTCTTCTCCCATAATCAACAAAAAGTAACTACAAAAAATAAAACCTTCACTCACTTTCCTTATATAAAAAATACTTTCAAAACCTATCCTGTTAAGAATAAAAAGAGTATAAACACAAGGTGGGATTTGATAGCTGGAAAATGTGCTTACTAAACATTTCTTCACTTAAGCAGCTCTAAAAACTCTAATATACTAATTAAACTGGTTTTTTATTAATCTAATTTTAAAAGTTTACTTGTTGCACTTAGTTCCTTGGGGATATTAACCAAACCTTCTCAGTTTTGCTTACTGGAATAAAATAATGTCTCAAAGCAAAACCAAACAGAATGGTTCAGAAACACCTTATAACCCAGTAAATCTGTAACTTTTTTCAAAAACAAAAAATCTGATATCCTTAAGTGGTTGGCTAAAAAAGGAGCCATGAAAACCTTGCACCTGCACAACATTTATCTAAACTGTGGTTTATTAGCTGCTAAAACCAAGGACAAGTCGAACATGCTTAAGACAACAAAAGACTAAGAAATTGCATGTTCCCTCCTCATAAGATCGCTAGCATCACTTGTTTGTTTTGTTTTTGTTATTTTTACTTATTTTTCATCAAATCTACCTCTTTTTTTTTTTGCCTTTAATAACACTAGCTTCCATTCTCACTTTGAACTGGTTTGGGGAAGATTCCCCCAGTTCCTTGCCTGTGGACCATTAATAAATCACCTTCTCACTGAGAAATGTGTTTTTCCTTTGTAGGGCCAGATCACAGTGCCCTTCTATTAAAAGTAGCTTTGCTTACAGTAACACATTTAGGGGTAAATCCAACCATTCAAAGATAGCAGTTTTTCTCTTTCTTTGTGTTTCAGATTCTACTTTTTTTTTTATCTGAAGTATATCTGGTTCCTGGTAAGGTCTCCTTCTCTTGTATGTGGTGGTCATTTATGACTTCTGTTGGTGGTAAAACATTGTGAATCTAGTTTTGATTGTAGGATTTAATGAACAGGTAACAAAGGACAGGAAGTGTGGGTTTTTCTTTATTTTTATACTTTACTTTAGTTTCTTTGTCTTACTGATTCTGCTATCACCTCTCTTTTGGGATACCCTTCTCTGAGCTATGGGAATACAAAACATTACAAGACATAAATTTAATAAGATCACTGACCTATATCAGTTGTGAGGTTGAAAGGTTCCTTGTGTCACTTTTTGTCTTTAATATAGAAGATTATTTTGGTCTGCTGACTTCTGATAGCATACTCTTTGTCATTTGACTGGTTCGTATACAATCAAGAGCTCAAATCATTTAAGGAAAAACAAACAAACACAAAAAACAAAATGTTGTGCCCACTGGAGTGGAGAGCAGGCACTGGATCAAAGAACACCATAACAAGCATATCTAGATACCCTTTATGCATCTCAAGACCTTCCTATACCAGAGCTGAAGCAACAAATAGTTGAGTTTTTGTTGATAAAGCAAAGTGTATGCTGTCTTTGCCTATGTCTAAATTTGAAAAACTGAGGCTGACAGTTTTCTATATGTCTATGTGTGTATAAATGTAAAAATACAAACAAAACAAAACAAAACAAAAAAACCTTTCCTCTCCTCGCAAAAAGTTATTTACCTGTTGTTTATAATTGTAATTTTTAATTTTTAATTTTCTTTTTGTCTGTGGCAGGCATATTCTTCCTTTCATTTTGGGAACTTTTAGATATGAACTGTTATTAAAACTTCTATCACGTTTGCACACTATAGTGATATCTAATTTAAATAGAAAGATCATTAATAAAGGGGATAAAATGTATAAAAATATAAAGAAAATAGGAACCGATTTTGATGGTTTAGAGAGCAGTACTCTAATTTCTAAGATAAAGTTAACTAGCTTTAATTACAATTGTATGAATGCAGCTGACTGTGTATTAGAATTGAAATGCAGATGAGATATGAAAGATTACTTCTGACTTATCCAGAGTTCTTAGTTTGAGTGTAAGCTTTTTTCCCCTTCCTCCCTACCTCCTTATCTCTCTCTCTCTTTCTTTTTATAGCACATATGTTTAATTATCTTATGACCATGAATGCAAGAAATGCCTCAATAAGTTCAAACAGATAATAAAAATGATGGTATAAAGATGGTTCAATCACAATTTTACAAGCTTATTTTCAAGAGTATAAATAGAACACTATTAAAAATAGTTTAAAAGTTAACACATTATAGTGCTTAATATTTCCATAAAGCATACAAGATGTTGGTAAGGCTTACATTTGAATTTGATGCAGAATTTTTACTTGCATTGAAATATATATATATATTTTTCTCAGCCACTTTGTATTCAATGATATTATGAGTCTGGAAGAGACTTGGTTGTGGGTACCACTTGTTTTCAGCTCTGATTGTGCAGTATCAGCAAGTGCACTTTGTATCTTTTCCAGAAGCATATCCCCTCGATAAACAACATCCTCTAGACATAGCAGCTTCATGTTTTTCTTCTTCTAGCTTATGCAACCTAGCAGCATAACATAACATCTATCAAAACATTAATATCTTTTGCTGTTCTTGCAATTATTACTCCAACAAAGGTGGGCATATTCTTCTGTAAGATTAGTTGGCTGACCTTTATTAATTGCTTTCTGAATATTACTAAAAGAGGCAGGAGAACCACACTGCTGCATCACTCCAATGGCATTACAAAACTGATCTGCAAGCGAGTTCATGGCGTCTTGCAGCTGCGTGGGTCGATCAGCCATTTTGTTTCTCTCTCTCTCTATTGCCCCTGCTCACCTTCTCCTGAAGGAGCTAGGGAAGTCTTATAAAAATAAATGAGACAAGTGAAGATGTGAAGAATATTTTTGTCTTCTAATAACAAAAAATTTTTCATGAATATTGAAGTTAAGCCAATATAGTTCAACCTTATTTGGACAAAAACTGCACAAAACACATATGGAATGGGGAGTGGCACCCACTGACTGTAAAATCGATATCCTGGAGTCTCCTTGCTTATATACTCTGTATCTGTACTATGATCCCTACTCAGGGCTCAGTCTAAGAGTTAGTGACTTACACTCTGCATAGAGTAGTCACCCCCAAATTCCCCTAATCTCCTGAGGGTTTGATAAGACTCTTTTATGTGTGCGAAATATCTTATGAACATATGGATTGGTATTCCTTTGCGTAACTTTGGAAAAATTAATAAATTATAGCTCCTATTTTGATTGACTTATAGAGACTAATAAGCACTTATGTAAAATATAAGCTGAAAGAAAAACTCAAGAGTTTCAGAACTGAGGGGGAAAAGTTCGGTTGATGTTTTTGTGGAGCCCCTAATTATATAAACAATTTAATTAAAATATGAATTATAAAATTCATGTGAGGTATCAATAAAGATTTAGAGAAATGGTTAGTGAAAATATATTAAATATTGGTTGCTTTTCTGATCCTTCACATTGTTCAGATACCATCTCTTGCTCTTTAGGTCCAGGAACCATTTCTTCATGTTCTTTATTGTCACTTGTACGTTCATAGCAAATTTCATATCTCCCACCACATGAAAAAAGTGACAACACTGTTATTACTTATGGTGCAATGGCTCTTGGGAACCTATTAGTATTGAAATAATATAGATCTTCTTGTCTCTGCAGTTCTTTAATATTTATTTAATCCTGGTGAAATCATTACTCATGATGATGCTGTATCATCCATCAGCCATTGCATCTTCCATGAATACTATATTCCAATGACTCTTTGAGTAGTTGTTATTGTGCTTCATTGAAAATGACCACAAATGTAAGACTTACCCAGAGTATATAGTAAAATGTGAATGATATTTTGTGTTCTAGTCATGTTCAATTTATCATTTGGAATTTTATAGTGTGAACTTGGAACACCACAGTTTCCAATCATGCTTTCTTGATGTGTCCACCCCCCCTTCCCTTCTGCACACTGCCACCAGTGGGGGACGTATATGAAGAAATATGTGCAGAACAAGAGCAGTGACATCCCTGCAAGAAATGATCATCCCTCTTCAGGGTTGGCTTATGACCAGCCTGAGAGTGCACAACAACCCCATTTTGATAAAGACAAGAGTGGACATTGAATGGAAAAGCCCATGACATTCAAGAATGACAATCTCAGGAGTCCTTGCAAGTAATGAGTGTAGCCACCCCCAGAGGACTGTCAGTCATGTAGTGTGGAGCAAATGGATGGGGTGGGATAACCAATCTGGGGACCAGCAAAATGGGATTGGGGTGGACACACAGGATAAAGGACACCTGCTCTCATCCTTGCTGCCCTCAGGTGTTGTAGACCAGAGGTGACAATGCAGGGGGAACACTGACAGCAAGCCCTCACATAGGATTTAAACTTAAGTTTTGGCAGTAGTTTGTACATGGCTTGACAAGTCTTGATTGTACATCTCCCAGAACTCTGAACTTGTATCATGTCCCACGTGAACAAGAATCACCTCCAAACACCATTACCAACAATGTTGGCACCATTCTGGTGGCCCAATCTTGCTTGATCCTGTGAAAGAAATTACTGTTTTGACCTGCAGGGACGTTTCTGCTTCCAGGAAACAGAGCATAGACAGAGCATTCTGGGATAACCTCATAGAATTATGTCTAGATGTCTGGAGACTATAAATGGGGTAAAAGGTAGGAGAATGGCCCAAAGGGGAGGAATAGAGATACCATGAAAGACCTGGAGCTAATACAGCACTAGGTCTGAGTTTGGGGTATCTTGCTTGGACAGAACTGCTGACCTTGGCTAGGCCCAGGCTGAAGGAGGGCAGCACTTCAAAATCTAGGGCCCAGGGAAGGGGGTCCAAGGGTAGCATATTGCAGCTGAAAGTCTACGAGGTTCAGTAGAAGAAAAATAATAGACGTGTTTGTTTATTTAGGGAAAAGCTTGGCATTAATACAGTAAATTCCTTGAAGTATAGGCATTTTCATGTATAATATGGTTACTATGTTTCAGAGTTAAATATTCACTTAATTATATTTGAATGTCTAAATACATATATACACATACATAAAATATTAAAGTTATTAATCAAAGAAAATTTATAAATGGCAAAAAGGAAAAATAGTTCAGAATAAACTGATCTTTGGATATACAGTATTCTCTTAACATGGCAAAGTAAAATATTATGCAGTTCCAGTTATACACAACTTGCTAATATAGCACTGCATTCTATATATCAGGCTCTAATTTTTTTTGAGAAGCTAGATTAAGGCAAATACTATACAAAACACCTTTGCTGAGTCACTTTACTTTTCATGGAAATGTAGTTATTCATATATGTTCAAAAAGAATATATCCTCTTTCCCACCAGGATATAACTGGACAAATCAAATTTGCAGCCATGACCATGTCACTCAATTAAACATGACATGACACTCAATTAGATACAATAATCTTGTTATTTATATAACAAGGATTATACAAGCCTTCCCAGGAAAATGGCCTCATACTTGCTCTGTGATTGATGGAGTCCTATCCTCCTACTCTATATGTTGGAAAGAATTACTCTTATGGTGAGTGGCCTTTAGGAAGAGAAATTAAAATTATGAAAAAAAGTCAACTTTTTAATTGTATTTGTGTACTGTATCCTTCAGATATTTTCTAAAATGGTATCCTTCAGGTATTTTCATAAGTATAAAACGATCTCTTGCAAGATTTATTACAAGGATATTCATTTCAATATTTTTTATTATAAAAATAATCTGGATACAACCTAAACAATCAAAATTTTAAAAGTAGATATATATACATAAATATATGAAATAAAGATATATATATAAACACACATAATTTTTAGTGTCACTAAATTCAACCTACTTATATACACATGGGAATACTCGGGCACTTTTGTTATCACCCATAAGAAATAAAGACAGGTGTTGACTTTACTTTTAATTTCAGTTCCATCTGTACAGTTTAAATTTTTTCTATGTGCATATATTGTATTTGTAATAAAATTAGTTTAAATTTTTAAAGACGAAGTTTTGCTGTATGTAGACAGTAACTCGATGAGGGGAGGAAGTATTATATACCCAATGCTTAGGACAACATCTGGCGACTAGTAAATTCTCAACAATATTTATTCCATGAGGGAAACTCTAAGATGCACTCTCAAGTGAAAGAAAAATGCTCAATATTATATTATAAATAATAGTTAGTATTAAAAACATGCTATTATATAAGTGCATAAAATAATCTTCAAGAAGACAGACAAAACTCTTACATACATTACTATATATTTTTACATTATTTATATTGAGTTCATATTCCAGTAGTGGTAATTAGGTATAATAAAATAATCACACTATGTTTTCTGCCCCTATTATAGGTATTCATGTCCACTCTTTATATGATATCAAGTGCTAAAAAAATAAATCTTTGGTTGATATTACAGTTGTAAGATTGATTCTGTAGTCTTGGTATGTTTTATCCTATTGAGTTAAGAATGCAATGAATAAACATGGATAAATTGATAGTGTTTGATATACATTTTATGTTTATTGGTATCATATAACATGCTCATATAAAAGTACACACACACCTATCCATGTGCTTATAAATGCCCACATACATACATGGATTTAGATCCCTTGAAAGTGATATAAACCAAAATAAAGATATGCAATAGAGAAGAAATTTGTCCTTGACCTTCCAAAGGATCTGTTTTCATTTTTTATTGCATATAGATGATTTATATTCTTGTTATTGTAAATATTGTATCTTTTTCATACTTGTTTGTGTGAAATGTTTTAATTGCTCCCATTTATAAAGGTACCCTCAATTTCCAGACATGTTTTGCTCAGTTGCTTCAAACAAAGTGGCTGAGATAGATGGCAGAATTAAGACCATAATGTTGTGAGTTCTACATTAATTTTTGACTTTAGATGTTGCAAAAATCTAAATCCCTTAGAAGGAGTACTATATTATATTAAAATCTATTAGAATTTAAAATAAAAAAATTATAATAAGGTTTCCACAATCAAATAATGATAACTCCTAGAAGGGAGTTTATAGGCATTACAGGCCTTGAAATCTAAATAGGAGACAAACAGGTGAGTTTATTTCATCAAATCATAGTCCATTCTTCTACATAAATGTCATCAAATATATTAGAACATATTAGTTAAAAACAACCTTTTGTGGGTTCAAATTTTAGCCTTATCATTTATTAACTGAGGGATAGCAGGCATGTTAATTAACGTGAGTTTCTGTTACCTCATCTGTAAAATATGACTAATCAAAGTACCTTTTTTATAGGTTTGTAATGAGTATGGAATAAACGAATCCATGTACAGGATGTGGAACAATGTCTAGTACATCATTATTTTTCAATATTTAACATTATTAGCACACACCAATATGAAATAGTTACATATTATAGATATTGTTACTTATACATAAACAGTCTTTTTAAACAAATAATCTTAAATTAATTTAAATAGTTCAGTTCAAAAAAAGTAAAAGAAATTTTCACACATGCAATTACATAATATATACCTGTGCCATTACATTTTTAAAAAAATTTCTCTGGGTAATTAGTTCCAAGGTATATTGCTGACTTTACAAATTACAATCCTTCACAGCACTTCTGAGAATAATTAAATACAGGCTGGGGACAGTTTCTCCTATGACAGATTTATATTAATACATTAATTAACATAAAATATCATCAATTTAGTGCTTGCCAAATGACACATCTCAGTTCTCAGTTTTAAATACTACCACGTTTCTCATATCCTGGAAATCTCTCTATTCCATATCTATTGCTAAATATTTAGCCAGACTTTTTTTTGCCATTTTGGAATCAATCTTCTAATTCAAAGTAGCCTCTCCTGGCTACTCTGAAATCCAAGATTCAGGTGGATAAAAATCTTCCCTCAATTTCACCAGGAAAAAAAGAGCCCTTTTGTTTTTCTGTTTTTTTCCTCCTGTATTGGCCATGTTTTCCTGTCTATTTTCTGGTGTCTTAGGTTCTAACCCTTCACTGTCTTAATAGCCCCTGAAGAACTTTTCTCCAACTAAGTGTAGACTCCCTTTCCTGTGGTACCTCCAACAAAACTTGCTTATGAGGTTTCCATTTTATTCCTGTATATATAATTATATAGGTATCCAAGGATTATCTATGAACTGTTTGAGATTTAACAATTGGATTCCTACTCCTCTGGTTAATGGATACTCTATCACAAATAGAAATGAAAGGTGTGGCAAAAGGGTCTAGAGGAATAGAGTTTGTATGTAGTAAATGGTATTAACTCTAAGCCCAGAGTCAAGACATCCATGTTTAATTCTTATTTATTTCCTCTGCTTCTTGAGAAAATTGTTTAATCCCTCTGAGATTCCTCATAGGTTAATGGGATAATAATACACTCAAAAGTTATTCTAGGGCAAGGATTCTCCAAGTGTAGTCTGAAGAGCTCTGAAGGTTTGAGACATTTTCAGAGTCTATGAGTTAAACCATTTTCCCAATAATACTAAGACATTATTTGCCCCTTTCGCTCCCACCTCTTAGAAGTGTATAGTGGTATTTTCCAGAGGCTATGTGACTTGTGGTATCACAATGGATGGAATATAGAGGGAGATATGAAGCCCTAGCTGTCTTCTATTTTGCCAGAAATTACAAATATTTGTGAAAATGTTAAATCAATGATATTGATCTCACTATTATTTTAACTATAGTGATTTTCATTGGACTATGTTATGCTGACATACAGTGACTTTATTATTATTATTTTAAGTGCATTAGCAAATATTTTAAAAATCTGTTTTAATTTCTAATGCAGCAAATATTGATACCTATAATCTCTATAAACAAAAGTTCTTTGGGGTTCTCAATAAGTATTGAGTATATGCCATTTGAAGAGCTTTGAGAGCTACTGTTCTAGGGATTAAATGAAATATACCCTAGAATAGAACATAACAGAATAGGCATTTAAGAAATGTTTTAAAAGATGACCATCTGTGATATGGCAAGACATAGAAATTTTATTATACCATATTTCTTGTACTTAGGAATTGCTAAATGATCTAATAAAAATATACAAAAAAGGGCAAACTAAAGTGTAATTAATTTCTGTGTTGAGTAGAGATTTGCCTGTTTAAAAGTTATGATAAGCCTTTGACCAGATTAATAAATTAATAAAACACTCCAGACACTACAGGTTTTGTTATTCCTGGGAAAGTTAAGATATTAACAGGTGGAAATCCTTTTTAGCATACACTCATAATTTTATACAATGACCAAGGGGTACTCAGATCGTTTTATATTATATTTATATTATAAAGTATTGTAGATTGTCCACTTTAATTATTGGCATTTCATAAGTAATTTATTCACTTCTTTGACCATTCATATATTTGTCCCTTTAATCATGTATGTATGACCTACTGACTGCCAGATACTTTCATAATTTCTGGGATGCATTGGTAAATAGATATTAATCCATGCCCTCATCAATTACAATTGAATTAAAACCAGCGAAAAAAATAAAATGGGTATAAATAAGGATAAGCTATAGAATTGTTAACTTGTTGCCAAATTTTAAAATTAGAGCTTTTTTTTCAGTCACACCTCTGGAAACCATGAATATCATGAAGGAACTATTTATGGAGGAGGGAGAATGGGATTAGGTGAGGAAGAACAGGAGGATGGTAGGCCAGCAGATCAAGTGCTTCTGAAAAGCATGCACATGTGAAGTGAAATTAGGACTGCAAAGATTCTGTATGTGTGCAATAATTAGCCAGGTGTGGCCATGCTGATAGTGCTTGACAGAATTATCTATAGAACAGAAGTGGAAAGTTTGCAGAGGATTTTAATTTAAATAGAACAGCTATACAGTGTAGGGAAAAGTGTAAATAGAGAAAAGAGTAAATAACAGCTGGCAGCAGTTATGTGTCTCAAATATTCAAATAGTGTTCTGCTTTTGAATATAGGTTAAAGTAGATCTGATATGCCAGTACATTTTTTAGGACCTGGAGTCCTGGAAATTCTGTAGAAAGAGAGTCTGGTGTGATTTTGTGCTCTGCAGAATGCTGGTGCTCTTAAAGATTTGAAAAACTATCATAAACTACTTGTAAAAAAAAAAAAAAAAAACCTATTATATCAGAAGCATTTTATAGATTCAGCCTATTCCTTTTCTTATATCAGTTTGTTTTTCTTGGTCTACTCCTATACCTCTTAATAGGAAAAGTAAGTCTATCACAATGTCTGTAATTTAACACTTGAACATTTTATGAATATTCTCATTCTACTTACAATGAACAGAATTCCTGGAATAACAAGCTCTAATGACATAAATGAACATGAATCAATGATAGTCTATTTATAATGCAAAAGGAGTATACAACTACAGGTTCTCTTTTTTTCAGGCATAATTATGCTTTGCAGTTTCTGTTATTCCTATAAAATATGTGGTTCTTAGTGATATATATTTTGCTTGCCACTATTTAGCAAGCAGAGCTTTAAGGATCTCAGATTACTTAAAGAAAAGCTTTAATTTAGATAAATTTCCCAACTTCCAAATTTAAGAAAAAAACACTTGGTATCATGGGGCTTTCCTGTGGACTTTGGAAATCATGCTTTTTTTTTTTTTTTTTTTTTTTTTTTGTAGCTCTTAGCACACCTTCTATTTCAGAAAAGCAAGTCAACAATCATGCTAGAGTCAAAGATTCTCAGCATTGGAAGAAAATTCAAAATCACTCTACTAGAACAATCTGCGTTGTGATTCATGCATAAATTTCTAAATGTTTTCAATAATTATCAAACACTTGGTGACAGAAAACTCATTAATCTCTAAGATTTTCAATTCTTTTCTCTGACTGCCATAACTGTCAAACTTGCCTATTGACATTTTCTCTCTAACTTTTGTGGCCTTCTTGTAATGCTATTTCATCAGCTCCTAAAAAAAACAGTTTAAAACATTTTTGTTCTTGTTGATATTCACATAATGAAGAAAAACAAATTTTGCTTTCTGATATTTGTTGTTGTTGTTTTGGCAAATAAAGCTTTAGCGTTTAGCTTTCTGGATACTTGCCATTTTTGGTAAAACCACGCTAGCTCTTTTGATTTGTCTCTAGTTATATGCATATGTTTTCAGAATTTTTTGTTTTTCTTTTCTTTTTTAAATTGGTGTACCCGGAAATCTCACTGGGAAGCTCTAATACATATATATTTTTCAAAGTTTCCTCTCCTTTTTCTTTCTCCTTGGGACAATGCTTACATATTTAGAAATATAGTTAGTTTTTTTTTCTTTTAGTCCCATATAATGGAAGCAGAATCAGGAACTTTTAAAAGAAATATGTCCCCTGTGGGAGGTTGAATTATATATCCTCCCCATATGCACCTCACAGGGAAAGCCAAGGATTGCCAGCTAGCCAGAACACTATACCCACTCCTGGAGGAAACAAATATTCCAGCCCCCAAAACCTTGAGACAATAAATTCCCATTGTTTAAGCCAACCCATTGTGGGTTTCCCAGCTGCTATGACCTCACCTGACAGTTGAGGTACATACCTGTACCTGCTTAGTCTCTCCCCTTCCCAATCATATAAAGGGTTTTGCTTATATATTCTTAGAAAATGCACTAGCCTAAACACTGATTTCCCTGTGTTTTAGTTTGCCAAAGGGCTGCTGATGCAAAGTACCAGAAATGAGTTGGCTTTTATAAAGGGGATTTATTTGGGGTAAAAATGTACAGTTCTGAGGCCATGAAATGTCAAATCAAGGCACCATCAGAGGTGCCTTCTCCCCAAAGTCAGCTCCTGTTGATCCTGTTGTCTGGCCATATCATGAAACAAGATGGCCGTCAACCTCTGCCTAGGTTTCAGCCTTCCCTTCCAGAAACTACTGTTTCCTGGAGCTCAGATGTGGGCAACCAAGCACAGGGCTTGTCTCTTTCTAGGCCTCCTCTGTCTTCTTCCTGAGATCACCTGCAAGCTATCAGTCATTTGGCTTATCTCTCCCTGAGCCTCAGCTCTTTGAGCCTCTTAGGGGCTTCTCTCCTTGCAGGTCAGCTGTGGGCAAAACTGAAGTCCTTTCACTCATATGGTAGAATTAAATATGGTGGCTTCCTTTTTCTCTGTCTTCCCTTATATCAGACCCAGCAAGAGGCTGAAGACCCAAGCTGGCTCATGCCTCAATGATGAAGTCCAATCAAAAGTATTGCTCACCCACTGGAATATATTAGTTTAAGAACATAAATCTTTTATTTTTGGATTTATAAAATAACTTCAAACTGTCCCACCTTGATATAATTTTTTTCTACTAGTAAGCAAACAAAATTATTATTTATCACATGTATACCATAAGCGTTAGCTAATTTAGTTGTGATTCTACAATACGCTATACTTTATTTTCCTGCTTCCAAACAGCCACTGGAGTTGTACTCATGCCTGGTTACTCAGGAATGCTACATTTCAGTACTCAACACAATTTTCCTAATAGACTTTAAATGAAATCTGATTCTACTTGAAAATCATAGTGAAAACAGTAAGTAAGTAAGAAAGAAAGTTTTAAAAGTTAAGTATACAGTATATTATTTTCATGGTACAGTAGCAGTTTCCAGGTGGTTTTCTTTTTTTGTCAAATAATTTCCTTCAGGTGACAAGACATGCCAACAGGAGAAATTCTATTGGTGATAAGTGACCTTTTTGTTAGATAACTCAGTTCCCAATTTAACTCCAAACATGTTTTCTGAAATATAAAAGCTCAAAAGCTTAGAGAAGTCATGTTAGAATATGGTCACTTCTAAGATAATCTTCAAGTTATCAGTTATCTATTAATTACTCTATTGTTGGTATGCATCATCCCTAAACATTTTAATCTAATATACAAAGTAATTACTTTGTCTTAAAATGCAAAAAAATTGAAGCTAAATTTTTAACCCTTTTGAAAATGAAATATGTAGGTGAATGAAAATTTAAGTTCATTACTGTTTCAGTTAGTTAAAAAAAAAATTTTTTTTTTTTGTTATTTGATTTAGTAAGTTCAAATCATCCAGTTTAGAAAGGATTTTAACAAACTTATAGCTCTGTTAACTCTATGTGTTTTTCTTTTATATGACTACTGATGGTCAACATTTTCTTCAAATTCCTGTCATTTTAGATTGTTAGAAAAATAGCAGCTAGAAATGGCTATGCACCCCATTTTTCTATAGCCACATGAACTAGTTGCTTTCCCTATACTTTCCAGAGAGAATGTAAAATATGCTTTTTTATCTCATAATCCAAACCCAGAGCTGGTATTTCTTCTTGATATTTTACACGATTTCTATTCTTATTCTAGTTCCTCCCCAAAGAATCATTAAATATAGGATACATTTTACCTACATTTGTTTATACAACAGAATCTTGCAGCAGTCTTTATTCTTCTCAAGTTGAAGAACAGGAACATTGTTAATTATCTACCAACCAACCATTGCCCACTCCTATGCCTCCCCACCCCTAATATTTTTCCTATATTATATTTTGAAGGAAGGTGATCTTATTCCCAACCCCAGGGGTTGGAGCATCTTGTTTAGTCAAAGCCAATGATGATATTTCAATTCCCTTTCATTCCTTGTGTGCTTTAGGTAGAAGCATGTGGCCTAATCTACCAAAGGGTTTCTTGGCAAGATTTCTATTAAAGAAAGAGAGAAGAAGAGAGAGAGAGAGACAGAGACAGAGAGAGAAAAAAATTGAAAGGAAGAAAGAAGAGAGAAATGTTTTCCCGTTTTTAAGAAGAGGTCCTGATAATTTCTGTAGGAAATGCCCTGGACAGCAATGGTCATCTTCCATTTCTGAGATGAGCTAAACCGACACGCGGATGGAAAAGGGAGATAGAAATTACCTTTTTCTTTGACAATGTCATTGTTACACTAAACAGTCCTGAAGCTGTTCTAAAATAGTACTTATTGTTTTGTGAAATAATAAATACCCTTACTGTTTCAAGATATTTTGATTTGGGCTTTCTGATACTTGCAGCTGAAATATTCAACACTTTTCATCATATGGATAAAGCCCTTTAATTTCTCTGGCAATTTTCATTCATCCATGATTAAAGCTTCCATTTCTTTTAATTTTTTTCCTTTAAAATTCTTCCTTTTAAACTTTAATAATTTCATTTTTATTCTCTTCTTTCCTTATTGCAAATGGAGAAAATGAGAAACACTGAAAAGTAAATGGATGATAAATTGAAAGGATGGATTTGGGTGATTATTACATTTTCCTTCAGTTATGTTTAATAGTGTTGGCTCTGTGGAGAACATTATAAAAATCAAGAAACAGCAATGAATTTCTATTATTTTTAATATCACAGGCCAATAATCTAAATGAATATTATCTTCTAGAAATGGGTATATAAATTTCTAGAACTTTGTTATATTAAAAATACAACATAAAATATTTGACCATATTTACAACCCATAAATTCAGTAATGGCAAAAATATATATATTGCTCTTTAAAGTTTTGTGAAAATCAAGCTTAATCTCTATCTTGGGCCACTATTCTATCTGATGCCACAAAATTTTGATCTACTCTCTTCTGAGGAAACCCACTTCCAAGGAAATTCACTGAGATTACAGTATATATTAGGGTTAAGATTAGTTAAATTTCAGGATTTTGTCTCCCCATCTTTTTTTTTTTTGTGATAAAACCTGTGTTCCTGGGTTTTTTGTGGCAGGGTGATATTTCATGAAGGAATATGTCCATAGTCATTCTGTGCTGGCATTCCCAGAGGGGGAAAAAATACCCCTATATAGTGTTTATTCACTGCCACCTTTCCATACTGGCTCTTGTCAATCTATCCATCATCCTTTTGTATTCTTGGTAATGCTCACGTGCATCCCTTTAACATGATTTTAAGATCTATTTTTAAGATCAATCCTGGCTCACCATCAGTAACTCCTATAGCCTTATAATTACCTCAGGGAAATTTATTGCTTTCCTTCTACCTGGAGCAACAGGATTTTTGAGGCTCTCAGCAGGGCCTCTCCAGTCCTATTATTCCTTACCATGGTCTTATTCCAGGCCATTGGACTCAAGACAGATAGAGAAGGCTATCTCCTCCCCTTTTTGAGATCCAGAAAGATGTCTAAGGAATAGAGAGGTATTTAATCTGCTACCAAATGTTTATGAAACAAATAAGCATGGCCTAAGATCTACTTTTCACCAGATACAAAAATTAATTAAAAATGGGTCAATGACCTGATTATAAGAACTATTACTATAACGGTCTTATGAGAAAACATAGGGAAATATCTTCAGGACCTTGTAGCAGGCAATGGACTTTTAGATTTTATACCAAAAACGTGCACATACACACAAACACAATACAAAATTAAAAGTAGATAAAATGAGCTTCATCAAAATTAAAAACTTTTGTGCATCAAAGGACATTTTCAAGAAAGTGAAAAGACAACCTACAGAATGGAAGAAAATATTTGGAAAACATATATCTGATAAGGGTTTAATATCCAGAATATATAAAGAAGTCCTACAACTCAACAACAAAAAGATAACCTAATTAAAACATGGTTCAAGGATTTGAATAGACATTTCTCTAAAGTATATATTCAAGTGGCCAATAAGTATATTAAAACAGTCTCAATATCATTAGCCATTAGAGAAAAGCAAATTAAAACTATAACAAGCTACTAATTCATACCCACTAGGGTGGCTATTATTTAAAAAATTGAAAATATGTGTTGGCAAGGATGTGGAAAGAATTGAAAGCAGGGACTTGGACAGATATTTGTATACCAGTTCATCACATCATTATTCACAATAGCCAAAAGGTGGAAGCAATCTGAGTATCCATCAAAAGATGAATGGATAGGGGAGCAGGTTTAGCTCAGTGGTTGAGTGCCTGCTTCACACATATGAGGTCCCGGGTTCAATCATTGTTCCCTCCTGGAAAAAAAAAGATGACTGGATAAACAGAATGTGGTGTGACCATGCAGTGGAATATTTTCCAGCTGTAAAAAGAAGTGAAATGCTAGTACATGCTACAAAATGGATGAACTTTGAAGACATCATGTTGAGTGAAATAAGCTAGACACAAAAGGGCAAGTACTGTATGATTTCTTTTATATGAAATACTTACAATAAGCAAATTCATAGAGACAGATAACAAAACTGTGATTACCAGGGGTGGGGGAAAGGAGGACTGAGAATTATTGTTAAATGAATATGAGTTTTGGTTTGGGATCATGAAAATAGTCTGGAAATAGTGGTAAGAGTTATACAGTATTGTCAATGTATTTAATGCCAAAGAATTGTTCACTTAAAATGATTTTATGTTAGGTATATTTTACCACAATTAAAAATAAATAAATAAATTTTAGAAAAGAGTTATGTTAAATATCCTTATTGATAATAGACAAATTAGAATACATTAATTTTGCCACTATTAAAAGCATTCATTTGAAGTGGAATGCATGTATCATAAGAATTCGAACTGCCAAAAAATAGTTTAGGTAGGGATTTAATCTCCATCTTCTCTTACCTCACTCCCCAAAGTTCATGAGCTCCTTCCCTGACTACCCCATAAAAATACATTATCCGGATGTCTTCCATTAAAACCAGATTTCCATGACTAAGTCCTACTTATGTAGAAAGAAAAATGTGACTCTCATGATTTTTCTCACTTGAAAATCTAGGGAAGTATCATATTTGCAATTCTTTTATGGCAAATAGACATCAAATAAGTCTTCTATTATCCTGATTTTGGTAAGCACCCTAGTATACTGAATTTCTGAAGGTCTTTATTGTTAAGCAGCTCAAAAGGAGTACTTCCTTGTAAACACCTGACTTCTATCTCTCCATCATACACACATGCACAGGTTTGCCCCTATTCTGCTCTCTGAAGCAAGAGAGTTTGAAAGCTCCAATTATCACTTCTTTAAGTCTATTTTCAGAGAACTCTGTATATCTTGGCAACCCTCTAAGTCTTTTCCTTGGCTGGATTTCCATTCTTTTGTTCTTCAACCTGTCCTCATCTGCAGTGTTTGCAGGTTCCTCACCATTTTGAATATTTACTATTTTGCTGACACTTCAGGAAAAACCTTAAAATGTAATATCAATACATAAACACTAAGTTAGACCTATCTTTTAAAAACAAATAAATCTTTCAAAACAAGAAGGTGTTTCATCTCTTCTATCAGAAAGTCCTTACTTTTTTCTCTATCCATAGCAAGAGAAAAAATATGCAAGAATGTCTTTTTAAGTGCCACAATAATGCTGAGTAACAAACCACTACAAAACCTCATCAGCATAGAACAATAAGCATTGATTGCTTACACATCTGGAGTCAGCTGAGGATTGGCAAGGTGGTTCTGGTGATATTGACTGGGCTTGCTTAAAATTCTAGAATTTGGCAGGTCATTGGCTGATCTAGGCTGCCTTAGGCTGGGATGCCTGGAAAGGTTAGTTTTACTCCCAGATATAGGTTCTTTTGAGATAAGCCTGGGCTTGTTTTGGCTATTCCTGGCATATTTGCATGGAGGTAACACACAAGAGCAAACGAGGGTGATCTTAAATATGCAAGCACTTTTCAAGCTTCTCCTTGTACATTTGCTAACATCCTACTGTCTAAAGCAGTCCCCATTACTAGGCCTACAGTCAGAATGAGAAAGCTCTACAAAGTCACATAGCAAAGGGAAAAAAATACAGGAAGGGGTGAAAATTTGGGCCAATTTGCTATCTAATATATATACTTCTTATGTCAGCAAAACATTTAAAGATAGTCTGTGAATTCAACAATATCCTAAGAGGTATAGGGCATTAAAAGAAGAATGAAGATGGTTTCTACCACAGAGGAGTGCATGTTTATTGTTTTATAGTGATGCTAAAATTCAAAATTTTATTATTTACTCTTTGCATAAGTTATATTACATGCCTGATAATAGCCGACCTAAATTTCAGCCTTGTTGCAATCTTGCAAATGGGCCATTATGAGGGGAAAAAGGAGGCGTCAACATTATGGAGGTAAGAAAAGCCAGGTTATAAATTAAATCCAACCAAAGATTGAGCATAGGACTAAAAACTACCACAAGAGTCAGTAGGCCAAAAGTTCTGTTAAATAATCTCTTTAGAGTTATTCTGAATATATTCCTGATTTTTTTTTTTAAGTTTTCTAGGCTAGTAGGTAAGGGTCCTTCTTAGATGGGAATAAATCTAGAAGTATCACTTCTTTTCTTCTCGCTCTCCTTCTCCTTCTCCCTCTCCCTTTCCTTTATTTCTTTGTACTACATAAAGACTGATTTTGAAAGATATTGAAAGATGAAAGTGTCTGAATATGCTTTGGCAAGAGTAATAAATAGTCCAAAACTCTTTAAAGCAAGTACAGAAAATTATTTCCTTTATGTGGCAATAGTGCCATTTGATAGTTATGATTCATTTGGTTCCATTTCCACAGGCAGCAGTACCATCACAAGCTCCATATGATAATTTAAAAGTTTAACATTTATAAACACAGTGATAAAAACAAAACCTGTAAAATATGATCTTTTCCCATAAAATTGACATTATATAACATATTATCTACCAAATTAGGTATCGTCATGAGATCTTACAATTTCAGGCTCATCTTTGACTTCTCTTTTTGATCTTTTACATTTCATTCAGTTCTTCTCATTTCTTCAACGTTTTATATGCTATTCTCGCTACACAAATCTCTTTCTCTTAACCTTCTTCTCTTAAAACCCCTAAGTCAGGAAAGACTTTAAACTCCATGGGATCATGGATAATATCTCTTACTCACTGCTGCACCCCCAGTGCCTAGTAAGAGATAGAATATTGAGTGAGCCTACAATAAATATCATTGAAAGAATGAAGAATGTTTGCTTTATAAATGTAAAATTTCTCTTTCCATACATCATTTCTTTTGATGGACAGCTCAGATGGACTTCATAACTGCCTTTTAAAAAAAAAAAGATTTATTTTTATTTATTTCCTCCTACCCCTCCCAACCCTCCACCCCCATTGTTTGCACTCGCTGTTCGCTCTGTTCATGGTCTTTTTAGGAGGCACAGGGAACCTTAACCGGAACATTATGTGGGAGGGAGGCAACCAATCACGTGAGCCGCCTCCTCTCCCATAACTACTTCTTGATCCTCATTTTGTCCCTAGATGGTCATATCTTAGAACAAGGTAATCTTCGTTCTTTGATAGCTTTGAGAATTCCTGCTCCACTCCCATGTTCAGTTCAGACCCACCAGGATCACTCAGGGCTTTGAGCTCCTGCTTTTCCAGAGTTTGAACTATGCCAATATAGCTGACATCTCAATAAGGATAACGTTTGTATGTAATCAGGGTTTTTTTTTTTTTATGGAAAATCATGTCTTATAAATTTATATATATTCTTGAAAATTTCTTAAATCTTGTAATTTGCTCATATTTTTGTGAATCTTAAAAATAGGATCATTGTGTAATGATCATCTCAAATTTACTTTGCTAGGAAATGTTTGTGTATATGAATCATCCCCAACACTGTGGCATATTTTGAAGGCACCACAAACAAACAAATTAAGAATATAATTTAGAGATTTAGTTTACATTTATTTCATGAAAAAAATAAGTTAAAATTGAAACAAAATACCTAGGTTTTGCTAAATGCAAATGGCTTACCTCTGTGGTATTTTCATCAGACACCAAAGACTATAATTTTTATGTAGAACCAAACTAATATTGCAGCAGTGGAACACAGTACTGAACCTATGAAATCCATAAATCCTTTGTGATATCTGCATGTGTCATTCACTAGCAGGGAATACATTACTCATATGCTTTTGACAACTTCTGGATAGCCCTGTACCCCCAATTCCATGAAGAATATCCTTATTCATTAAGTCATTCTTTTCTCATCAGTCATTTATTAAGAGCTACATACTGAGTTGGATACTATGTATCAAAGATAAGTGAGATAGATATATGCAGACTCTTTAAGCCCCACAATAGGAAAAATCACTCCTTTAACGTAACATGTAGTTGCTCTTAAAAGAGCACTTTGGTTTACTAATTATTTATTCACACTTCAATGCATTTAGATTCTTTTAAAAAAAAAATATATATATATATATTTAAAAGATATTTAGATTACATAAATGTTACATAAAAATATAGAGGATTCCCATATGCCCTGCTCCCTACTCCTTCCACATTTTCCCACATTAACAACATCCTTCACTAGTGTGGTACATTCATTACAACTGATGAAAACATTTTGAAGCATTGCCACTAAGCATGGATTATAGTTTACATTGTAGTTTACACTCTCTCCTGCACAATTTTGTAGGTTATGGCAAGGTATGTAATGGCCTGTATCTGTCATTGTAATGTCACTCAGGACAATTCCCAAGTCCCGAAAATGCCCCCATATTTCACCTGATTCTTAATTGTAACCTTGAGAACCTTAGAGAACAAGAAACTTCAAGAATAGGAAGGTAGGATACCCCAGAGCAGGAAAAATCTGTGGGCAAAAGAGAGAGAAGAAAATGGACATGTATTGATTTGCTTCTATATGTGCTAGGTTCTCTACTAAAAACATCAAACTCTCTAAATATTTTTAAAGATAAATATCCCTTCCTCAAATTAACAGTTATTTCAATGAGTACAATTAATGTATACAAAATAATCTCGAGTAGGCAAAGAATGGGTATCATTATTTAAGCAACCAAATGACAGCAATTCACAAATAGTATTTGTGCTCATTCATTGTGCTTGCTTGAATTAGTTTTTAAATTCAATAAACAACAAGCAATACTTTATATATTAAACACTTTTAGAAAGACATAGTTTAGTTTTAAAGCCTAGGAAGTAGAATGGTTTTCTGTTTGCAACATTAAAATTCCTGTCTTTGCTACAGTAGAAGATTTTAACTTCAACAACGATAATTTAATTACCCATTCTTTTCCAACAATGCTACTAACTGATGCTTTACAATATCAGAGTTATAGGCACATCAAACTTGGAGAATAAACATGATGAAATTTTGGTTTTGGGGGTTACATTCAGCAAAGATAATGGGCAAGTTGGCCTATAAGCCAAAAGAGCTTATAGGTCAACCCCCAGGCTTCTAGGAAAGTGAAATATTCTGGATGAACAGCATTTTTGGTGAAAGTAATTGTCAGTGGATTTCCCAAGAACCTGAGTTAGGCATCTAGTTTTCATCGTCAGTCTCAAATGAAAAGTAAATGATATTTCATTTTTGGTCTTACATAAACAGTGAACAATAAATAATGTACAAAATATTGAATATCAAGAGAAAACATATTTATGTAAACTTGAGCTAATTTTAGTTGTATTCTCAGAGGACTATATCCTAAAAGTAAGAGAGAGACATACACTTCCTTGTATTCATGACAGCCTCAAAATATGGGAAATATAAAAGTCTGCTCTGAACATGGTATTTAAAGCACAGTGGATCTAAGAAAAGTGTCAATAGGTATCAAACGGTGAAATATGGATTGTAAATAAAAATTCCCTAGAAAGAATGCCTTCAAATGGTGATATTTTTTACATATCATTTTTACGTGGTTTGAACTTTAACTTTCTTTTATCTCTGTTCACTTCTAGCTTTAGGCTTCTCTCTGTGGTTTTCTTTTTTATAAGGCCTTCAGTATTAGGATTGAAATCCATCCTGATACTGTTGGCCACATTTTAACTAAAAATAACATCTTCAAAAGGGTTCACACCCACAGGAATGGAATTAAGATTAAGAACATGCTTTTTACCGGGGCTATAATGCAATTTACCATATCTATTATTTAAAAATTAGAGAAAATCTTGGTGATTTGGGGTTGGGCAAATATTTCTTAGACACAATATGAAAAGAACAAATTGATAAAATTGGACTTTATCAAAAGTTATCATTTCTGATCTTCAGAAGAAGAAATAAAATGAAAAGAGAATGAAAGACAAACCTCATACTGGGAGAAATTATTTGTAAATTATACATCAAAACACAATAGTAAGAAAAAACTAATTAAAAATGGGTAAATGATTTGGACACTGATCAAAGAAGATATACAGATGGTAAATAAGCTCATAAGAAGAAGCTGAACATCATTAGTCATTAGGGAAATTCAAATTAACACTACAAGTAGATGCCACTACATGCCTATTAAAATGGATAAATATCAAAAGACTGACTGTACCATATGTTGCTTAGGATCTGGAGGATCTGGAAATTTCATACACTGCCATTGGGAATTTAAAATGGTGTTTTAGTTTCCTAGGCAGCTCAAAACAAATACCATGAAATGAGTTGGCTTAAATAATGAGAATTTATTAGCTTACAGTTTTGAGGCCAAGTAAATGTACTAATCAAGGAATCATCAAGGTGATGCTTTCTTCCCAAAGACTGGCAGCTTGCGATCCTTGGCAAGGCACATGACAGCATTTGCTGGTCTCTTCCTTCTCTTCCAGGTTCCTCTGGTTATAGCTTCTTCATGGCTTTTTTCTCTCTCTCTGAATTCATTCCATTTATAAAAGACTCAAGCAAGAGGATTAAGACCCATCCTGAATGAGGTTTGTCACACCTTAACTGAGGTAGCCACATCAAAAAGACCTACTTACATTGAGTTTATACCTCAGATGGATTAACTTTAAGAACATGTTTTTCTGGGGTAAATTCAGATTCAAACCACTACACTCCACCCTCAGGACCCCCAAAAGTCATATTCGTTTTACATGAAAAATAAATTCATTTTATTACAATATCCTAAAAGCTTTAAGTCATTTCAGTAACAATGTTGAAAACAAAGTCTCACCAAAATTGGCTAAAAGTGTCATCTGTCCTGAGGCATAATTCCCCTCCATCTGTGGACCCATGAAACCTAGAGAACAAATTATCTGCTTCCAATATATAATGAAGGGATACTCATAGGCTAAACATTCCCATCCCCATAAGGAGAAATTAGAAGGAAAAGAGAGGTCATGGGTCTCAAACAATTCAGAAACCCAGCAGGGCATGCTCCATTAGATTTCAAGTTCTGAGAGTCATCTATGGAATAATGGTTTGTCCTCTGGTCCTGATAGAGAGGCAGTGCCATGCTTTCCAAGTGCTTGCACAGTATCCATGCTTTTCCCAAACACTGGGATGAAGGCTCCACCTTCTCCAAGCATTAGAGTGATGGCCAGACTCTCTGCAATCCGCAGGGCACAGATTCCAACCTCTGAGAACACTGGTGTGGTAGCACTCTTCTTGAACAACAAGGTGGAAGGCCCATTCTCTCTAAGCACTGGAACAGACTCACCCATTCCACAGAGATGGGTGGGCCCATTCTCTTGACCTGAAAAGATGTTTTTGGTCCAGACTCATATTTCATAGTTTACCCTTAAAATGATTTTTCCATCAGTCTGTCCCTTTTCTGTCCCTTCTAGTCCAGGCTGGAAGCAGTTCCTTTTGTAAAGATCTTGCAAAAAACTTGTCAGTTTTGCATATAGTACACAGGGGTCCAAACCATCAGATGGTAGGACTTTCCACAGATCCTTCCTGGATAACTGCACCTCCAATCCTGACTTGTACTGAAATGGCTGATTGGTTCCATGTTCAGTTAAACCCTAACATGGAGCACTATTCTCTGGGGACTCACCTTCCAGAAACTCAGAATTTTTTATACCATCAATTTTTGGCTTCCTTGTACCCAGGAGCTGAGGTATCAGCTTATGCCTTTCCTCTCAAATTTTACTATAAGCTACAAGGAGAAACAAGGCTGCACTTTCCACACTTAGTTTGAAAAACTCTTCAGCTAAATATCCAAGTTCATCACTTTCAAATTCTGCCTTCTACCTGACATCAGAACTCAATTTTGCCAAGTTCCTGCCGCATTGAAAGAAGAATCACCTTTCCTCAAGTTTCCAATAACACATTCATCATTTTCTTCTAGGTTTTCATCAGAAGAAGCTTTAGCATCCACATTTCTACCAACAGTCTCTTCAAATCAATCTAGGCTTTTCCTACCAAGCACCTAACATTCCTCCAGCCTCTACCCATTGCCCAATTCCAAAGCCATTTCCACAATTTTTATTTTTGCAATAGCAACAACCCACTCTCAGTACAAACATCTGTTTTAGTGTCCTAGGCTGCTCAAAGCAGATATCATGAAATGGCCTGACTTAAGCAATGGGAATTTATTAGCTTACAGTTTTAGGCCAAGGAAATGTCCTAATCAAGGAATCATCAAGGTGATGCTTACTTCCCAAAGACTGGCTGCTGGTGACCCTTGGCTCCTCTGCCACATGCCAAGGCACATGGTGGTGTCTGCTGGTGTCTCCCTTTTCTTCCTCATTTTGTTGCTTTCAGCTTCTTGCTTCCATGTTTTTTTTCCCCCTACCTCAGTATTCATTCTGTGTATAAAGGACTCCAGGTATAGAATAAAGTTTTATCCTGAATGAGGTCAGTCTCACCATAACTGAAGTAGCCTCATCAAAAGGTCCTACTTACAGTGAAATTACACCCACAGGAATGGATTAAATTTAAGGACATGTTTTTCTTGGTTACATACAGCTTCAAACTACCACAAATAGTACAACCAACTTGAAAAGCAGTTTGCCAGTTATATTTAAAGTTTAATGTACATCCACAATATGACCAAGGTCTTCCCCTACCAGGTATTTACCTGAGAAAAGAAAGCATATATCCATATAAAGACATGTAAATGAATTCTCTTAGTTGATATATTTCTAGTAGATCCTATCTTGAACTTAGTAAAACTTTTTCTATGGTCTAGGCATATAGTCAATATTAGAATTGGCAAACTATGGTCCATGGAGTGACTGCTTTTTCCACACTGACTTATTTACATGTTGTCTGTGAGTGCTTATACACTAGTGTGGCAGAGTTGAATAGTTACAACAGAGCTAGTATGCCTTGCAAAGCCTAAAATATTTATTTGACCCTTTAATAAAAAGATACCCTACTCTTGATTCCTACTGAAGGTACAATGTGTACTTCAAAATATGTGTATTTTCTTTCATTGCTCTACCATCCTAAAAATATAAATTATCACAAGTTGATTTATAATATTGTTTTAACCTTCTATATCCTTTTTGAATTATTGCCTTTTGTTCTATCAATTACTGAAAGAGGGGTGTTAAGCTCACCAACTGTGATTGTGGATTTTCTATTTCTTTTGCTCTGTCAATTTTAGGATTATTGAGTTTGTTTTGTTTCATTTTGAAGAGAAGACCCATTTCTAATTGTGAAATAATGTTCTTTATTTTTGTATTATCCTTCCTTTTATATATAGCCTACCAACATTTTTGTGATTAGTTTTGCATGACTTAGCTTTTATCATATTTTACTTACTATCTTTTTAATATTTTAAATGTGTCTCTTATAAGAATATAATATATTTATTTTTATTTAATTTTTATTTTATTCAGCCTGGAAATCTTTAACTTTTAATTGGAATATTAAGCCTTTTATATTTAATTTAATTATTAATAAGGTAGAGTTAAAGTACAATATATTTCTCTTAGTTACACATTGTTTCCTCTGATCTTTCTTTTTTAAAAAAACAATTTATTGAAGTATATCATTCATACATGAACATACATAAACTATAAGTGTTCAGTAAACATTGTGAACTTACAAAACAAACATGTATAACATCATGCAGGGCTCACACACATCACCCCCCCACACACACACACAAACACTCTGCATTGTTGTGTAACATCTGTTAACAAATCTTGAAAGAGCATCATAAAAGTATTACTACTAACTATAGTCCATATCTTTCTCCCCTACACATTTTTTTAAGGATTCATTTATTTATTTACTTTTATCCATTTTTATCCCCACCCCCCTCCCCGTTTTTGCTGTTTCTCTGTCCATTTGCTGGGCAACTCTCTGTGTCTGTTTCCTGTCTTGTCTTGGCTCTCCCTTGTTTCACTCTCTTGTTATGTCATCATCTTGCTGCATGGCTCACAGGACCTGGCGGCTCACCCATGCATGGGGCCTGGTGGCTTACACAGGGCCTGGCGGTGCACCCGTGCACAGGGACTGGCAGCTTACCTAGGGCCTGGCAGCTCACCTGCTTGCGGGGGCCTGGCGGCTCACCCGTGCATGGGGCCTGGCGGCTCACCTGCTCGCAGGGCCTGGCGGCTCACCTGTTTGCAAGACCTGGTGGCCATGCATGGGGCCTGGCAGCTCAACCGGGGCCTGGGGCACACCCACGCATGGGGCCTGGCAGCGGGGCCTGGTGGCTCACCCGTGCATGGGGACTGGTGGCTCACCTGGGGCCGGGCGGCTCACCCAAGGCCTGGTGGCTCACCTGCTCTCAGGGCCTGGCAGCGCACCCATGCGCGGGGCCTGAGGGACTCACCTGCTTGTGGGGCCTGACGGCACACCTACACACGGGGCCTGGTGGCCCAAACGCCTTCTATATTTTTCTTTTTTTAATTTTTACTGGGAGGTCTGAGGGATCGAGCCCATGACCCCTCTATATGGGAGACCGATGTCCAACCATTTGAGCCACATCCGTACCCCTGCTATATCTCTTAAGGTTGACCAGAGATACCTAGAGTTAGTCTTTTCCCATACAGGATGGTCATATAATAAATCAGGCTTAATTTATCCCCAGCATTCTAAAAACCAGGCCTAGGGAGAAAAACTAGGTCTGGGGACACAAGCATGGTTTCTAATATAGCAAATGTGTAGCCTACCCTGATTATCACAAAATCAGGACAGCGAGAATATTCACATCTTCTTTATTTTTCTACTTTTCTGTCTTCTTTTGGAAAAAGTATTTTTTTGGTATTTTATCTTTTCTATGGACATTTTTGCTGTGTTTACATTATTTGATTAGTTCTATACATGACAATATATACTTTCTTCAAATTATACTTTGAACTAATATTACTCCACTTCCCATATAATATGAAACTTTAAAAGAGTATAATACAATTTATATTTATTGTGCTCTTTGTGTTATTGCTGTTTTGCATTTTACTAAGATATATATTATAAATACCTCAATCCATCATTATTTTAATAACAAATGGACTCCATAATATAAGAAAAAAAGGAAATTTTCCTTTTATATTTACCCATATATTTTCCAGTTCTAGTGCTCATCCTTTTCCCCTGTATGTCTAAATTTCCAACTGAGAGCATTTCTTTCTTGACCTGAAGTTTCTCTAGGAAATTTTATAGGGTATGACAGTTTTGTTAGTAAACATCTTTTTTCTCCTTTTCATTTTTGAAGGTCATTTTCATTGTATTTAGATATCTGGGTTGACAGTTTTTTCTTCTTTCAGCACTTTACTGATGTTCTTTCTATTGTCTTCTGGCTCCATTTTATCTAATGAGGCCAGCTTTTATTCTTATCATTTCTCCCATGTATGTAATATATCTTCCCTTCCTCCTCCTTCCTTCACACTCCAAAGACTACTTTGGCAGGCTTGTTTCTTGTGTTTTCCTTCTCCCAATCCCAACAACTGGCCCCAGATATGAAAGCATCTTCCATTCTTTGCTCACTTAAGAAAGACTTATCCCTTCTGAGTTTATTTGATTATTTTATGCCCACAACCCTTTGATAGCTTTAAAGAAACGTATGACTATTTTATTCATTGTTAATTGTTGTTTCAATTAATGTAAATGTCTTTCATAATTTTCTATTACTTAACTGCAAGTGGATTATCCTACACATGAATTTTTAAAGGCAATACAATGATAGAAATTGTTTGATTTTTGTTATATTCATTTATATATGTATGTATGTTTGCATATATGTATTTATGTATAGGTATATGTATGTATGTATGTGTGTATGATTGTGTGCATGTATGCATTTACCTTTTTCAAGGAGTAAACAACTTTACAAGAGCTCTTATGAAAAGATTTGGCCATAATTTAGAGTTTATAAATTGGTATTCATAGACTATTAATCTAATAAGTATTTACTAACTGTCTACTATGTCCTTACAATTATGTTAACTGTTTTGGAGATATTCTATTTTGCAGTTATATGGTTTCAGGTCAGAGGAAACTACATATTAAAAATAGTACAACTGATGATTAAGGGATAAAATAATTGATAGAGATATTTTTGTTTTATAAGTTTAGAGAAAGGATATCAATTATTCCAGGCTTTGGTAGATTAAAAGAGAAATTTATCCAAAGTCTTAGGACTTCACTGGTACTAAAACTGGAAAGTATTTGGATAAACAGAAATTACCAAAAAAAGTCATTAAAGCAATTGTTGGTGAATATTTGATTTGTTGAGAGGAAAGAGCAAGGGTCAAAAACAGACAGTATTTTTAAAATATCTGTCCACTTTTACTTGAATTTGTTTTATTAAAATACTATATTCATAAAATGAAATACACAAGATCTCATATGTAAAATGTAATGAATCTTTACAAATAAATGCATCCATGGCAATGCCTTGCAAGTCAAGATACAGAATATTACCAGCATTCTAAACACCTTCCTCATGTACCCTCCCCCAGCTATTCTCTCCCCTGAAGATAAACATTATTGTGACTTCCATGGTCATAGAATAATATTATTTATTTTGAATTTTAAAAAAATGGAGTCACACAGTAAATGTCATTCTTTTGTGTTTGATTTCTTTCAGTCAATATCAAAATAGCTGATAGCTCTTTGAAGGAATTGTATGGAAAAATAGAAATGAAGGGAGAAAAATTTATAATTGTACTTTTTTGAACCTAATTCAAAGGTCACTATAATGTAGACAATGTCCTTAAATCTAAAAAGGAGGATGTATGGTTGAATTCTTTATATGGATTTGGGTTATTTATGTCTGTGGAAAAATTACTTGCTTATATTTACTTATCATTAATATCTACTCTTGGGTGTGCCCATAGCGAAGAGGTAGGGGAAACCAGAACTTAATTAGGTACATGTCATTTTAATAGTAATGATTTTCCAGATTGCTTTTCAAACAATTTCTCACAAAGTCTCCATAAAATCTGGATGATGAAACTTTTAAAAGCCCACAATAATCTTTCACTCTTTTAGGTTTAAACGCGATTGCAAGAAATGTTTGGCCCAAAGGACAGTGTTATTGTAAACATTTCCTCTGAAGTTGAAATTTATTAAAAGCATCCAGAGAGCCAAGTAATAAAATGGGGAAAGAAAAAGAGAATAATTATATTAAAGAACTGTATTCCAAGAAAAATTGCTGTAAGACTAGTTTCCAAGAAGCCAAGACAAAAAGTGAACATGGTGAATTAACTAGATATTGTCCAATGTAGGCTTTTTGAAACCTGGTTCATTGTCAGTATCACATGAACCCTCACTCACCTGGAGAATCCAACTAATAGATCTTGCATAGGATCTGGGAAGCCATGTGGTTTTTAAAAGTTCCCAGGTGGTTAATCTTATAGTTTACAGCTGACCTAGTGAAGAAAACAGAGCAGCTGAACCTGGAAAGAAACGTGTCCTGGGAAGAAAAACGAGCCCTAGGCCAGCTTACAGCTGAGATCAGAAGAAGCTGGACCATGGAGCCTTAAGAGGGAAGAGGAAACCTGAACCCTCATAGATGTCGCCAACCATCTTGTTTCAACATGTGGCAACAGAGTATGGTAAGGAAGTAACCTTGAATTGAATTCTTTAGGGCCTTGTAACTGTAAACTTTTACCCCAAATAAGCATCCTTTATAAAAGCCAACAGATTTATGGTACTTTGCATCAGCACCTCTTTGGCTGAGTACTGCACAATAGAAAACAATCTATTATTACTAATAGATTAATAGTAAATGCTATCATTGGTTCTCACTGTGGGAGACAGGAACTCATATTAAATAGACGTAATGTAATTATTTCATGCACCTCTAATGGTATAAAGTTTTTGAGGGGTAACAAGTTTAGAGTAGTTGATAGAGGTTAAGAGTGTATTGAATGAGGAAAAACTTAGTGTATAGAAAGCTAGAAGGAACTGAGATAAAAAAAGATTACAGAAGGAATATTTTTCACTTTTAAAGACACTGATACATGAGTACATGATACTTAATTTTATCTAAAATTTAGCAACCTGAAACAGTCAATTTGAAATTTAGATAACTTCCTTTGAAGAAATCTGAGTTTTCATATTTCTAAGTTTTAGATTCTTCAAAGAAAAAGGTTGAAAGTGTACATGTTTTACTTCTTTTGCTCATTAATTTTTAACATCCTGTCTTCGAAACGCCTGCCTTGCAATGATATTTCACCTGATTGGTTATGGCAGACACATTGCTGTCATGTCACATAACATGCTGCTTCACAGTTGATTAATGTTGCATACTTGGTGAGAGATGAAGAAACATTGGTAGGTTGATTTTAGAATGAAGGATCTATGTGGAATTAATAATGTAAACTACAAGTTCAGGCAAAAATTGCCTATGTGATGCATTTTAGTTAATCGTAAGAGTCCCTGAGGTGATTTGCCCAAAAGGCAGATTGATAAGGTAGCTAAATTGTTTTAGGCATCTAAGACATAATAATTAATGTTTCATTAATTTTCACAAAGCTGAAAGAAGTTTACCTGTAAGCAAATATTTGGACAATATGGAAATATTATTTTCCTGCTTTTTATTAACAAAAGCAGACAATAAAAAAAGGTTTATGGCTTTTATCATGTTCATTCCAGGTAAATGGCTTGCCTGCATAATCATCAATATCACTTCATAACCTTTCCTTCATTTATGTCTTAAAAAATGAAACTTTGCTTTGGAAGCTGGTTAAGTATATATTATGATAGAACATCAGAATTATTAGCAGGAACTAAGTTGTTTTAGATGACAGTATTTAAAACCCCATATTATTTGAAAAGGAGGAATAAGAAAAGGGGAGTGTAGAAAAGAGAAGGAAACAGATACTTTAAAGTGAGCAGGGTATGCAATTAAAAGTATGATTTGATTTGCTAGTGCCTTTTCTACTCCAAGGTCTTCTTTCCCTCTTTTTATTTGCAACCATCCTTTGTCTTATTTTTCACTCTGTAGACTTTGTAGATTCCCTGGAACAAGGATTCAGAATTAAATGCTCCCACTCATTATGCTAGAATTCAGAAATCCTGTGGCTATGACCCTAAGGTTTAAACTCATTGCTATAGAACCAATTTCCCTAAACCTCAGAGAGCAAGAATTAGCTCTATTCACAATGAATTGTCACTGGGGTTTTTGTATTGTTTGATTACACAGGAATAAAAAAAAAATTTTTTTTTCAATTCAACAAAAATGTGGTATTAAGTGTTTAGGGAGAATAAAATGCTAAGGCAGTGTAGGAAGACTTAAGCCAATAAAGCCTAGTACCATATATCAACATGCATATCAACTATGCAATATCTTACATATACCCTAAAATCTGTGTCACATGTTCTCAAAAG
This sequence comes from Tolypeutes matacus, assembly GCA_026826555.1. Lineage (NCBI taxonomy): Eukaryota > Metazoa > Chordata > Mammalia > Cingulata > Chlamyphoridae > Tolypeutes > Tolypeutes matacus. The sequence continues at coordinate 54,651,242 of JAKSZT010053929.1, read as the reverse complement.
TAACAGTCTGATATAAAAGAGCCAGCCTGGATGGTATGTTCAAACTAAAAGCTGTGCCAAGCTGAAACATGTTTTCTATATGCCTACAATAACATTTTCCATTTGTTGTCAATGCCCTCTAGCCAAAGACTACCAAAAACACATCTGTAGTTAACAAGCAGGATCTATATCATGGCAGTGAGGGAGATTGTACACCATGGGCACCCATGGGGTAGCTCAGTAAGATGGTGTTAGAAAGGACTTGGTATAGGATTTGGGCTTTGACTGCATGATTTTTGGCACAGTCCAAAGAAACAGGGTTCACTCTGAAAATTGGAGCTTTTCAGGAAGCAAGGGTAATTTTATGATGGGGCATCTCAATAAATCTTATTCATAGTAGAAGCAGATTAGAGGGAGGCTAAAGTTGTAATTGATAAATAGGCGGCAGTCACTCATATTAGCCAAAAGTGAGAGATGTTTGGAATTTTGTCATTTGGACAATGTTCATGTTTTGTCTTTGTTCAAACATGATTATGGAGTAGTCTTGCTCTTATCTTGATCCATCATGGTTACAGAGTAGTTGACGTTCTGGGAAATCACATATGTTCATCAGAACACCAAGACCTAGCTGGGATGCCAGGTCAGAGCTCGGATGTCAGGGATGTTTATCTTTCTCACTGCAAATAAGCAGTATGTTTCTTAGTAATTTCGGCTGTAGGGCACAATTACTTTTCCTCTAGAACAATAACAAGGACATATTTTATTTCATTTTATATCTTCTTTATTAAATCATAAAGTCTAGTTGCATGATAGGCACTTAGTATATGAATAAATTACTGAAATAAGTATGAATAAATAAAATACTGAATAAATATTGAAATAAATGCAGAAACCAGAAGTCAGAATGAAAAATGATGTGAGAAGAGAAAAGGATCAATCAATAAACCAAATGCTTTCATCCCAATGGTACTACCTTGGACAAATTTTATTGGAAAGGTAATGATAATAACAGTAATAGTAATAAATAATCAGTATTTTGAAGTAAGCAACTGTTATATTCTAGGCACTGTTGTGCATTATCTATTTAATCATCAAAGGACTTTATAAACCCAAAGTAGTTTTAATGGTAAGACTGACGTTTGGAGTGGTTCAGTCAATTGCCCAAAGTCATAGAGATAGTAAGGAGTGGATTCAGGACTCAAACCCAGCCAGCTAATATCTCAAATCCCTTCTCCTTCTCCTTCTTATTTTCCCTCCCCCTCCCCCTCCCCCTCCCCATCCCCCTCCCCTCCGCCTCCCCCTCCGCCCATTTGTCTTATGTTCCCTTATCCAAAAGCTAATAAATACTGATAATAGCCACCAAATTGCCATTGCCATATTCGGTAGCCTCTTTTCAAACTCAGTATTACTTGATGATCTATAGGTTTCAACAATCCTGGATTCTTTTTTTTTTTTTAATTTTATTTTGAAAGAAGCTTTAGATTACATAAATGTTACATTGAAAATATAGGGAGATTCCCATATATCCCACCTCCTCCCCTTCCCACACTTTTCCCCATTAACAACATCTTTTATTAATATGGTACATTTGTTACAATTGTTTGAACACATATTGAAGCATTGCTACTAACCATAGTCTATAGTTTAAATTAGAGTTTACACTTTGCACCACACAATTTTATAAGTTTTGATAAATGTATAAAGGCCTGTATCTGTCATTGCTATGTCATGCAGGATAACTTCAATGTCCCCCAAATGCCCCATATTACACCAGTTCTTTCCTCTCCCTCCCCTCAGAACCTCTGGTGGCCACTGCCTTTATATCAATGTTGCAAGTTTTAACATTGCTAAAATAATAATAACTCTACTATAGTCCATATTTGCATTCCCCCTTGTGTTTGCTCATTCAGCAATCTTGAGGATTTTGAGATGGTGATGCCCACTGTTTCTTATTGAGACGGATTAGATCCTATGGGGCAAATGGATGGAAATGACTTGTTTGCAGTTGTAGATACTCTGTTGTTGGGGAAGGGGTGTTGTCCATTGTCATCCTTTATTAGTTGTCCTGGGAAAGTTCAGGGAACTGGAGAGTAGGTGCTAAATATAGGTTCAAGTAAAACGGGCAGAAGAGTCATGTGTAGGGAAATTATAAATGAGTCTAACTCTGTTACATTGGGGAGCATATATTCCAAGGTAAAATCCACTGCCAGGGTGCCAAATTCCTGAAATTGTCTGCCCTGCATATAGTGTCTAGATGTCTCCAGAGCCCTCAGGAGCCCCCTTGCTTGAGGCACTGTTTACTGTGGCAGTCAATGAGATCCTGCTGAGACATGCATAAGTGTAACCCCTGGAATGACTTCCTGCCTGCCTCTGAAATCTCTTAGCCATAAAAACTCATTTGTATTTAATATTTCTCCCTTTTATTCAAGGTCTTTTTCCAAGTGCATCATTAGTTGGTGCTTGGTAACAAACCCTCAGTGTGGGGGCAGGGGGTCGTGCTTATTCCTGGGAGTCATGTCCCACCCCAGGGAGGAAGGTAGCATTTATATGCTGAGTTTTGCTTAGAGAGAGGCCACATTAGAGCAACAAGGAGGTTTTCAGGAGGTAACTCTTAGTCAATATATAATAGTAGGCTAAGTTTCAATTTCACAAGAACAAGGTTTATAAGTACAGCCATCAATATCAAGGGCTTGGAATATTGGTCTATCCTCATTCACTAGGTACTGTCCATGTACTCAAGGGATTCTTGCAGCTCTATTAGAGAATGTGGCAGAACTTTCCAGGATGGGAATATATTATTTTGGTTATTGTGTGGGTCTCCACCCACACAAATCTATAACCATTTGAACATATTCATAAGCCATAGAGGCATGCCCCAGATACACCCCCTCCCCACACATCTCCTCATCACCAACACCCTGTACCAGTTATCCTCCCCTTCCACAGTTGTGATCCTTCTGCAATCCAAAACCTCCCCCAAAACAAAGCAAAAATGTCAATAAGTAAAAATAATAAGAAAATAAAATAATAGTAATAAAAAACAAATAAAATACAATTAAAAAAATTGTGTATGTTTTTCATCACCATAAGATCTGTTATATTTTATGTACAGTGAAAATTTCTTCTTTATGTTCCCCCAGAGTCATTTTTTTCACTTTATTTTCAAAGAAGTTTAGGTTACAGAAAAGTCACATAGAAAGTATAGGAAATTCCTATAAATTCAACCCCCTCCCCCCTCCCACTCTCCTCTATTAATAGTATCTTACATAAGTATGGTACATTTGTTATAATTGATGTGCAAATATTGAAGCATTGCTACTATCCATGGTCAATGGTTTATATTATGGTTTATATTTTGCACTGTACACTTCCATAGATTTTGACAAAATGTATAATGGCCTGTTATTCACCATTGCAAGATCATGCCGAACAAATTCCAATGCCCTAAAAATGCCCTATGTCTCATCTATTCTATTCTTCCCTCTCCTTCCCCTTGGAAACTATGGTAACCACTAAGTTTCAATTTTTGAAGGATAAGGTTCATATTTATATGCAATAATATTGAGGGCTTGACATATTGGTCTATTTTCTTTTATTAGGCACTGCCTATGCTTTTGAGAGATTCTTGCCCCTCTAGTTGAGAACATAGAAGGACTCCTCAGGATGTGAGTTTAATATTTTGTTTAATGTGTGGGTCTCCACCCACTGAGATAACACCCTATGATAAGATGAACACTTTCATATTCCACAGAAGCTTGCCCCAGGTGCACCCTATCCCCCACCTCCGATGCCTTGCACCAGTAACCCTCCCCTGCCACAATTGCCAAAAGAACATTCCCACCATTGTAGATTTGGCCACAGGCATACAAATTCCCAGAGTTTATCTGATCCTTTCTCCAGCAACCCCCAGTTCCATGGATAGTCCAACCCACACCTTACCTTACCCCCATCACAGTTTAGCACTATTGACTGCAATCATATCACTGCACCCCTATCACCCCTGTCTACTGCCCAACCACCCCCTTCTACCTTATCATAGGTTTTGCCCATATTGAGCATTGGCTTTCCACACTCTACTCCCTTTCTGTCTTCTGATACCTTGCCTTCTAGACTCTAGCTCTGTGAGTCTGCTGAATTTGCTTGAGTCATATCAGTGAGGTCATGTAATATGTGTCTTTCAGTGATTGGCTTACTTCACTCAACATAAGGTCTTCAAGATTCATCCATATTGTCCCATGTGTTAATATTTCATTTCTTCTTACAGCTGAGTAATATTCTTATATGTTATATACCACAATTTACTTTTCCATTCATCTGTTGATGGACATTTGGGATGTTACCATCTTTTGGCAGGAGTGAATAATGCTGCTATGAACATTGGTGTGCATGTATCTGTTCGTGACCCTGCTTTCAGTTCTTCTGGATATATACTCAAAAATGGGCAGTTCTATAGTTAGCTTCTTGAGGAACCACCCGAACTGTCCTCTACAATGGCTGCACTATTTTACATTCCCACCAGAAGTGGATGAGTGTTCCCTTTCCTGCACATCGTCTCCAACATTTGTAGTTGTCTGTTTTTTTAATAGCTACAGGTCTAATAGGTGTAAGATGATATCTCATTGTAGTTTTGATTTGCATTTCCCTGATAGCTAGTGATGCTGAGCATCTTTTCATTTGCTTTTAAGCCATTTGTATTTCCTATTTTGAGAAATGTCTATTTGAATTTCTTGCCCATTTTTAAAATGGATTGTCTTTTTATTTTCGAGATGCAGGATTCTTTGTATGTGCTGGATATTAGGCCCTTATTGGATAAATGGTTCCCAAATATTTTCTCCCATTGAATCAGTTGCATTTTCACTTTCTTGACAAATTCCTTTGAAGTGCAAAAGTTTTTAATTTTGGGGAGGTCACATTTATCTTTTTTTTTCATTGTTTGGCTTTAGTTGTAAAGTTTATGAAACCATTTCCTACTATAAGACCTTGTCTTATAGGAAATTATCTTCTAGGACATTATCTTCTACAAGCTTTATGATCTTGGATCTTATATTTAGGTCTTTGATCCATCTTGAGTTAGTTTTTGTATAGGGCATGAGATGGTGATCCTCTCTCAGTCTTTTGAATATAGATACCCAGTTCTCCAAGCACCATTTGTTGAATATGGCATTCTATCCCAATTGAGTGGGCTTGGTGGCCTTGTTGGATATCAGTTGACTGTATATGCAAGGATCTATATCAGAACTCTCAATCTGGTTGTATTGGTCTGTATATCTAGCCATGTGCCAATACCATGCAGTTTTAACCACTGTAGCTTTGTGGTATGTTTTACAGTCAGGTAGCATGATTCCTCCAATGCTGATAATGGTATATTAAAGTCCCCCATTATAATTGTAGAGGCATCTATTTCTCCACTTAGTTTTTCCAATGTTTGCCTCATGTATTTTGGGGCACCCTGATTAGGTGCATAAATATTTATGATTGTTCCGTCTCCTTGATAGAATACCCCTTTTATTAATATAGTGTCCTTCTTTGTCTCTTATGATAGTTTTGCATTTAAAGTCTATTTGTCTGATATTAGTATAGCTATGACTGCCCTTTTTTGGTTATTTTTTGCATGTAAAATCATTTCCCAGCTATTCACTTGTAGCCTCTTTGTGTCCCTGGGTCTAACATGAGTTTCTTGTAAACAGCATATATATGGGTCATATTTCCTTATCTATTCTGCCAAGTTGTGTCTTTTGATTGGGGAGTTTAATCCATTAATTTTCAATGTGTTACTGTCAAGGCAGTTCTTACATTAGCCGTACTTTCTTTATGTCTATATATGTCATATTTTGTTTTCATTTCTTTTTACCTTTTTGGTTATTCTTACTAATAAACATTCTTTATACACACTCCTCAATCTCTCTCTCTCCTGTTTTTTCCTTTTAACCTGCAAAATCCCCTTTAGTATTTATTGAAAGGCAGGTTTCTTGTTGACAATCTCTCTTAATTTCTGTTTATCTGTGAACATTTTGAACTCTTCCTTATTTTTGAATGTCAGTTTTGCTGGATACAGAATTTTTTTCTTTTAGCACCTTAAATATGTCATACCACTGCCTTCTGGCCTCCATGGTTTCAGATGAGAAATCAGCACTTCATCTTATCGAACATCCCATGCTGCCTTCAGTATTCTTTGTCTTGAGTGTTTGACAATTTGATAAGTATAATGTCTTAGGGAAAGCTTGTTAGGATTTATACTGTTTGGAGTGTGCTGTACTTCCTGGACATGTACATCCACGTCCCTCAAAAGAGTTGGGACATTTTCAGCCATTATATCCTCCAACACTCTTTCTGCCTCCTTTCCATTCTCTTCTCCCTTGGGATGCCTATCATGTGTATGTTTGTGCATTTCATGTTATCATTCAATTCCCTGAGTCCCTGCTGATTTTTTTCTATCTTTTTAGCTATCTATTCTACTATCTATCCTATTTCAGATGTATTATCTTCAATGTCTCTAATTCTTTCCTCTGCCTGTTCAAATCTGGGGTTATATGCTTCCAGTGTATTTTTTTATTTCTTGCATTGTGCCATTCCTCACCATCACATCTGTTATCTTTTTCTGTATGTTTATGATTTCTTCAGTATGTTTGCCCAGTGTTTTCTTAATATCCTTTATCTCTTCCTTCACTTCATTAAGTTGATTCATGATATTTGTTTGGACATCCATGATTAGTTGTTCCACATTCTTCATCTCCTCCTGTTTTTTTAGCTTGTTAACTAGACTGGGCCATGTCTTCCTGTTTCTTAGTATGGCTTGTAATTTTTTTTTGATGTGCTTATTCAGATAGTTAGTTTCTCTTTCTACTCTATGGCTTTATTTTGTTTTGTTTTGTGCTACAGTTCCTCTTTGACACTTGTTTCCACTTATTCATTTTCCTTGTGGTTTTCTGTGTTCCCATGAAAACATATTAAAGCCATAGTAAAGGAAAGACAGAAGAGAAAAAGAATAATAGTAATAGTAAAAAAGAATATAGAAAATGAACCATAAAAGAGCCAGGAAAAAATTAGTAATAAGTGTGAAAAAGCATGAAAAATACAAAGGAATAAGAATAAAAAAGGTGAAATAAATTAATTAAATGAGAAAAATAGAATAAAGTAAAAGACCAGAAAGATGAGAAGAGAAGAAAAAAAATGACAAAACAAAAAAAGTTGAAATGAAAGAAAAGCAACAGAAGAAGGAAAGATGAGAGAAAGAAAAGAAATAAACTAAGGAGAAAAAATAAGGAAAAGAAAAAAGGAAATAAAGAAAGATAAAAAAACAACAAACATAAAACAAAAAACAACCTAAGAAAAACAGACTTCCCTCTTAGGTCCATAGGAACCATCTCAGCCTGCTAGTTATCATCAACCAATCGCCCTGGAGCCTACCCTCCCACAGGTAAGGTATCTGGTTTCAAAGAATAAAATAAAGAATAAAAAAGTAAAATAAATAAATAATAATAATAATAAATAACAGATCAAAAATCCTAAAACAAATAAATCTCAGTCTATAAATTTCCTGTCACAAGGTGCCAGTAGGGTGCCTGACAACCTGGTGGATCCCTCTATGGATCCCTTCTCTTAGGAGGTACTGGTAATTGTACCAGGGACCTAGTATATTCAAGAAAGACATTCCTACACTGAAATATACCCACTACACATGTTAGGTAGGTCCTGGAAGCTTATTTGGCTCTCTCTGCCCTGTTTTCCCTCAGGCAAGTTGGGCTTCCAATGGTTTTCTGGCTATCACTCCTGGGCTGGTTAGGCACCTGTCTCCACCTAGCCACCGCGTGACCTAGTTCCTATCTCTCCCAGGGTGTGACAGCCTGCCTGATCAGATCACCCCTCCCCTTTCCCTGGGGATGCTTCAATGCTGGCTGGGGACTTTTTGAGATTTAAATGGGATTCAGCTGGCCAAACTCATGAAAGAGAAACCATTCACCACACTCTGCCAGATCCCTCTTCCTTCCAGGGATCATTCTTTCCCCATTCAGTTTGTTGCAGTGAGCCAAGGGTTTTACCCAGGCTAATAGCCTTGGGAATGGGGTATGTGCTGTTCCCAGCCACTGGGGCAAGTAACTCACCATTTTCATTTGATCTCTTTGTCTCCTTATCCCTCTCCCTCCTGGATAATGTGCAGCACTCTCCTGCTCTGCAAGTCCCTACAGCAGCTCCCTCATATAACATTTTGCCCTTTCTGCATTGTTTTTGTGAGAGAGTAGAACCCTGACTACCTACTCAGACAGCATCTTCCCAGAAGCTATCTAATGCTAGATTCTTAATCGCCTTCTTTCCTCTGGGTGCCATGGCTCCAAGTTGGTAACCTGGTCCTCCTCTTGCATCTGTACTTATTTATTTCATGATTTCTTTTCTTGTCTTTCTTATTTTTAGTAATAATAAACTTTATTTTTAGAAAAGTTTTAGATTACAGAAAAGTTACATTGTATCCTTTTTAAAAAAGTACAGGGGATTCCATTATAGCCCATCCTCTACCCCTCTTCATCTTCACCTATTAATAATACCTTATATTGGTGTTATTGTTACAGTTGATGAGCCAATATTGAAGCATTGCTACTAACCAAGGTCCACAGTTTACATTATGGTTTATACTTTGCACTGTATAGTTTCAAAAGTTTTGAGAAATTGTATAATGGCCTGTATCTGTCATTGCAGTATCATGCAGAACAATTCCAAGGCCCTAAAAATATCCTATGTTCCCCTATTCTCCCCTCCCCCTCCCCTCAGAAGCTCTGGTAACCATTATCTTTATATCATGGTTACAGGTCTTTCATTACTACAATAACAATAAGTCTACTTTAGTCTGTGATTGCATTCCCCCCATATGTTTGTTCATTCCCCAATCTTGAGGAATTTGGAATGATGATATCCACTCTGCTTCAGGTTGAGAGAAGGCTTTTATCTTAGGGGGCAGAGAGAAAAAACTATTTTGTTTGTAGTTGTAAATACACTTTGTTTTTTAGAGATGGGACATATCTATCATCATCATTTTGTTACTTATCCTGGGTGAGTCCAAGAACTGGAGTGTAGGTGTTGGTCACATCTCTTCTGAGATTCAAGGCTCAACCAGCATACGAACAGACCAAAGATTTAAATCTCTGAAACATATATTTAATGTGTATAGTGCTAATTATAGGTTCAAATAAAAGGGGTAGAGGAATCATGGATAGGGAAATTACAAATGAGTATAACTATTATATTGAGGAAATAAATTATCCTTTATTCCCAGATGGGGTCCACCAATAGGGTTCTGATTTCATGGGTTTGTGTGCCTTGCTTATAGCATTCAGACATCTCTAGAGACCTCAGGAGCACCCCTGTTTAAGGCTTTGTTTACTGTGGCAATAGGGAGAGCTGCCTGAGATGTGTGTAAGTACAACCTCTGAAATGACCTCTCAACTCACTTTGAAGTCTCTCAGTCATAAAAACTTGTATGTAATCTTTCCCGCTTTTGTTCAAGGTCTTTTTCCAAATGCATTTCTGGTTGGTGCTTGGTAGTAATCCCTCAGGGCCAGGGTGGCTCATTCCCAGGAGTTATGTCCCATGCTGAGGGGAGGGCAGTGAGTTTATTTGCTGAGTTTTTCTTTGAGAGAGGCCACATTTAAGTAGCAAGGAGGTTTTCAGGAAGTGAGTCTTAGGCATTAGATATTATTAGACTAAGTTTCAATTTTATGGGAATAAGCTTCATAAGTACAAGCATTAATATCAAAAGCTTGGCATATTGGCCTGTTTTCTTTTATTAGGCTTTACCTAGATTTTTGCCACTCTATTTGAGAAAGCAGCAGTACTCCCCAGGATGGGAGTTTAATATTTTGTTGGTTATTGTGTTATTGTTATGACAGCATGAACACATTCAAATCCCATAGAGGCATGCCTCAGATGCACCCCTTTCCACACATCACACCCCCCCTCCCCCAACAATACCCTGCTTCAGCGATGCTCCACTACCATACATTCAAAAAGAACAGTCCCACAAGTTGTATTCTCAACCACAGTCTTTGGCCTCCCCAGGATTCACTGAGCCACACTTTCACCTGTTCCTTCCTCCAACCCTCTCCACAGCTCCATGGATAGCCCAACCCCCTTGCCAACCCCACTCACACTCACACTCCAGCACTGTTGACCACACTCGCATTGCTGCACCACCATCACCCCTGTTGACTGACAAATTACCACCATCCACCTTATCATAGATTCTTCCTAGATTGAGCATTGGCTCACCACTCTCAACTCCCTTTCTATCTCCTGGTAACCAGTCATCTAGATGCTACTTCTATAATCAATATCCTTGGTTCATATCAGTGAGATCATGCAATATTTGTCCTTTAGTGCCTGGCTTACTTCACTCAACATAAGGTCTTTAAGGTTCATCTATGTTGCCGCTTTATCAATACTTCATTCTTTCTTACAGCTGAATAATATTTGATTGTAGGTATATAGCACATTTTGTTTATTCATTCATCCACTGATGGGCACTTGGGTTGTTTCCAACTTTTGGCAATTGTGAATAACGCCACAAAGAACATTGGTGAGCATATATCTGTTCCTGTCCCTGTTTTCAATTCTTTTGTGTATATTCTTAGTATTGGGATTAGCAGGTCATATGGCAATTCTATACTTAGTTTACTGAGGAACCACCAAACTGTCCTCCACAGTGGCTGCACCATTCTGCATTCTTACCAGGAGTGAATGAGTGTTCCTGTTCTTCCACATTCTCTCCAAAACATGTGGTTTTCTGTTTTTTTTTTTGTTTGTTTGTTTGTTTTTTAATAGCAGTTAATCTAGTAGGTGTAAGATGATATCTGATTGTAGTTTTGATTTGCATTTCCCTACTAGCTAGTGATGTTGAGCATCCTTCTGTGTGCTTTTTAGCCATTTGTATTTCCTCTTTGGAAAAGTGTCTATTCAAATCACTTGACTATTTTTTAGATGAGCTGTTTTATTTATTTTTGAGATGTAAGATTTCTTTATATATTGCATATTAGACCCTTATTGGATAAGTGGCTCCCAAATACTTTCTACTATTGAGTAGTATGCATTTTCCCTTTCTTGACAAACTCTTTTGAGGCTCAAAAGTTTTTAATTTTGAGGAGGTCGCATTTATCTATTTTTTCTTTTGTTGTTCACATTTTGGGAATAAAGTTTATAAGACCATTTCCTACTACAAGATTTTGTAGATGCTTCCCTACAATATCTTCTAGGAGCTTTATGGTCATGGCTCTTATATTTAGGTGTTTGATCCATCTTGAGTTAATTTTTTTTCCAGGGTGTGTGACGGTGATCCTCTTTCATTCCTTTGGATATAGATATCCAGATCTCCAAACAACATTTGTTGAAGAGACTATTCTGTCCCAGTTGAGCGGGCTTTGTGGCCTTTTCAAACATCAGTTGGTTTTACATGCGTGGATCTATATCTGAACTCTCAATTCAGTTCCATTGGTCAGTATGACCATCCTTGTGCCAATATGTAGTTTTGAGTACTGTAGCATTTTAGTATGGTTTAAAACCAAGTAGCATAATTCCTCTTATTTCATTTTTCTTTTTCAACATGTTTTTTGCTATTCAGGGCCCCTTGCCCTTCCAAATAAATTTCTGTGGAAAATGCTGTTGGAACTTTTAATGTGATTGTGTTGAATCTGTAAATCAATTTGCATAGGATAGACATCTTAATGATATTTAGTCTTCCAATCCATGAAGATGGAATAGTTTTCCATTTATTTAGTTCTTCTTAATTTTCTTTTAGCAATGTTGTGTAGTTTGTTGTGTACAAATCCTTTATAGCTTTAGTTAAGTTTATTACTAGATATTTGATTATTTTAGTTGCTATTGTAAATGGATTTTTTTTTCTTGACTTCCTCTTTTCTTGATCATGTCATCTGGAAATATTGAAAGTTTTACTTCTTCATTTCCAATTTGTATGGCTTTTATTTCTTTTCCTTGCCTAATTGCTTGAGCAAAAACTTCTAATGCATTGTTAAATAAGAGTGGTGACATGTGGGCATCCTTGTCTTGTTCCAGATCTCAGAAAGAAATCTTTTAGCCTTTTACCATTGTGTATTATGTTAGCTGTTGGTTTTTTATATATGCCCTTTATCATTTGAGGAAGTTTCCTTCTATTCCTTTCTTTTGTAGTGTTTTTATCAAGAAAGGATGCAGTATTTTGTTGAATGACTATTCTATGTCAATAGCAATGATCATGTGATTTTTTTCCTTAGGTCTGTTAATATGGTGTATTATATTGATTGATTTTCTTATTTTGAACCATCCTTGCATACCTGTGATAAAACCCACTTGTTCATGGCATATAATTTGATTGACATGTTGTTGAATTTGATTAGCAAGAATTTTATTGAATATTTTTGCATCTAAGTTCATTAGAGAGATTGGTCTGTAATTTTATTTTCTTATAGCGCCTTAATGTGGCTTTGGTATTAGGGTGATGTTGGCATCACAGAATGAGTTATATATTCTTCCCTCCTCTTCAATTTTTTGGAAGAGTTTGAGCAGGACTGATATTAGTTTTTTCTGTAATGATTGGTAGAATGTACTTGTGAGGCCATCTGGTCCTGAGTTTCCTTGGTTGGGAGGTTTTTGGTGACTAATTTAATCTCACTAATGTGATTGGTCTGTTGAGTTTTCTATTTCTTTTTTCATCAATGTAGGTTGTTCATGTGTTTGTAGAAATTCATCCATTTCCTCTAATTGTCTATCTTCTTGACATACAATTTTTCAAAGTATCGTCTTATGATACTCTTAATTTCTGTTGGGTCAGTGGTGATATCCCTTCTCTTGTTTCTAATTTTATTTATTGGCATTTTCTCTCTTTTCTTCTTTTTTAGTCTAGCTAAGGGTTTCTCAACTTTATTAATAATCTCAAAGAACCAGATTTTAGTTTTGTTAATTCTTTCTAATTTTTTTTTTATTCTCAATTTTATCTAATTCTGCTCTAATCTTTAGTATTTCTTTCCTTCTGCTTGCTTTGGGATTAGTTTGTTGTTCTTTTTCTAGTCCTTCAAGTGTGAAGTTAGGTCTTTGATTTTAGCTCTTTCTTCTTTTTTAACATAGGCATTTTAGGGTTATAAATTTCCCTCTCAGTACTGCTTTAGCTGCATCCTATAAGTTTTGATACATTATGCTTTCATTTTCATTTGCTTCGAGGTAATTACTGATTTCTCTTGCAATTTCTTCCTCGACACACAGATTGTTTAAGAGTATGTCATTTAACTTCGATATATTTGTGCCTATTCTGGTTCTCTGCCCCTTGTTAATTTCCCACTTTGTGGAAGTTTGAGATTATTTTATGAATCTCAAAAAGAGAAAGATTATGTTTGTAAACTAATCTATTTCTGGGGATGTGATACCCTTTGGTTGCATTAAATCCAGTTGAGGAGCCTTTGATTAGATTACAACAATTAAGATTATTGTAGGACATTTTATTGGTATATGTCTGAGAGTCATGACTCAGGTCGAGTCTCCGCCCCCTTTCTGGGTCTGATATATATGAACTTACATAAACAGAAGAGGAAAAAGGGAGCCAGCATGTTTGATTCTTATGTGAGAGAGAGGATTGCTTAATCACAAACCCCCAAAGAGGTCTGGACCATGGAGCAGCTCAAGAGGGAACCAGCCCTGCTATATGCCTGATAGCTTACAGCTGAACTTGGGAAGACAGTGGAACAGCCAAGAGTGATATAGTAAGCCCTAAGAGACAAGCCCTATGCCAGCTTGCAGCTGAAATCATGAAGAAAGTGGATAAGCTGAGTCTGAGAGAGGAAGCCTAGAGGGGAAGGAGAGACCAGGCAGAGATTGCGTGTCAACTTGCTTCAACACAGGGCAGCTGTCTTTGGTGAGAAATCACCTATTATGTTGCCTTGAGTTGGATGTTTCATGGCCTTGGAACTGTAAACTTTTACCCCAAATAAATAACCTTTATTAAAGCCAACACATTTCAGGTAATTTGTATAGGCACCCCTTTGGCAAAATAAAACAAGCTTCATTTCATTGTCGTCAGAGAAATTGCTTTGCATAATTTCAATCTTTCTAAACTCATTGAGACTATGACCTAGCCTGTGGTCTATCCTGGATAATGGTCCATGAACAATTAAGAAGAATGTGTATCATGTTGTTTTAGGGTACAATATTCTATATATATCCATTAGGTCTAGTTCTTCTAACATATTATTCAAGATCTGTTTCTTTATTGACCCTCTGTTGAAATGTTCTGTCTAGTGGCAATAATGGTACATTAAAGTCTCCCACTATGATTGTAGAGGTATTTATTTCTCCCCTTAGTCTTGCCAGTATTTGCCTGATGTACCCTTGGGAACATTGGTTAGGTGAATAAACATTTATGATTGTTATTTGTTCTTGGAAGATTACCCCTTTTATTAAAATATAGTGTCCTTTTTTGTCTTTTACAACAGTTTTGCAATTAAATTCTACTTTGTCCAATATTAATATAGCTATTCCTGCCCTTTTTTGTTTATTGTTTGCATGTAAAATCACTTTCCAATCTTTCACTTTCAACTTGTCTTCCTCCCTGGGTCTAAGGTTAGTTTCTTATAGACAGCATATAGATGGGTCATATTTCCTTACCCATTCTTTCAATTTGTGTCTTTTGATTGGAGAGTTTTATCCATTAGCATTCAATGTTATTATTTTAAAAGGAGTAATTACTTTAGTCATTTTTTTCTTAAGGCTTTCATGTGTCATATTTTATTTTTATTTCTCCTTCTATCTGTTTGGTTACTCTTACTAATAATCTTCTTTTCTACACTCTCCTCCAACCCTCTCATTCCTGTTTTTTTTTTTTTTTCCTTTCAGTCTGCAGAACTCACTATAATAGTTCTTGAAGAGCTGGACTCTTGTTGACAAATTCTCTCAATTTCTGTTTATCTGTGAATATTTTGAGCTCTCCCCCATTTTTGAATTACAATTTTTCTGGAAACATAATTCTTAGCTGGCAAATATTTTCTTTTAGCACCTTAACTATGTCATACCACTGCCTTCTTGCCTCCATGCTGTCAGATGAGAAATCAGCATTTAATTGTATCAAGCTTGTCTTATATGTGATGGCTCTCTTTTCCCTTGCTGCTTTCAGGATTCCCTCTTTGTCTTGAGCATTTGACAATCTGATAAATATGTGTCTCAGGGTAAGTCTCCTAGGACTTATTCTGTTTGGAGTATGCTGAGCTTCCTGGACATGTATATCCATGTTCCTCAAAAGAATTGGGAAATTTCCAGCCATTATTTCGTCTAACACTCCTTCTGCCACTTTTCCCTTCTCTTCTTCCTCCGGAATACCCATATTATGAATGTTTGTATGCTTCCTGTTGTCATTCAATTCCCTGAGTCCCTGCTGAAAAAAAATTTTTTTTTTTGTCTATCTGTTCTGTATGATTTTGGATGTCCTATCTTAGAAGTCTCTAATTCTTTCCTCTGCTTGAACAAATATGCTGTTATGTGCTTTTAGTGAAATTTTAATTTATTCCATTTTGCCTTTCATTGCCATAAGATCTTTTATCTTTTTATGTATGTTTACAATTTCTTCTGTATGTTCCCCCAGTGTCTTCTTAATATCCTTTATCTCTTCCCTCATTTCATTGAATTGATTATGTATATTTATTTGGACATCCTTGATTAGTTGTTCTACAGTCTGTATCTCCTCCTACTTTTCAGCTTGTTCATTAGACTGGAACATGACTTGTAATTTTTTGCTAATGTCTAGACATTGTGTTTACCTTTATGAACTTATTCAGGTGGTGAGTTTCTCTTTTTAGTCTAGGGTTTTATTTTTGTTTGGTTTGTGCTAAGGGTCCTCTTTCACACTTGGTTCCATTTATTCTATATCTTTGTTGTTGCCCATGTTAAAATGAAAAATATTAGGTACACAAAAAAGGAAAAAAACAGAAGAGAAAAAAGAAAAAGAAAATTGAAAGGGAAAGAATAAAGAATAAAAAAGAGAAAGATAAAATAATCAGAGGGGTAAATAAAAAAATGTAAAAGGGAATAAAAATAAAATAGGTAAAAAAAGAAATAATAAAAAATAAAATAAGATTTAAAAAAAAACTAGAAGGATGAAAAGAGAGAAATGAAGACAAAACAGGAGAAGGCAGAAAGATAGAAAAAAGGAAAAGAAAAGTAAGAGGGATGAAATGATAGAAAGAAAAGAAAAAGAATAAGGAAAGAAAAAAAAAAAGTCAGATGTCCTTCTCAGTGTACCAGGAACCATCTCAGGCTTCCTGTGCCTGCCAGTCAATTACTCCTGCAGTCAGCCTCTAGGAAGGTACCTGGATAGACAGAGAATTTTTTTTAAACACCTCTATTTAGGTTCCCCCTCCTGAGCCTGCCTTTCCCACAGCTCCCCTCCCTCCGGGGCTGGCTGAGCATCTGTCAACCAGCCGGATCACTCCTCTGGCTCTCCTCTCCCGTAAGCCTGTCTGATCACCTCCTCCATCCTCCAGTCCCTGGGCACTGGACTGGCCCTCCACTTCCTCTGAGCAGGCTTGGTGTGTGCTGCTATGTATGACTGCCCCACAGCAACCCTTTCCCCAGGAGCCAACCATGCAAGACCCTGCACAACCTTTTGCCCTGTGGCTCCTGGGGGCCATCTGGGCACCAGTCCGCCTGCCTAATCAACCCCCTGAGCCAATGGATGCCAGCTGGCATCCCTGATCACCCAGCAGCTCTCCTCGTGCTTTAAAGCAGCTAGGCGCCAGTCCGCCCACCACATCACCTCCTGGCTTCACTCTACCCTAGAGCCGACTGGGCTCCCCGTCTCCAGCTGCCCTCTCCGATTGCGCTGGGGATCCTGTGGTTTCCCTTATGCCAGGCAAACCTGCCTACCTTCCCGCAGTTTCTGGAGGAGGAGTGCAGCCTAATGTTTCCTACTCAGCCATCACGGGTCCCCAACTTACTTTTTTAATGCTATGGTTTCCTTGAGTCTAGTCTCCATCCTAAGCCTTCCACTTTTTTATTTTCTCTCCCTGCATTATTTCATCTTCTCCTACAATTTCAATTACTACTACTTTTCTATTCTGTGTGTGTGTATATTTGCACACCTTACCACCAAATTATTTTATTCCTCATCTCACTCTCTCACTTAAATAAGTCTGCACAGTTGCCTAAACACAAACCATGGTGCTGCTGTAGCAAAGTACCACAACCTGGGTGGCTTAAAACGAGAGAAATCTATTGTCTTACTGTTCTGGCTGGACATTTGAAATCAAGGTGTTGGCTGGGCCATGCTTCCTCTGAAGTTTCTAAAAGAATTGGTCCCATATCTCTCTACTGGCTCCCGGTGGCCCCAGGTGTCCCTTGGCTTGTAGCAGCATAACTCCAGGCTCTGCCTTGGTCTTCACACCATAGCCTTTTCTCTCTGCCTGCCTGTGTCCAAATTTCCTCTTCTTATGAGGATATCAGTCATATTGGATTAGGGCTCACCCTTAAACTGTTTGGCCTCATCTTAACTAATCACATCCTCAAAGACCACATATCCAAATAGGGTCACATTCGCACATGTTAGGATGTGAACATATCTTTTTTGGGGGAGACAATTTGGCTCAACATAGACACTTACGAGAGCCTCCTTCCAGACCTTCATTTCTTCAGTAAAATTAACTCTCCCTGTTGTATTTAAAGCACAGATCTGATCATTCAATTTGTTCCCACTGAAATCTAACCTTTGGCCAGGCTTATAAGATTTTTAACCATTTGATCCTCACTTGACATTATAACTTCATTTGCACCACTTTTCCCTCAAACTACACTCTCTAGCAAGTGTTGTGCTTAAAAGAACTAAGCCCTTTCACTTCCTCTTTATCATTTCCATCATTTGGATTCTTCTGTCTTAACTTGGCAACTTGGAAAACTCCTACTCATGTTAAAGTAAGATTTACTGGATAATTCTAATTGCCTGAAGTTCTGCTAAACCCTTTACATGGATTGTCTCATTTATTCTTTACAGCAATTCTCTGGGGAAAGTACTTCTGCATTCCCATTTTTCAGAGGGAGAAACTAAGGCCTAGTAAGGATAAGTGCCTTGCCTGTGGACATATCACTATCAGGTAGCAAACCCTGTATTTGATCCCAAGCAGTCTGACTCCAAGGTCATCATGCTCTTTACCACAAGCAGTACTACTTACTTTTCAAGTGCCAGCTCATGTAGCTTCCTCTTTATGAATCCCTTCCTATTTCCCCATCTGTCATTGCAACAATAATTACTATTTCCCTTTTCTACAGAAAACACATATAGACTTCTGTAGGAGTTGAACACTTGGTTTGTGGTCAGTACTTACATATTTTTACTATATATTATAATTAAATTGAGCCTCTTCATGATGGTCATTGTATCTTATTCATATTCAAATCTATTATTAACACATGGTAAATAGTAAGGCTGATTAAGTGAATACTAAATACTAAAAAAGATATGGCCCAAAGAGAAATAATATTATTTTTCTTGCTAACATAAAGGAGTCATAGTATATTCCTTTTAGCTTGAAAACAATGGTGAAATAGGAAAGAAAAAAATATAATTTTCTTCCTGTAAAAGTTACTGTATAAATTGTAGGAACCCTCTGATTTCTTTCCTCCAACATTTCCTACTCTACCCCAGAACCTGTCTAAAATTAAAATTCATGTAAAATGCAAAAGTGGAAATAGTGCCTTAAAAATGTCTAGAGTCCATTGACATTACTTGTTTCCATTACTTTTAAAAGGTTCAGTAACACCATTTTTTTGAAATTTTCTTAGCATAAGAACTTTCATGACAAATAATATTGTGAAGCTAAATTTATAAACAAATTATCAGAAACCTAAATTTGCAGTATCAAAAATTGCCTTTAAAATAAACCAGTAAGTATATAGACAACCAATTACATTCTTGCAGTTTCCATCTACTGACCAGTGTCCATTATTAACTGGAGAGAGGATTATCCATGACATAGAAATAGCACTCTTTTTCAGGAACTCTTCTCAGAGCCTTAGATATTTTCAGGACCCTAATCGAGAATGTGAAAAACCCATTTTTCTCTAAGTTGACAGGAAAGTAACTTCTATGACAGGTTCAGGGATCAACACACAAGTTATCATATAACATTCAAAAGTTTATCTTTTTCACTTCAAAAACTTCATCTTTGCTTGTTTGATATTGGGTAATAAGGAAAAGAAAAACTCAAGGAACCAGGACTTCCATAAAACCGCCTTACAAGATGATTTTATGTTGTAAAAATTATATAACAGAGATTCTAAAAATTTGACTTCCACCCAAATTATCTGGAAAGATTAAAAAATATGTATTGTGGGGACTCTTCCTAGACCTAGTGAATTCGAAACAGGAAAGGGAGCACCTAGAAATTACAGGTAATTTTTCTTCCTCAGTATTTCCAGCTCTTATGCACAGATGTCCTTCGAGGACTACTGCCATAGCCTAACTCACATAGGGCAGAAAACATGAGAAACACGAGAGCTGTTACACTAATAGTTAACTACAAGGTACCCCTGAGTACAGAGAATATCTAGAATTATTGAAAGAAAAAAGTATTAAGCCTACTTAATATTTTAAAATTCATAGCTGCAAAGAAGACATATTTGTCTTTATTCTCTGTCTACAACTGGAAATGTCTGTATTTGTGCTAAACCTGTTTCATCATCTCCCAGTTGAAGTAGTTTAAGGAATGAACTAACTGGACATTTGTCTGGAGTAGTCCAACCTCACTCAAATTGTAAAGATAAGGAGAAAATTTATCAAAAATCCCCACAGAACAGTTCAAAACATGTTTAGAAAAGATATTTTGAAAAAATGGCCTACAGGATACAGGGGTGAGGAGGGATGGACTGATGGCACAGGACATTTTAAAAGTAGAGAACAGATTTTCTTACAATTGCTTGATAACCATCCTGCTGACAAAACAGGTATTATCACCAATTCTTGCTTCTGGCTGATAGTTTGATAATGCAATACTGTTCTTAATGAAAACTCCTCTAAATTGGAATTCCAGGTAACTAAGATGGAATCTATGGAAAATTTCTTTGCACTATCCAGAATATAAATATTTCAAATATTTAAAGTATTTTATTTATCTGTAGTTATTCATAAACATGTGTGCTTGTTTTATATAAAGAAATTTATAGGGTGTCTGTAAAATAATGATCCTGATTTTGTTGAAGCTAAAGCTGTGCAAGAAGCAAATTTTTAAAGAATTGATAAGCAAGAAGAATTATCCTTAAAATCAATAGGATAAAGTAATTGTAAATAATCCCTTTCCATTCACTGGGACATGCTCCTTAAAAATATATTCTGGAAATATATTTTCAGCCCATATTTCAGTTAATCTTCATATTTGGAAGTTTAAAACTTTAAGTAAAATATATAGATACCCAAAATTATTCATCGACCAGTTAGTTATAAATTTAGTTTTTAAAAAATCAAGATTTTTAAAAACTTCTTATTTCCTAATATTAAGAAATGTTTGCTTTCTTCATATAAATATCTCTTAATCAGATTACTTTAGGTTTTATTCTGAGATTTATTCAATTAAAAATAAATCTTCACTAGTTTATTGGAGTCAAGCAGACTCATGGTACCAAGATAAGAAACACGCCCAGCTCAATCTGGGTATCTGGGTATTGTTCCAGAAGTTGATGTGAGGGTTTGTGATTGCTTACTCCTTTGGTCTGGCCTTGAGATTTCTCATTGCCCTCTCCTGTGAAACTGAAGGGCACCATCTTGATGTCAATAAACTTTCTTATGATTCTGCCAGCTATACTTGCTTTCTGTAATGCTAGGACCCCAAGGATCCCATAGCTAATAAGTAGAATTTTTAAAAATCTGTATTAAAGGTGAGTTGTTCAAAATGTTGTTGTTGTTTATTATGCCTCTTTGTGATTGCTTGGGTAAAATAATAAAATTAACAGAGAGAAATATTGAACAGGATAATATTTTTGCCAAATATTTTTTAAGCATTATTTCATTCATATCTAAATTTTCTCTATTAGGGAGGAATAAAGTTAGTTAATACTTTTATCATTAAATAACTCTTTTTTAATATATAGTGTGAGAAATATTGCTTCAGGAATATAATCCTAAAGCCTGTATATTTATGGAGTTTTCAGGATATTGAAAACAATGACACTAATTTTCTGCTAATTTATACTAGTGACTGTCTTATAAGACAAAGTAAATGACACAGTATTTCTTTATAGACACTTGTTTTTGTTTGCTTATTTCACTGTTAATCTATTTGAACAGAAAATCATGTATGTCATCTTTCCTGACATCATCTTTTATAGTCATAGAATGACCTCTTTCTAGTATCATCCCTGAAATTTTCAAAATGGGATTTAGAGTTTGTTCTATGGTCTGGAAGCTGAAAATGATATAGTTCTCTGTGGGAACTCTGGATATTTTGCTTCACCGTTTAACCTTTAATGAAATTTTATCTACCTTTTCTTAAACTTCAGTTCTATCAGTTTCAAATGTTTGCTAAGAAACTAAAAGTTGTTTTATATAATATGGAAGTATGTGTGCTCTAAACCAATGCTGTGGTACATAACAGATTTTTACTAAAGGTTTTGAAACAGCAGAGGGTAATTGGAGAAAAGAATAAGAAACAAGTTCCAACTGAATGTAACGCACAACTTTCCAAAAATTCGCTGGCCTTTTCTCTCTACAGAGAATCTCTGCCAAAGCCCCAATGATCATAACTCTTGGCCCTCCTTTCTCCTTCAAAGATTTTCTATCATATTTTCCCTTTGCTATGGGTTCCTATCCTTCTGGCTCCACAGTTAATAGGAGAAAAATTGAAACTATCATCCCTTTATTATTGACAGAATATTAGTTTTAGTTTTAATTTTAAATTTGTTATTATTTTTTGTCTGATCCAAATATCCTCCTTCCTTACTGCGTCAAAGGGGGCATTCATTTCATCACCCAAAACACATTTTTATATCTTGCAAGCTAAGACATCTACCTCATATCAAGAAATTTAGAGCTAAAATGATTTGGTAATTGATTAGATACAGAATTAGAGAGAGAAAGAGTCAAGAATGATCTTCACATTTCTGAAACTGGACATCTGAATGAGTGGTGATGTTATACCAAGATAGGTAGTAGAACTGAAAGCAGATTTTTGAGAAAAGGTGTTGAAATCAATGCAAAACCTTAAATTTTTGACGTATTGAATGGATTGCTGCAGGTTGAGGATTTTACCCAATAAGAGCTACAAAAGATAATGGAGCAAGGGATTTGAGAGTCTTGGCAGAATGATTTGTTGAAACGATGGACTGCAAAGTCTGAGCTATTTAGGGAAAGAGGTGAAAACTAATGGTGAGAATGTGACGGAGTAGAGAGACTAAAGATTTCAGTATAGGTAAAGAGTAGGTAGAGAATGTGAGAGTAAAAGAATGGGTGTTGATATCAAGATTTCATAAAGGCAGTACTTCTGAGAGATAATTCAATGGGAGTGGATGACCAAAGTATAATAGATGTTATTGGTGTTGCAATAGTCAGTGAAATTTAGTGGCTGACAATTTGGATAGGTTTCCCACATTATCAAAGGTGACTAGAATGATGGGAAGATTTAAGTTAGAAAAGAAATATTTAAAGAATGACAAGCAGGATATTGGCAGCTTAAAATGAAAGTGAGAGAGTGAGTCTCATTTTTTAGGTTGACTTGAATTTCAGAGGTGGGTAGTTTATCCAATAATGGAGGAACATCACTTGAGGAATCAGGGACACATAAAGCTCACCTTAAAACTAAAGTTCCTGGGATATAGGAAAATTAGTTGGGGGGTCCAATTTATATGATATATAGGAAGACAATCCCTCTGAGAAGAGTCAGGAATCACTTACGGCAAAAAGTAGAGAAAGCTGTATGTGAATAGATTAGCAGTTTACAGCATGTGTTTTCCAAGTGAATGGTTTCAGAGGTCACAGAAGAAAGGTTGGGAAGGAGATGGGCTGTGGAATATTGGTTTAGAAGCAAGAAAACGCAGACAGTATAGCAATGAATACATGGGGAAATCAACATATATGGGGTTTACTTTTCGCCAGTGCCCAGAGTTGTGGAGATGTCAGGTTTACTGCCATGATATGGCCTTACTATCAGTATTCATTTTTCATCCTCCAAAAAGGATAGGAGAACCTCAGCCCTTGTCAACAAAATGAAACTCTCCTTGGCAGGTAATGATGCTGATTATTTTACAGAATTGACACAATAATTTGAGTGTAGTACCTAGGAAATACAAATTAAATTCATTCATTCATTCATTAAAGTACTTCCTCTGTGTCACACACTCTTCCAGAGACTGGGGCTACAAGAGTGAATGTGGCAAACAAGGTCCTTGTGCTCATGGAATTCATATTAATGTGAAAATAAGAGTTTAGCCATTGGCCCTCTGTTTCACAGGGAGTTGGTAATGGTCCATTGGCATAAATTTCTGAGCCATGGGAGATCAAGGAATTATTAGGCAGGCTAGGGAGGAATAATTAGTTAAACACTTCCTATATTAAAATAAAATTAAACAGTTTCAGGGAATAGCTAGCCTTTTATTGACCTATAGTTCTGAAAAGTATATGCAATGACGTTATCCCATAGACATAGGTTAATTATGTATGGCCTCCTATAGAAGTATGATTTTTATTAAAGGATGAGAAAAGGAGTATTTCATTTTTCTTTATTTTGGAAGGTACTAAAACTTGACTTGAGAATTTAGAAAGATTGTTAGTAATAGATGGTGGGAAAATTAAAGTTCTACATTTCTTGATACTGTTATTGGCCAAGTACACCAATTCATGTACTATATCCTGCAGTGAGTCTTAAATATAAAATAGAATATATGCTAATTCCTTATTCTGTTGTTGTTCAGACACTTGTTGGACTCAGTACAAAAATTTCCCTGCATATTTATTTTCTTACATGAATCCTCAAAAAATTTTAAATAGAATAACAAAAAATGTTTTTTCTCCATATCATTTCCATACCATTACTTTTTACTTGATTTGAAAGAGCTGATTTATTTGCTACTGGAGGAATTTTAAGAGGAAAATCTTGATTCATTTAATAAGGAACAAAGAACTGAATTAAAAGGGTGCTAGTTATTTAATACTTCATATCAGAGATAACCAAGTCTGCTTGATCCTTCCATTCAAGCTCTACTGTCACTCACGCTCCCCTCTCTCTTCTTTTTTAAAGTCAGTAACCAGTGGATATGGGAGGGGTGGGCAGAAAAGGGGCATAAAATGTCTTATCCCCTCATTTCACCGGACTTTTTGAGAAATTGCAGCATTGAACTGCATTAGATCTCCACTTGAAAATTGAAGTACAATATGAGGCAAAGTTGTAATGGGAATATCAACTGTGACTAATGCACAGATTATTCACTTTCTAAAGCTGGAACTCTCCAATCCTGTTTGTCTTTTGCTGTAGGTGACACTTTTCAAAGATTAGAAGAATTTCTGAGGGAAAGATGTATTTTAATCTAAGAGGCCCATAGCCCAATTTATTTAGTCATAGGTGACCTTTTTTTTTTTTTTTTTTCCCCAATTCTCTATTAATTGAAGAGGAATTTTTCTTGAAAAAATAACCCTGGTTTCTTTTCATTTAAAAAAATTTTTATTGAAATATATCATTCATACATGAACATACATAAACAATAAGTGGTAAAAGGTGTGAACTTACAAAATAAGCATGCATAACATCATACAGCGCTCCCATACATCTCCCCACCACAAATACCTTGCATTTTTGTGAAACATTTGTAACACCTTGTGAAAAAGAGCATTGTCAAAGTATTACTACTATAGCCCATATCTTACATTTGGTGTATTTTTCCCCCAACGCATCCTATTATCTTTTTTGTTGTTCATAAACCATACAATTTATCTAAAATGTATAATTAATGGCATTTGGTATAATCACCAAGTTGTGCATTCATCACCTCAATTGATATTAGAGCATTTTTAGGATGTTTTCCAAATAAATTTGGTAATTGACTTTTCTATTTCTATAAATTTGGCTGTTGGAATTTTGATTGGTATTGCATCGAGTCTTTAAACGAATTTGGGTAGAATCGACTTCACAATATTTAGTCTTCCAATCCATGAACATAGAAGGTCCTTTCATTTGTTTAGGCCTTCTTTGATTTCTTTTCGCAGTGTTTTATAGTTTTTTGGATACATATCCTTTACATTCCTGGTTAAATTAATTCCTAGATATTTGAGTCTTTTTGATAATGTAAATGGATTTTTTTCTTGATTTCCTTCTCAGCTTGCTCATTACTAGTAGAAAGAAATGCTACTGATTTTTGTGTGTTGATCTTGTATCCTGCAACTTTGCTGAACTCATTTATTAGCTATAAAACCTTTGATGTAGATATTTTGGGAATTTCTAACTATAGGATCATGTCATCTGCAAATAGTGAGAGTTTTACTTCCTCTTTCCAATTTGGATGCATTTTATATCTTTTTTCTTGCCTAATTGTTCTAGCTAGAACTTCTAGCACAATGTTGAATAAAAGTGGTGACAATGGGCATCCTTGTCTTGTTCCTGATCCTAGAAGGAAAGCTTTCAACTTCTCCCCATTGAGTATGATGTTGACTTTGAAGTTTTCATATATGCCTCTTATTATATTGAGTAGCTTTCCTTCTATACCTATCTTTTGAAGTGTTTTTTATCAAGAAAGCATGCTGGAGTTAGTCAAATGTCTTTTCTGCATCAAACAAAATGATCACGTGACTTTTTCCCTTTGATTTGTTACTGTGGTATATTACGTTAATTAATTTTCTTATGTTGAACCACCCTTGTGTACCAGGAATAAAAGCCACTTGATCATGGTGTGTAGTTCTTTTAATAAGCTGTTGGATTCAATTTGCGAGTATCCAAATACTTGCATATGTTAATTAGAGAAGATATTCTATGATTTTCTTTCCTTGAAATATCTTTAACTGACTTTGGAATTAGGGTGATGTTGGCTTCATAAAATATGTTTGGTAATTTTCCGTCTTTTCCATTTTTTTGGAAGAGTTTAAACAGGATTGGTATTAATTCTTCTTGAAATGTTTGGTAGAATTCACATATGAAACCATCTGGTCCTGGACTTTTCTTTGTTGGAATATTTTTGACAACTGATTCAATCTCTTTACTTGTGATTGGTCTGTTGAGTTCCTGTAATTCTTGTAAAGTCAGTGTAGGTTGTTTGTGCATTTCTAGGAATCTGTCCATTTCATCTAGGTTGTCTAATTTGTTGACATATAGTTTCTCATAACATCCTCTTATGATCCTTTTTATTTCTGCGGGGTCAATAGTACTGTCCCGTTTTTCATTTCTTGTTATATTTACTTTTTCTTCCTTCTTTTTTTCTTTGTTAGTCTCACTAAGGGTTTGTTGATTTTATTGACTTTCTCAAAGAACCAGCTTTTAGTTTTGTTGGTTTTCTCTATTGTTTTTTGTTCTTAATTTCATTTATTTCTGCTCTAATTTTTATTAGTTCATTCTTTCTGCTTGTTTTGGGATTGGTTTGCTCTTCTTTTTCTAGTTTCTCTAGTTATTCAGTTAGTTCTTTGATTTTAGTTCTTTCTTCTTTTTTGATTTAGGTATTTAAAACTATAAATATCCCTCTTAGCACTGCCTGCACTGTTTCCCATAAGTTTTGATAAGTTGTGTTCTCATTTTCATTCACCTCAAGATACCTGCTAATTTTTCTTGCAATTTCTTCTTTGACTCACTCATTGTTTAGGAGAGTGTCATTTAACCTCCATATATTTTCAGAATTTCCCCTTTTCCACCTATTATTGATTTCCAGCTTCATTCCATTATGATCAGAGAAGGCGTTTTGTATAATTTTAATCTTCTTAATTTACTGAGAGCTGTATTGTGGCCCAAGATGTGGTCTATCCTGTAAAAAGATCCATGAGCACTTGAGAAGAATGTATAACCTGCTGATATGGTGTGCAATGCTCTGGATGTGTCTGTCAGGTCCAGCTTGTTTATCATATTGTTCAAGTTCTCTGTTTCTTTGTTGATCTTCTGTCTAATTGTTCTATCTCTTAGTGTGAGTGGCATATTGAAGTCTCCAACTGTTATTGTACAAGCGCTTATTTCTCCTTTCAGTTTTGCCAGAGTTTGTCTCATATATTTTGGGGCACTCTGTTTAGGTATATAGATATTTGTGACTGTTACTCCTTCCTGGTGGATTGTTCCTTTTACTAATATGTAATGACCTTCTGCATCTCTTAACACTTTTTTTTTGCATTTAAAGTCTGTTTTGACTGACACAAGTACAGCTACCTGTGCTTTCTTTTGGTTACTCTTTGTGTGAAATATCTTTTTCCAATCTCTCACCTTCTGTCTATTTGCATCCTTGGATCTAAGGTAAGTCTCTTGCAGACAGGATATGGATGGCTCATGTTTCCTTATCCATTCTGTCAGCCTATGTCTTTTTATTGGAGAGTTTAATCCATTAACATTCAATGTTATTAATGTAAAGACATTATTTACTTCAACCATTTTATCTTTTGGCTTTCATATGTCATATCTTATTTTTGCCCATCTTTTTACCTTTTTGATTATCCTTCCTGATAGTCTTCACTTCTACACTCTCCTCCAAGCCTTTCTTGTTTTGTCTTTTCTGGCTGCAGAACCCCTTTAGTATTTCCTGCAGAGCTGGATTCTTGTTACGAACTCTCTTAGTTTCTGTTTATCTTTAAATATGTTAAACTCACTGTCATATTTGAAGGACAGTTTTTCCAGATAAAGAATTCTTGACTGGCAGTTTTTCTCTTTCTCTTTCATTGTATCATACCACTGCCTTCTTGCCTCCTTGGTTTTTGAATAGAAATCCATACTAAGTCTTATTGGACATCCTTTGAATGTGATGTTTCACTTTATCCTTGCTGCTTTCAGAATTTTCTCTTTGTCTTTGGCATTTGGTATCCTGAATGTTATGTGTCTTGGGATAGGTCTATTTGGATTTATTCTAATTAGAGTAGAGTGTGCTTCCTGGACACACACATCATATCTTTCTTGGGAGTTGGAAAATATTCAGCCATTATTTCCTCTCCTCTCCTCTCCAACTCCCATAACATGTATCTTGGTGCGCTTTGTGCTATCATTCAACTCCCTGAGCCCCTGCTCAGTTTTTTCCATTTTCTTCTCTCTGTTCTTCTCTTAGTGGTTCTTTTCTCTATGTCTCTGATTTTTTCTTACATGATTCCAAATCTGCTGTTGTGTACCTCTATTGTATTTTTAATTTCCCTTATTGTGTCTTTCATTCCCATAAGTTCTGTTATTTTTCCCCCAAGATTTCAAACATTTCTTTGTGCTCACCCAGTGTCTTCTTTTTTTCTTTTTTAAAATTTTAATCCCCCCTCACACAAGATGGCTCCCTTGTCTGTCTGCTCGTTGTCTGCTCGTCTTCTTTAGGAGGCACCGGGAACCAAACCTGGGACCTCCCATGTGAGAGGCAAGTGCCCAACCACCTGAGCCACTTCCACTCCCTGCGGGTTTCATCGTCTGTGGGTTGCGTCGTCTGCTGGTTGCATCGTCTGCTGGTTGC
This sequence comes from Tolypeutes matacus, assembly GCA_026826555.1. Taxonomy (NCBI): domain Eukaryota; kingdom Metazoa; phylum Chordata; class Mammalia; order Cingulata; family Chlamyphoridae; genus Tolypeutes; species Tolypeutes matacus. The sequence continues at coordinate 54,622,673 of JAKSZT010053929.1, read as the reverse complement.
ATCGTCTGCTGGTTGCGTCGTCTGCTGGTTGCGTCGTCTGCTGGTTGCGTCGTCTGCTGGTTGCGTCGTCTGCTGGTTGCGTCGTCTGCTGGTTGCGTTGTCTGCTGGTTGCGTCATCTGCTGGTTGTGGCACCTGCTGGTTGAAGGGTCTGCTGATTGCAGTGGTTGTGGCATCTGCTGATTGCAGCATCTGCAGGTTGCGGCTTCTGTTCCTTGTGGCGTCTGCTCATTGTGGCGTCTGCCGTGGAGAGAGTGGCAGTAAAGGCATCTGCCTGCCTTTTTTATTTATGTATTATTATTTTCCCTTTTCATATCCTTTTCTGGTCTGGCCAGCAAAGGTGCTCTTTGGCAGACCTCTCCGCTCAGACCCCAGGTGCTAGGTGGGGATGCATTCAGTGTAACTCTCTGTGGTGGTGCAGAAGCAATGTACTCAAGGCTAGCCAAGCCTCTCAATCAAACTTTCTCAGAAACTGTTCTCCTTTTACAGACAGCACCCTCCTTCCCTCCAGTGTGCAAACCCTCCAGTGTAGCAGACCAAGTCTACTGGCCAAAATCTGAATATGCATTGGCTGTGTCCCTCCCTCTTCCCTTTCCTGGGGAAGAGGGCCCCTGCAACCGCCTCAGTCCACAGCCACTGCAACCTCAGACTGCTGTTTGCTCCAAAGGTGGGGTGATGGGCACCCCCATGCTGCATTTGCAGCTTTACTCACAGGATTTTTCAGGTAGCTGAAACTACTTTCTTTTGTCCCTCTCTCTTCTGGGTGGTGTCATGCCTACTCCTGGTGACTTGAACTCCAGAGCAGTCCTCCAGACAATCTCCTCCTGCCCTCTAGCTACTTTTTATGGGAGAGAAGTGATCCCTCTGATTCTCTAATTCTCCATCAATAACTCAGGTTTTAAATTTAACTTGGTCTCAAGAAGAAGACTCACAGTGCCTGACACTGCAGGACCATCACATGATAGGTGTAATAAATTATGTTGATAATGTTACAAATTTAATTTAATTGTTTAAAGTAATTCCCAGGGTCACACACTCCTTCAGAGACCAGAAATGTGACATGAATGTTATGAATGAATGGTCAGGTAAAAATAATTGGGAATGAAGATTACTGTGTAACATTGGAAAGCTCATGTCTCCTACTAAATGCATTTGAATTAAAAATTTTAAAAAAGAAACATTCTGCTCATTACTTATAACTCTTGATTCCATCACTTTGCTAACTCAACATCACCCTTTACTACCATTTTCAAATTGTCTTTTTGAAGTGATACACAATTCAGAATTAAAAATTTATATTTGAATTAAAATATTTCTTCCTTTTTTCTGACCCAAAATACAAAGGAAAACATGTGTATGTGATTTTTGTGAACATATATTCTTCTCTAAACTCTGTGTTCTTTTACCAATAGAAGTGCTTTGAAACATGAATATGAATCAGAACAACTTTACTTTCTAGTGTCCTTACACCTTGATCAGAATAAATCACTATCACCATGTTGTAACCTGCTTCCCAGATTGAAGATATCGTCATGGCTAATGTTCTTAGTAATAATGTGAAAAATCACAATTACCTAATTCTTGTCTCATATTTGAGTTGCCCTCTTAAGTAGGAATTTGGTTCATAATATATGATATGAGTCTTTGCATTTTAGGTGTCTGTCTCTATAACTTGACTGTGAAGCACTTCAACATCAAGGATATTATATATCCCATCTTTGCTTTTAGCACTTACTACAAATCACAGCACAGAATAATTCTGCCTACAATTTATTGAGCCTCTTCTGTATGCTAGATGCTATGGTATTCATTGCATGTAATGTTAAATAATGACTGAGTTAATGAATGATACATGAGCTAATGTGTAATGTTTGATGACTACAAGATAAAGGAAAAAGAGCCTTTTTATTCCAGTCTGAGGATGACAGGATTGATGTAATTGGAAATGGGTGCATACAGTAGCAGAATAACCATGACTGGCATGATATAATGTCGCTAGTACACTGCTGTGGATAAAGGAGGAAAGAAGCTGCAGGAGAGGTAACTATTAAAAAAAGTTCAACTTATGATGAAATAAACAACAGAGTATTGAAATAACTTTAATTGAATCAATAATATAAATATCAGTGTAGAGTAGCATATTTTAAAAATTGAAAGAAAATATAATTGCATTAGACTGTTGGGAGACAATTCCTCATGAATCACTCTTATTTCCCCATTTTGCAAGTGAGGCACTGATTGATTGCCCTTTATGGACAATCCTTTTGAGAATATCTCTATAGTTAACAACCTTGGGATATAGAGACAGTGTCTACCAGAGCAAAATGCAGTTTTGCTTAGAGCCTTAGAAGATAGAGATAAAATATTTACTTCTGGAGCAAGGGAAAGCATGCTTATAATATAATATAATGTTCCATATAATAATATAATAATGTCTCCATATAATAATGTCTCCCTCCAGAGCAAAGTACAGACATTATAAAATATATACTATATTATGATGGAAGTTTTATTCCATTAGAGAACTTTTGTGTTTCCTAAGCTCAGGTGTCCTAGGATCTTCTCATTTAATGCAACCCACTGCATTTTGTGTTGATCCTCTTCGTTTTGCCCTGTTTGAATTAGAACTCAAGGAAGTAGTGCAAAAAAATAATAATATTCTGGCTATTGCCTTTGCTCCAAGTGATAAACTGTTGTTTGCCTCTAACCCAGTATTTGTGTCTCTACCAGATCCGTGAAACTGTGGCAGGCTAACATGATAACAAACATGTAAGGTAATAGGTCAGTCTCTTTATGAAATGCCTGGAGTTGGGTGTTTATTAATATTGGCCATGTTTGACAATAAGAAAGCACCCCTTATTTTTATCTTTTCTCAGTTTCAGGATATTTTAAAAGATAGGTAAATGTTACAATCCCTAAAGTACATCTCCTAATGAAGACCTAATTGCCCATAGAATTATTCACTTTGTTATTCCAAGGTATAATTTTTATAAACAAAAATGAAAATAGGGTGGAATAGAAAATTTTCCATTGACTTATATATTGAGCAGGTGTTTTAGTTTACCAAAAGCTGCTGGAAGCAAAGTACCAGAAATGGGTTAGCTTTTACAATGGGTGTTTATTGGCTTGCAAGCTTACAGTTTTGAGACTGTGGAAATGTCCAAATTGATGTTTGTCTACCTGAAGACTGGCTGCTAGAAATTCCTTTCTCACATGTGAGCATCTGCTGGGGCTGTCCCTCCTCCTCCAGGCTTCCTTGCCTTCACCTTCCTGCTTTGTGAGTTTTTCTCTGCTTCTGTGTTCCACGGATTTCAGCTTCTGGCTTCTGGGGCTTTCTCTTTCAGCTTCTACGGGTTCTCTCTGTCTCTCTTTCCACATTCATCCCTTTTATAAAGGACTCCCATAAGAGGTTTAGGACCCACCCTGGGTCACACCCCACTGAAGAAATCTAATCAAAAGTTCTCACCTACAGTAGGTTCACAGCTACAGGAATAGGTTAGGTCAAAGGACATGATTTTCTGGGGTCCATCCAACTTCAAACCATCACAGCAGGGTTTGTATTTCCAGAGTCATAAGTAAGGCAAGCAGTAAGTACAATAATCTATTGTAAATAAGTAATTGAAAGATTATGTTTTGATATTTATTTGCATAGAGATATTTATAATATATTTGTTAAAATAAAAAATATATATATTTGTTTAAAATTATATGTAGAACCAGTACTAAGAATCTATATATAGGATAATGGACTTAATGATGATTTTATTTTATTTTATTTTTTCACTGAATTTAAAAAAATTCTATGAAAGATCAAAAAGTGCCTATGCTGAACATGTTAAATCTCCACATGATAACTACTGCCTTCTGGAGACCAAAGATCTTGGCAAATTCTCACATCTGTATTGTGAAGCTAAACATATTTGTGAATTACTGCAACCTAGTATATTTTTGTGACCTAGTCTCCCACCTCTAATAATAGTCTTGTTTTAATTGCACTACAAAAAAGTGTTACTTTTGAAACATAAGATTATTAAGAAAAAATACAATGTGATATTCTAAAGTTACTTAACTTTAGAATAAAGTTATTTAGCTTTTAAACATTTAAAAACCATAAAGTAGGATTTAACTTTCCTTTAAGCTCTTTTTAAGTATTCCTTTAAACACTTTTCTCTGCCTTCTTAATAGATGTATTGAAACAACATCTTTAAGTTCATCTGAGTTCACTCTGTTTAAAAGTCAATAGTATTACTTTATTTTTTATATACTTTATTTTTTACAAAGAGCTCAGAATATATAAATTTTACATAGTTAATATATAATTTATGTGAAGTCAATCATATAATAATGAATAAGACTAGTTTTGGGGCTTCCTCCCTTGCATACAATTCTCATTTTCCATTAAATATAGAAACATGAGGGCACTTTATGGAAAACTGATTTCCTCACATTGTAGCAATAATTTTCCGTACATTATCTTCTAGCATGATGTGTTGGCTATACCCAAGACCACCCTCAGGCTTGCTGATTCACTAGGAGGGCAGAGAAGCTATAATAATCATGGTTATCTTTTATTGTAGTAGAATGATAAAGAGTGAAATTATGAAAAGGAAAAGCCTCATGGAGGAAGTCCAGGAGAAACCAAGCAAAACTTCTGGGTGGAATCACATGGGGATGTGCTTAATTCTACCAGGAATAATATATGGCAACACATGTGTGTTGACAACCAGGGAGCCTTGGGGTCCAGGGATTTTATTAGGGTCAATCATAGCACCTGCATGACTGACCTGGCTCCTCAAACTCCATTCCCACTCTGATCCTCAAGTAAAAACAGGTGTTCACCAAAAATCTTATTTTTAGGATGAACTTCATCTGATCAAACCAGTACAGCATGGCTCAAGGCCTCAAGCATGCAAATACAGGCATTATCATATATAAATGGTGGCTCAAGGCCTAGGCGTTCAAAAACACTCTTATCAAGCAGAATTTTCCAGTAGCCCAAAGGTTGTATTCTAGGAGCCAGTCAAAGACCAGTCCTGAAGACAAACTTTTCTGTGGAATGTTAAGGGTCTGGATCTCCAAGCTTCCACCTGGAAGACTTTTCATATGTTTAAAAAAAAAAAAAAAAATCATCTATCAGAGTTATTTTGTATGGATCTTATTTTTTCTCAGATTTTTTTGGTCTGAAAATGACCTTATTTCACCTTTATTTTTGAATGTTATTTTCATTGGTAATCACATTCTCAGTTAGCAGGTATATCCTTTCAGCATGTTGAAGAAAATCATTCCACTCTATTTTGGCTCCCATTGTGAATTGAGTTTTAGCTTCTTTGGCCATAATTTCCACATCTATCACTACCTCCTCAAGCTCCTTTTAAAGTTTTCTCTTTGTCTGTGGTATATTGAAGTTTATTCTACTGTGTTATGGTTTGAATCAGGTCCTCTACAAAGACATGTTCAAGTTCTAATCTCTGGTCCTATGGATGTGAACTCATTTGTAGATGGGAACATTGAAGATTCTATTAAAATGAGACAGTCAGGGTGGACTTAAATCTAATATGACTGGAGTCCTCATAAGCAAATAAAATTTGGACACAAGAAGAGAAGTGTATAGAAGACAGAAGGAAACACATAGCCATGTGACAGAGACAGAGATTGAGTTATGGATTACCAGCAAGTCTCCATTAGAATACTACATACTTCATGGAAAGCATCATCCTGGTGACACCTTGATTTTGGAGTTCTAGCCTCCAAAATTGTGTAATAATAATTACCTGTTGTTTAAGCCAACTAATTTATAGCATTTGTTATAGAAGCCCTGGAAAACAAAGACATATATCTATGTATGAATTTCTTTTTATTTATCCCATTTGAGGCTTGAAGGGATTTTTGAATTTGTGGATTATTGTCCTTCATCAAATTATATGAACATATGGTAGAATTCACCTATGAAGCTATCTGGTCATGAGCCTTTAAACCTCGTGGAAAGTGTTTTGATTGCTAATTCAATATCTTTAATTGTAACAATTCTATTCAGGTTTTCTATTTCCACCTGTGGTAGATTTGTTAGTTTGTACCTTCCTAGGAATTTGCCCACTTACTTTGTTATATAATGTGTTGGCATAGATTTGTTCTATGAAATTATCCTTTTTATTTCTGTAAGGTCAGTAGTAATGACACCTCTTTCATTCCTGATTTTAGTAATTTGAGTCTCTTATTTCTTTGGCCAATGTAGCTAAGTTTGTCCTTTCATTGTTTTTCAAAGATCCAACTTTTGGTTTCATTACTTTTTTCCTATTGTTTTTCTGTTCTCTGTTTAAATTCTGCACTAATCTAGTATTTACTTCTCCTTGATTTAAGTTTAGTTTTCTCTTAATTTTGTAATTTCTTAAAGTGGAAACATTAGGTTATTGACTTCTCTATGCTTTGGCTTTAGTTTGCTCTTAATTTTCTAATTTATTTTAAAGTGGGAACATTAAGTTACTGACTTAAGACCTTTCTTTTTATATAGATTTTACAGCTATAAATTTCCTTCTAAGGACTGCTTTTGCTATGTCCTATAAGTTTTGTATGCAGAGTCCTCTTTTACAATATTAATGATTTTCTAATTGGCCTTGTGACTTCTTCTTTGTCCCATCTTAGAGTATGCTATTTAATTTCTACGTATTCATGTAGTTCCCAAATTTCATTCTGTTACTGATTTTTAATTTCATTTCATTGTGCTAAGAGAGCACATTTTATAGGATTTAGATTTATTTAGACTTGTTTGGTGACTCAGGTCTATCCTGGAGAATGTTCCATGCAAATTTGAAATGATTGTATATTCTCCTATTGTTGGGTGAAGTGGTTAGACCTAGTTGGTTTACAGTGTTTTTCAAGTCCTTTATTTATTTATCCATCTTCTGTTTAGCTGTTCTATCCATTGTCAAAAAGGAGTTATTTAAGTCTCCAACTATTATTGTTAAATCATCTATTCATATATTAATTTCTGTCAGTTTTTTCTTCCTGTATTTTGGGCTCTGTTGTTAGGTGCACGTACCTTTCTGAATGTTAAATCTTCTTGATATATTGACCCATTAATAATTAGTCAATGTCCTTCTATGTTTCTAGTAAAATTTTTCTGTCTTAAAGACTATTTTTTTTCTGTTATTAATATAGCCACTTCAGTTCTCTTTTGCTATTGTTTGTATGGCATCTTTTTCCACCCTTTTATCTTCATGGCAATATTGTCTTTGATCTAAAGTGCATTAGACAGTATAATGTTAATCATGGTTTTTCATCTATTCTGCCAATCTCTGCCTTTTGATTGGAGTATTTAATCTATTTACATTTAATGTAATTACTCAGAAGGTAGGAATCACACCTGGCATTTTGTTGTTTGTTTTCTGTATTCCTTGTCTATTTTTTATTCCATATATTTCTCCATTACTATCTTCTTTTTTGTTAAGTAGATATTTTCAGTTGTGTCACTGAATTCCTTGTTATTTCTTCCCTGTTTTTAAAAGTTCTTTTTTAAATAACTGCCATAAGATTACATTAACTACTTGACTTATTTCAATTTAGTCCATATTAATAATAATTTAACTTCAGTAGTATACAAAATGTTTCCTCTTTTATCTCCATTCCCTTCCCTCTATTTTTGTTATTAGTGTCATAGAAATTACATCTTTATACTGTATAATGGTGAAAAGGTATATAATTAATGCTTTATGCAGTAGTCTTTTAAATAAAATAAGGAAATGTTATAATTAAAATACATTTATATTCACTTTTAACTATGTTCTTAACTTTATTGGTACTCTTTATTTCTTTATATGTATTTGAGTTATTGACAAATTTCTTTTCATTTAATCCCAAAGGGCTCTTTTATTTTTTTTAATAAGGCAGATCTCCTAATGACAAATTCTTTCATTTGTGGTTTATCTGGGAATGTCTTAATTTTCTTCATTTCTGCTTCTTTTAGAATTCTTTGTTGACAGTCTTTGTCTTTCAATACTTGGAATATGTCATCAATTTTCCTTCTGGTCTACTTGATTTCTGATAGGAAATTATCAGTTAATCTTATTGAGAATCACTTTTATAGGAGGAGTTCCTTCTCTTTTTCTGGTTCCCATATTCTCTCTTTGTCATTGGCTTTTGAAAGCTTGATTGTGATATGGTTACTTATGGATTACTTTGAGTTTATTCTACCTAGAGTTTATTCTATTTTGGAGTTAATTGTACTTATTAAATGTATAGATTAAAGTTTTTCATCAAATTTGGGAAATTGTGGAGCATTTTTTCTTCAAATAGTCTTTTTTCCCTTTTGCTTTCTCCTCTCCTTCTGGGCATTCCTTTATGCATATGTTGAATGGTCCTGAATCTCTGCTGAGTTTTTGTCTTATTTTTTCTTTCTATTCCTCCTTCTGGATAATCTCCATTTTTCTATCTTCAAGTTCACTGATTTCTGTTTGCTCAAATATGCTGTTGAGTCATTCTAGTGAATTTTACCTCTCAGTTATTGTACTTCAAAACTCCAGAACCCATTTGGTTCCTTTTAATAATATACCTCTTTATTAATATTATCTATTTAGTGAGATATTATTATTGTATTTTCTTTTGGTTCTTTAGACATCATTTTCTTTAGTTCCTTAAAATACTTATATAGCTGATTTAAAATATTTGTTCAGTAAGTGCAATGTCTGGGCTTCCCCAAATATGGTTTCTATTGACTACATTTTTTCCCCTGTGTATGGGTCATGCTTTTTTGTTTCTTTGTATATCTCATAAATTCATGTTGAAATCTGAACATTTTAAACACACACACACACACATACACACAAACATAATGTGACAGTTCTGGAAATCAGATTCTTTCCCCTGCACTAGGACTTATTATTCTTGCTTTTGCTTTTGCTTTTGTTGTTGTTCTTGTTTTTTCTTTAAAACCTTTCTGAGCTAATTATGTACAGTCTGTATTATTTTTTATATATGTGTGGTCACTGAAAGAGATGTCTTTAAATGCCTTGAAGTGGTATATGTTCTAGTCTTTGCTGAGGCGATCTGTGTGTGAGAGTGTGTGTTGGGACACACCTTCAATACCCCAGTGGACAGTTTACAACTCTGCCATAAGCTACATTTCCTGTTTCTACAGACTCTCAAGATCATCCAGAAGTAAGAGCTTAGGACCATTTCAGGTCTTTCTTGAGCATGCACATAACATTTCATATGTGCACAATCTTACACATGTTACTTACTTATAGAGTTCTAGAAATATGTTAGAGTTTTTTCAAAGCCCTCTATGCATATCTCATATCCCAGCTTTTTCTTTTAAGCTTTCCTGTTAGCCTATGTTTGCCACAATTTCTATTCACTTCCTTAGGCAGCCGAATGTTATACTGTTGCCATTGTTTTTTAAAAAACAAATATCTCTGGGTGAATGGATTTTTGCAGTCGTTAAACTCTGAGACAGGTTAAATAGACAACAAGTCTTATAAGTGGGGTCTATCAGGGAACAACAAGACAGGTCAAATAATGCAATTCTCTGGGAATGGGGCTTTGAAGAAGTTTTACCTCTTTTCTGCTCCCTCCAGGGCTTCCAGGCTGCTCTTTTTCTCTGAGATTGTGGGCTGTTGGTTTTCAAGGCTATGATGGAGACCATTTTTTTGCCACTGTTATAGCCGATCTTATGAAGGAGAGGGTTTTGGAGGCTTTTACTTCAGCATTTCCAATGATGTTGTTCCTTAAGTCATCTTTGATGTAAAACTCAGTTCTGCTTTCCCTAAAAGGTATTTACTCTCACAGGGATTATTAATTATCAATGTATATTAACTAAAGTTTCTTTTTGTAGCAGAGAAATTGAAATTTTGCAAAATTGGAATTGAAAGAGATAATTGACACATAAAGATGATGAAAGTGTAGCAAATGAATAAAAAGTGATAATTCTGGAAATGAAATTCAAATTGGATGTAAATGGAATTATAGGGGAAATAGTTGACTGTAGGAATATTGACACTAGACATTGTTTGAGAGACCCTGGATATACAGCCAGAGAAACTTACTGAAGATGAACTTATCGACATAAATCAGGAAAGGTTTTGAAGAAATGGTTGAAGTTATCTTAGTGGAAATCATGCTAGCAAAAAATCTTTGCATTAAAGGAACTCTTGGAATTATTTCTTGACATTGAAAATGCAAAGGATAAAATGTTGGAAGATTATTCATACTTAGAAAGGAGTGTGACAATTTGCTAAGGCATAGAAAAGATATTTACTTGTATCATAAATTATGGGATGAGTTGAAGGTAAGAAACATAATATATTAATTCTCAATGTTTCTTATGTTTTAAATTATGGTATACTAAATAAATATTAGTTTTATTAGTATATTCATTCCTTGTACATTTAACTTAGAGAGTTTTTAATGTTTTAACAAACCTATTATAAGTCATGGGAAATGATAATTTTTCCCATTAATTTTTTTATTTTTTATTATTATATTTTTCTATTTTGCAATTTTATTGTTTCATCTTGAAACAAAATCATTATGGCAGCATGATATGTCTCTCCTTTATATGGGAATATCAATAGCAAATAAATTCTTATAGAATACATAAAATTTCAAAATTCTAGAATCACTGTATGGGATTCTGCAATATATTACATGCTAAAGTGACAGCTTTCATAAAAAAGAAGAGTCAAATGTCACCAAGGACCATTATGTGAGGAAAGTTCAGTCTCATACACAGCTGGTACAGAGTGGGGGCAGGCGGAGGGTCCTCTTGCTCTGATAGAGCCGCCCCTGCCCAGCAGCTTTCCCGCTTGGGGGCATTCAGGGGGTCTGGCCAGAGGGACAGGGCGCCAGTCCTTCCCAGTTCCTTCACCCCAGGACCCCCGGCAGCTATTGGGACAATATGAAGAAAAACCTTGTGGTGTGTAAAGTGAAAAGGCAGAGAAGACATGGAATGGTAGAACGCCCCCTGCCTCTCCCCTCCCCGGCCCAAACAAAGCTGAAGAGACAAACATGCACTTAGCAGGAAACAAGTAAATTTCAGATCCCGGTTCTGTCAGTGATTCTGGCTGGAATTTCCCAACACGGCAGAGCTCGCCCGTGCTCAAGTTGCAGCCGCTCCTCCGCGTCCCAGCGCCTTTAGCCCCTGCAGCTTGGATCTCAGCCGGACAGGACAGATGCCGAAGACAGCCACAGTGGACAGTGACCTGCACTAACCGTTCTCCTGGCCTTAGGAACAAGTAATTTTTAAAATCATTTTGCCTGGCTTCAACCTGAATGGTCATTTTCATGAATGGTCCCAAACTTCCATGAAAATGAGGACTTCATGCTTGTTTTATGTTTATACACATGTACATACATATATCATAAGTGCATATACAACACACATGTATATAAACATACATATATAACACACATATGTAAATATGCAGGTATAACATGTGTATATAATATGTATTATAATATGCACATATATAGACATATACCCTATCATATGCTGAAGGTAACTCTTCTTCCTTGCAGGAGTTGATTATGCAAATCTCTTCCCCACTCCAAGTACAGTGACATCACATTTGTAGATTCAAACTGGCCATGGTGAGAATATTTACATCATGGAAATCAGCAAATGATTGCTACAAATACCCCTTTTTTGTTATTACCAGCAAACCACATGCCTCCTGAGGAATATACTTGGAAAATAAGTTCTATTCTATGTTCACTGGGCCTTATGGGGGAATTTTTCATATTCAGACACTTGCAAGATAATCATACATTCATATATATCTTATAAATGGTCCCTTTATTGATTTATCAATATTTTAGATTAATCAAAATTAATCTAGAAATCATTGTTACAATGTGGATTAATTCATACTCCTTCATGTTTTTAGTATTGATGTTCTAATCCACTATTTTGAATAGTTATTCATCAAATATTTACTCAACTTCTGTGTGCTAGGCACTGTGTCCAGTATTTGTGATACATGTGTGAACCAAAGAAATGAAGGTCTCTGTCCTCTTAGAGCTTACTTTCTAACATGGGGAGCCAATAAACAAATAAATATAATAAATAAGGAAATTAGTTACTATGTTAGATGACAGGTACTCGGAAAAAATTGAAATATAGAGCAAACTGAGCAGTTTGGAAAAACGTGGGCATATTTCAGTGTTTAATAGGATGCTCAGGGAAGGCTTCATTGAGCTAACTTTGAAGGTTGTAAAGATTTTGATCTGGAGGATGTAGGAGAAGACCATCCACACAGAGGGATCAGCCAGTGCAAAGTTCATAAAGCAGGAACAAACATGTTCAACGACACTAAAGAGTCTGGTGTGGCTGGTGCAGAGGGAACAAAGGTGAGGACTGTAGGAGATGAGGTCAGAAAGGGGGCCAGATCATTGCTATGACTCTGGGTTTTACTTGGAGAGTACAGGAAGGAAGTTATGGCACATTGGGTGAGGGACAGAAATAGAAGTGAGAGATCATTTGCAGCTGTCCAGACTAAGGATTAACGTAGTAGCAGCAAAAATAGTGAGTATTCACCAGATTTTGGATGTATTTGAAAGTAGAGAAAATTGAATTTCCTTAAGGAATGGATTTGGTGTGTGGAATAAGACTAAAATGATGATAACAAATTTTGTCTTGATATTTGTGTGTATGGCATTGCTATCACCTGAAATGAGGAAAGTTCTGGGAGGAATAAGTCTCTAGGAAAATATTGGTTAAATTTTGACTATTTGATTATGAGAATTTTATATTTTATAACCTAATGGAAATGTTGAGAAGTCTTTTGGAGAAAGGAGTCCTGAATTTTCAAGATAGATATGAGCTGGAGATTTATATTCAGAAATTGGTAGAATGTTGATAGCTACATAATTTGTGGGGCCCAGGGCAAAATAAAAATGTAGAGCCCCTTATTAAAAAAAATAGGAAAACATTTCTTGCTTTCTTTGGCAGTCTCTTTCAACCTAGTATGGTGGGTTTTTTATTTGCTATTTTATATCATGTGCTGGGTTACTCATGGGGTGAGTGCAGACACTCACAGACACCCAGGGCCCCACACCATGACTTGGCATGCAGAGCAGGTGCACTCAACTTCAACTGCACCCAGGATCCTCACAGGGGCAGAGGGTGGCAGTGATTGCCAGGTGAGAGTAGTAAAGCAGGAAGCAGAGAACCTATGCTGGGGAGATAGAGTGGTGGTGGAAGGAGGGCTCACATGTGAGCCAAGGCTCCAAGCCCTTGGTGTATGAGTCATTGTCACTTAGACTTCACTTACAAATCATAAATTCAAAGATGAAATTATTAGGAATTTTAATATGGTGACAACAGAGCATTAAACTCCAACCACAGCCCTTCGTATCAGCAGTGGATGCATGTCCATGAAGGTAGGCCTGCTTGAAAGTCACCAGACTGAATGTGAACAGTAGTATGAAGAGAGAACTGAACAATTAGCTCTGGAGCATTCCAACATTAAGAAGCAGAAAACAGAAGGAACCAGTAGAGACTGAAAGGCAGGTGACAGGGAAGTAGGAAGTATACTAAGAAAGTGTGCTATCGTGGAAGCTGAGAGAGAAAGCTATCAAGGAAGAGGAGTATGAACTGTATGAGATACTGATAAAATGAAAATGAGAATGGACGAATGGATTTAGCAACCCAGAGGTCATTGATGCCTTTACATGAGTAGTTTTAGAGGCCTGGTAAGAGTTGAAATCTTAAATGATGAGGATTTGAAATGATGAGGATTTGAAAGCAAATCTGTTGGAAACAGTGAGCATGGACCACTTGTTTCAAAAAGTCTTCCTAAACAAAAGAGCAAAGTGTTGGGATGTATGTAGCTAGCTGGGGAAGACAGTTCAAGAAATTTTTTTTTAAGGATATGATAAATGTCATTAATAAACCAGTATTTTCTATAATTATCATTAATTTTTGGCAAACTTGTAGCATGTCATTCATCTGCAGCTAGAAACTGATTGAGTCACTAATTTACAAGTTAAGGTAATTGATATTCTCTTTTGCCTAATTTAGAATGAGTTATGCAGTCAAGTTAACTAACTTGAATAATCAGATTTGAGCTCTTATCACCTACCTTGAAATGTAAACACCCTGCTTTAAATGACCTTTAATTCCTTTGTGAAACTTTACATAACAGATTATGATATTATTCAACGATGTACACACATGAATGGGTTTTCTTAATATTTGGGCAGCCTTGCTTTTTAAGCACTCCGGAAATACTAAAGGTGGGCAAATCATCAATCTACTAATTATTCTTTTCCAAATACTCTGTCTTCATCATTTAATATAGTCTTTATATCTTTATAGTAACTTTTAATAAAAGATAGAGTAAAATTATGTTATTGATGTTTCCTAAAAATTTGTTTCTCCTTTTACACTGTTTAACATACGTATGCAAAAATTAGCCCTTTTCACAGATAAATTAAAAACACATTATAAAATGTCAGTAAAAATCTTAACTCCTTGGCATTTCTCTTAAAATCAACTTATTACAATATTAGCAGCCTTTTTAACTTTTGCTTTACCTCCCACATAACAGTTTATTAATGTGTAAAGTCTGGGTTAAAATAAACCTAACACATAGCTCACTAATGCAATGATAATTATAATAAGAATATACTTAAAGGTCCCATTTCTAACCTTGCTTCATCGCTATAGTCTTTAAAATGGAAGGCACATTTTCTAAAAATTATGCGTGGAGATGCAAGATTAAAAACACAAAGTGGAAAAAGTGACTGTTAGAATAAATTAAATATAAAATAAAGAGAAATAGTGGTATTGTGAAAAGAGCCACAGTTATAAACACTTTATAAGGAAGCAGATTATTTACCAAATCAATTCCAAAATTGAGAAATAATTAATGTAATTATTTTAATCTATATTATTGTTGATTCTTCAGAGGCATAACATCTCTATATTTTAAATACTTGTTATAGTCTTAGGGTGGAAGTGACTTAAATGTACATAAAATTTATGTAAGTCAATTATACTATGTATTAATTAAGTTATATGAAATTAATGACTCATATTTTAAAGATAAATTTGTTCATATGCAAAGAAATAAGTGCTCTGACAAAACTAGTATGTATCAGCAATATTCCTGTTTAATATTCTAGTGTCAAATTAATATATAGCAATATCTGGTTCTGATTTAAAGAATCTAGCTTATTAAATTTAGTTAAGCCATTTTAAAACCTGATTATATTTTGCAGCTTGATTTTAAATAGTCATTTTAATTAAATGGTGGTGGAGGTAGGTATTGCTTAATTGGTACAGAATTTCTGCTTTAGCAGATGAAAAAATTGGGGTAATGGATATTGGCGATGGTAGTGCAATATTGTGACTGTAATTAATACTACTGAATTGTATACTTGAAAGTGGTTAACGTGGGAAATTTTGAGTTGTATATAAGTTACTACAATAAAAAGTTTAAAAACAACAACAACAAGGAAATAGCCAAGGGCATTTGACATTTTCTTTCCTCCATCCTCCTTTTCCCTCCCTCTCTGTCTCTCTCTCTTTCTCTCTCTGTTTTGTTCTTTCTTTTCTTCCTTTGTTCGCTTGTCATATTTTTTGCAATATCAAATTCATTTGGGAGATATTTTCTCTGAATGGTTCTGTTGTTTTCGCATTTCTTTTGTGGCATATACAATGTAGTATAAAATGTTCATTTTTGTATTTTTTTCAAATATTGAGGTTTTTACTTTTCTTCAATTATAATTTAAGGTTGTCTGAAATAGGCAAAATTATTATTGTTATTTTGTCTTAACCTCCCCAAATTATTGAATAAGTAATTGGTTTTTACATAGATTGCTTTTATGAAATGGAGAGAAGATAACTATTAGAGAGGCTATGATTTGACTATACTCATTCTTATTAAATACTCCTTACTTTTAGAGAGATGATATATATTCTATATATTAGAAATTATTATTCAGGGAATCAAATTATTCATTTTAAAAAGCCTGATTGAAACTTAAAAGATAATTTATATACAGTACTGGTAAATTGGTGAGTTTTTGTAGGTCCACAATTGCATTACATATGCCCCTCTCATTTTCATCAGCACTCATTGCAATCTCAAAGATGTGTGCTACTTGTTCCCATGAAGAGAGGTAATCAAAAACTCTATTTTGAATGAAAGTTCACATTAATGTACATAGAACTATGTCATGTGTCCTCATAAATGTTTTATATCCTTTTAACTCTAGGAAAAAGGTAGAGAATATATATAATCAATCAGTGAATATGTTCTTAATTCTCTTTTACTTCTTCCTGTTAAGATTTCTCTTTACCATAGCAAGCTCGAGACTTCTATATGTAAGTAAAATATCTCAGCTTTTTAAGACTTATAATTAAGGTTCATTTGCCTTGTTGTTGTGTTTTTTAATTGAAGGATTCAACCCTGTATATAAAACTCCCATCCTTTATAAGGAATAAAATAAAAATCATGCCTGTCTAAAAGTAAAGAAATTGGTTGTATTGTGACTGACCCATTTAAAGCAGCTCTATTTTATTCCTTGCAGTTTTAAATGGAACAACTTATTTAAGTACCTGAACATAGAAAGGCTTAGAAAGAAAACCTAACAACTGGAACAATGTGTTAATGATCTCTTGAAAATTTTCTTCATCTATGATCCATCAGCTTGTCTTTTATTTTTAATTTTTTTCTCATCTGTAGTAGTTATTTCCTATAGAGACAATAGGGGAAAATGAGGGTTGTTTTTTATGTTCTTGCTATTAAATTAAAAAAAAAATCATTTAAATTCAGTGTTTTGTTCTCCTCTAAGTGTCTTAGGTAACATGCCTAACTGCTTTAAAGGTATTGCCTAAATTATAAAATAATATAAAGTGAAATTACTGGAAAGGTGAAAAATACCTTTGTCTTATTTTCTTGAAATAAGTGCCAATGTATATGAGGATAATGGATAGACTGTAGTAGCTAGGCTATTTCAATTAGATTTTTTCCTCACAAAATTGCTGTTGAACTAAAATTCTGATCAGAAGCATCCTCACTGGAGGTCTTTCTAAGGACACCTGCTAGTAATGCCAAATTGAGAGGGACCTTCTGTATACTAAAGTAATGAAACAGGCCTCAGTAAAATGCCCTATTCTTGTCAGTGTCAGATGGTCATATAAGCTTCGACTGCCCAGCTTGTGGGGATTATCTTTCCAAAAGAGACAAGAAGGGTGGTGATGGAATTTAAATAACCATCAAAAATGCCCTCTGCTTAGTTATTCAGAGCCAAAAAATTAGCATGAAAATCCTAATTCTGTAAAAATCTATGTTTTCTCAAACTGCATTAGGCGACCCAGAAGCTTTAGACAAATAACTGGCACATTTCTCTGACATGAAAAATGAACCCCAACTAGAATAATGGAAACCACATACCAGTTCTAATACTTGTCTTCTCACCATGGAGCACAGCCCTTGGCCTGGGGTTTCCCATTCCTCTTTGCTGAAGTATCAGCCGTGAGGGAAGCCACTGTCATTTCGGGGCTTTCATTTGTGCTCAGGTCTTAGTCATGGCCCTGTGTAGGCAAAAATGTGTCAAAGTCATTGGCAATATAGTGACCCAGAACTGTTTTGCCTGTTGGCAAAATGCAGGCTGACATAAGGTTGCTCCATATGTGCTTCCAATTAAATGCTGATCTGCCAGATCCCTCAAGCAGCCGAGCACAGAGTTGCGGGCTTATCCGTGAGCCTTGCTGGCATTGGAAATGTATAATGATGGTAAATGAAATGGTAAAATAGATGTTTTTCTTCACATTTGAACTTAGCACAAAGTTTTAGGTCACTCAAACGTCTGATTTTGAAATACAGTCATAATCATTTATGGTTTACTGTTATTGGGTTTTATGTCAGGAGGAAGCATTTGAAATACGTTTATTTCAAGTTCTTCATTTTTGTGGGAAAACTGAAAGCCTGAGAAACAAAACATAATACCCATAAAACAACACTCAAAATCCAAGCTCCCCAAAGCTTAGGTTAGAATCTCTCCTTATTGCCCAAAGTTGACTTTCATTATGTTGGGAGTTGAACTATGAGTTCAACATTTCTTCAATAAATATTTAGTGAGACTAACAATATGTCAGATACTGAACTAGGAACCAAAGATACAAAGGTAAATAGCACAGGGTTTTCATAGAGCTTATATTCTAGAGTGGGAGACAGACAATAATTAAAATAATTTTGGATGATGCAGTTAATCATCTGAAATTATTTTCAGATCATCAATCAACCAACCAACTAATCAATCAAATAGCCAAAAAAAAAAAAAAAAGGATACTTTAGATTTAGTGGTTAGAGAAAGCACTTATGGGAAGATGACATTTGACATTTGAGCTGATATCTGAGTAATAAAAATAAATCAGTCTATAAACAGTCTTGGGGACAGCATTCCAGGCAGAAGGAATATAAAGGGCCAAAGCCCTAAAATGAAAACAATCCTCTTGTGTAGAGGAACAGAAAGAAAGAAGACCAGGAGAGCAACAGTAGAATTGTTAAGGAGGAGTGTCATATGGGATGAGGTAAAAGAGGCAACCAGTGTCCAGATTACAAAGAGTTTAGTAAACCAGGATATGGCATTTATCATTTTATTCCAAATGTAATGTACTCCCTTTATACAGGGTTAAAAAAAGGGGGGGGGGCGGGAGATGATCTGATTTGCATTTTGAAAAGATTACTCTGGCAGTGAATTTAGGGAGAGGTAAGAATGTATTCATGGCGACCATTTTGAAAGGCTAAAAAGTAGCCCAGGGAGGAGAGATGGTGACTCGGACTAGGATTTTAATAAGGAATTAGAAAAACAAAATTGACGGAGGATAGATATTTTGGAGACAAAGTTGAAGTACTTATTGATGGATAATATTTAAAGGATTAGAGAAAGGTATAAAGAACAAATTCCAGGATTTTTTTTTACTTGGCTAAGTAGGTAGATGATAATATTTATTAAAATAAAGAAGATACAGGAAGAAGAAAGCATTTTTACATGGGAGGAGAGAGAGATGATCCAGAGTTCTGTTTTGGCCACAAAGTGATTTGGACAGTCATTCAAAACCTATGGGAAAATGTCAAAAGGGCAATTAGATATAAGACTGTAAATCTGCAAAGCAAGCAGTGCTATACAGGCAACTTTGTGAGTTGTCAGCATTTTGATTGTCCTAAATCTTGAAGATTAATTCTAGGCACAAAGTCCTCTAATTGGGGGAGTTGTCCACTTTCACTGATACTTCCAGAGTTCTCTCTCTCTCATCCTGAAAAAACCCCCAACTTTGAAGCAAATGCAGTTAGACTATGCTATTGCTACCACTCCTTGTTGTAATCCTCTAAAGATTCTCAGATTATTGTACCTCATTCTCTGAAAACTTTAGGACACAAAATATTTTCTCTCTCTTTAATACTACTCTTGTCACAATTATTGTAATTTTAAATATTCACTTCTACAATCCTTCAAAGTCATACCCAGACTTCTTTTCCCTCTTTCTCATCACATCATATCCTCACTTCCCTAATTACTTAGCTTACATTTCATGGGTCATCACAAGGATCATTTTCTTACATGTACACTTTACTCACTTGCCCTCTATCTCCAATTTTCTTGCCTGGAAAACCTAAACTCGTGGTAAATACCTTTTTCCTATTCCATACCTGACCCTGGTCAACTGAATGTGACTGGAAAAAAACAACTATGGTTATGTATCTCACTTTAAATTCATAGCCACTAAATTCTGGTGGCCCTTAGGTAGCCTGATGAATTCCACTGCTCATTCACTTTTTCACAGTCCCAGACAATTATTTAATACCTTCTTTATCTTCTTAATTTGAACATCTCTGCTCTCTCTTCAGTTTTAGGTGCTGGCATTGCTTTCTGTTCCACTGAAGATGAAAATGTCAGCAGAAAAGAATTTGAACCTCCCGCTATTAAATCTATCAATTTCCTGAATGTAGAATCTATATTTTTCACCATCTCTTCTGTTACTATGAAAACCTTTCCATGCATATAGGAAAGGCCATTCATCCATTGTGCACTGAATCCCATCTTCTCTTGCCTCAGGAATTGTTTGCTTTCTTTTCTGCATCATTAATTTTCCTCTCATACTGAATAATCTTCATTAGCATATGAACCTGTTATATCAGCTATCTTAACAAAATTTATCTTTGAGCCCATATCCTCCTCCAAGTATTTCCACATATTTCTGATGTCTTTTTATTGCCTAAAAGACATCTGTTCTCCCTGTCTTCACTTCTACTTGAACCAATTCCAATTAGGATTCTTCTCCTACCCATCTACAGAAACAGCTCTTACCAGTGAGCTCCAGTTATCAAAATCAAGCAGTATTTGATCATTTTCTTTTAATTGAAACCTTTGTCTTATGGCACATAACTTTCTTTCAAGTCTTCTAAATTATCAGTGCTACTTCTGTTTCCTTTCCTGGCTCCTCCTCATTTGCACTTTTAAATTTGGAGTGCAACCCGTTCCAATCTTTATCTTAGACATCCTCTCGTTGTGACTAATATCTTGACTTTAAATACAGTTCTGTACACTGCAAACCCACATTTACGTCTTTTTTTTTTTTTTTAAGATTTTATTTATTTATTCATTTATCCCCCCCTTGCTGCTTGTGCTCGCTGGGTCAGCCAACCACGCCATGCGGGCGGGCTTGCCCTCACCAGGAGGCCCCGGGAACCGAACCCGGGGCCTCCCATATGGTAAACGGGAGCCCTACTGATTGAGCCACAGCCGCTTCCCTACATTTACGTCTTAATTCTGGATTTTTCTCCATAACTCTGGATTTGTACATGCTCACCATACTTAGTTTGATAGCTAATAAGTATCTTAAGTTCACTATGTTGAAAGATAAACCTCTGATTTTCTTGAAAACTTGCTCCAACTACTCTTCTCTCCACCTCAGAAAATAGCAATGCTATTCTTTTAATAGCTCTGGCCAAGGATTTTGGTGTTCCTCCAACACCACTCTTTCTCTCACATGCCAAATCCAAGAAATCTGCAAATATGGGCCTAACTTCAGATTATATCTGGAATCTTACCAATTTTCACTCTTACTATACTACTACCTTTGTCCAAACTATTATATATTTTGCTGTGGAAATTTTCATCAGTCTCCAAAATAGTCTCCCTTCTCTTCAATTGTCTACTCTTAAAGTAGTAGTTAGATCATGCCTCTTTAAAATCTTAACTCAGGTCATATTACTTCACTTCACATAAACACAAATTAAAGCCAAAGTCCCATATGATCTCTGCTCCCTCTCCAAGGTCATTGCCTTCTCTGGTATCACTTGCTCACTCTGCTCTAGACACACGGGGCTCCTTGCTATTCTTCGGACCAGCAAAGCATATTCCCATCACAGAGCTTTTGCACTTTCTCTGATTCCCCTTCCTAAATTCCCATATGGCTTACTTTTTTCACTACTTTATTGTCTTCTTATAAGAAATTTCTTCCTTTAACATCCTGAAGAAAATAATCACTCCTATAAACCCCTGTCCCAGAATGCCCTATTCTTAACACATTTTATTCTTACACATTGCTCTTATTTCCATCCAGCAATTCGTGTGTGTGTGTGTGTGTGTGTGTGTGTTTGTACTCTATCTCCAAACTAGAATATCAGTTCCACGAGGACAGGAATTGCATCTGTTTTGTTCACTTCCATATTCTTAATGCCTAGAACAGTGTCTGGCACTCATGGGGCATTCCATAAACATCTGTTGCAAGAATGAATATAGGTGGTTTTTAAAGCAATAGGATTGCTAATCAGTGTTTCCCAACCTTGCTGAATTTTAAAAATCATGTGGGGCTACTTCTTAGAAATTCTGATTAAGTAATTCTGTAATGCAGCCGGAATTCTATATTTATAATGAGTACCCCAAGTGATTGTAGGCTCTTCTGACATGAAAAATTGGGCAGAGAAGGCGGATCTAGTCATAGAGATTGTAATCAGTTCCATTTGTGACATAATCCAGTAACTATTACTATTTTTTATATTCTTTGTCACGTTGAAAGTTTTCACAACCTGGTAACAAATTGGAGTCACAATCCTGATATTTAGTTTCAATTATTATGGTTATAACACATGTTTATTATATTTAATATGATTGTGATTTTACTTTTGTCACTGAAGTAAAAATAAAGACAGGAGTATAATACTTAAGCATTCTTATGAATTAGTATCTTATAATGTACTTAATACATTACATTTTTTAGAGATTTATTTATTTATTTATTTTTGTTTGTTTGTTTTAGGAGGTAACAGGGATTTAGCCAGGACCTCGTACATGGGAAGCAAGTGCTCAACCACCAAGCTACATTCACTCCCTAATACATTACATTTTTATTTGAAATTAATGACAATTCAAATGAAGCGTTAAACATTATATATTTTATGAATCAAATTCTAAATTCAAACATCACAGAGATATTTTACTTTTATATTTTTCAGTGCCTCTAGCATACTTTGATGGTTTTAATTTGAGTATTATATATACATATAAAAAATATCCAGTACTTCAAATGGTCATGTAGTTCAATGAAGTTTTTGCCCTAATAGAAAATGAGATGCCATACTTAGGGTAAGGTAGAAGAGTAACTTACCTAAAGTCATGAAGCAGTATTGTAGGTAGACATAGAATAAAAACCTATGTTCTCTGAGTTATTCTTCCATTGATCAGCCATCTGAGACTCACTACCTGGATTTCTTCACTATGCAGTTTATTTTTTTTATACTTGTTGCCAATTTTTCTGTTTATAGCCTATGAGAAGGTGGTTATCATAACTGAGAGGTGAGTTACCATCGCCAAAGATCGTGGTCACCAAGGCAAAGGAGTGGCAGCAGCAAGGACTATATTGTAATTCTAGATATTATATAATGCTTCCCCTTTCCTGTGAATTATACTTAATCAGTTCTTTCTTTGTTACTACAGCCCAATTGCTGATTACATGTCAGCTCTGAAAATATATTACAGGCCATTTGTAAGTTTAGTTTACTCACAGTTGCTAATCTTTTGTGATATGCAGGTGATTAAAAAATCTATATTTTACATAGGACTTGCAAATATCTTCCAAAGGAATGATGATAAATTAATTTTCACCAAGCATTTTTGTTATTCTTAAGAAATATTTTGGTCTTGTCAGCCTCTGTGTAAATTTATATTTCTTTAAGTTTATTTTAAAATACTAAGCTTTATTACGTGGCTCTCCCCACAAGAAAGTTTGTGGCAGGTCTATTTGTTTAAATATTCCTTGCATAGAATGTGACTGCATTTTCATCTGGACCAATTTAATCTGGGAGGTCTGTGAAATTATACCTACTTAGCTTGCTATACTTATCAGTAATGATAATCAATTTGGGATGGTCTTAACATATTGCATCTAATTTTAAAAGCATTTGCTGAATTTTTTATTTCAATTTAATATTTATGGATTATAAACTTCATATAACTTCATATAATGCATTAATATTGATTAACTTGTTGAATGACATTATGAAAAATGGATTTTCATTTCTTCATATTCATTATATAAAATTTTCCCCATCGGTATTATGTATTGTTTTTGGGTACTCCAGTGTATACTTAAAGTTCACTTCTATTCATTTAATTTATATTAATGCAATATTTTCCTCTTATTCTTGTCAATTTGGTTCATTGTGAGCTACATCTTTTCTTCATAATTTTACTTATATTCAATCATATTGACCTACCCATAGATATGGATGGAGCAATTCATACTTAAAGCATATCACTCCACAAATATTTCAGAGCCTTAGAAAGTGTTGTAATGAATGATGTATTTTCAATTCATGGAATAGTTCTTTGCACAAAAATACTCATCCCTTAAAAATCTTTTGCTACAGATATGAAGGCTAAAATATTTGAGTCAGTGGGACATGAAGCCCCTGGGTATTTACAAAGACTGATAGTTTCTTTTGTCTGTGGTTTGTGAGCTATAGCTAACCAGACCATCAGTTTTACATATATGCTTACAACAAAGAAGGGGGAAAAATCTGTTTTGGGTTCCCTCTTCCAGATATGAACTTATTTGAAAGTTGAAGTCATTTAAATGAATAATATCAGAATATGGTCAATTTATTTAGATGGGCAAAATAGAATTTTGAAACAGAAAAAAAATATGGCATTTATAAAGATATATGTTTATTAAAGCGATAAATAAAATACATACTCATACTTAGAGATATATATTAAAACCGTGACATAGGTAGATAGCAAACTCTATCATAGCTTCACTCACATCCCCTCAGATCCAGTTACTATTTTCACACACCTGCTGATATGTGTTTGCTTTCCCAATAGCCAGCACCTGCATCTCTTTGTCAGCGCGATACCCCAGACTGCCAAAACCTGCTTTGTCTATATGCACACAGAGGGCTGTACTTCATGACAGTTGGAAGTATCTTGGAATTTACAGCCCCACATGGTAGTTGATAATCAATGGCTAACTGGTGAAATGGTATAAACTAGTACACTATTGCCCCCTATGTTGTGACCTACACTGTCTTAAGACTTGCTGTACAAGATTGAAGCAAAGTTACCTACCCTTCAGAATATTTCACTTGATATTGCCCTTAGTCTTAATATGCTGCTAGTTTGGCTTTGGGCAGATTGGGGTAAAAAGAGGCTTGATTTTTAAATGATGTGTGTATGCCAAAATTGCCTTGGAAGATTGTTGAGGAAGGAATCAAGAGCCTAAGAGAAGTGAGCACATGAGAAGACACCTATCATATAAAATCTGTGAATGCACCAGAAGACTATGTCCCCCAGAAGGGTCCAGAGGCAATTTCCTTCTCTAAGGCCATAAGAGTGTGCCTTCGCAGGGTACAGAAGCATAACTGCAGAGTTCAGTAGTTGCTGCCCTTTCAAGCTAGGACTGACAGTGGGAGAAGATTACTTGGAATCAGCCTCCTTATTCTCAATATGGATGATAGGATTCCAGAATAAAAGAAGCTAGAGGGCAAAACTTATCAGAGGCAAGGTCAGCAGAATTACCAGACATGCAGGGATTTATGATGATGTCTATTATATATAAAGGATCAATAGTAAATGAGCAGAAGGGTTATGTTATTCTCACAGGATATTCCCTTACTAGTTTCTAGACTGGAGCTGTTCTCTGACCCAGAGCCACTTAATTGCAGGGGTGGAGGCTGGATCCCCTTGAGGAAGGACACAGCAATGTCACAGAAAATCCATACAGCATGGATTCTTCCAACCCTTTCCCAAACTGATGCTATGGCCATTTGCCTGAGCAATTTTGCACCAGGGTAAGAGGGACACAGATATTTCAAGACCTATAGGATATAATGTATGAGCAGGGCACCCAATGATTTATCTGTTAGGGTGAGCAGACAAATAAGAGCCAAAGGATCACAGAACTATGTACTGCTCATTTCTCCCTCAGAGTGTATAATTGGTATGGATGTACTTAGCAGTGGGCAGAAACTTTATGCCGAGTCCTTGATCTGGAAGAACCATCCTAAGTACCATCTTAATAGTGAAAACTAAGTATAAGACCCTGAAACTACATGCATACCAATGCAGTGGCTATTCTCAAAGACTTAAGGGATGGAGGATTGGGGTTGCCATCACATCCCCATTAATTCACCAGTTTGGCCTCTGATAAAACCAGATAGATTGTTCAAATGGCAGTGATAATAAGATAAAAGTGGCAGTAAAATGTAACAATCTCTTGCAAAGTTTCTCTGTCAGATTTAGGTGTTGCCTAAGGGAGAGGCTGATCCCCAAAAGAAGCTTGGAACACCATGGTAAATGACTACAGTAAAGATTCTATATGTCTTTTCTCAACGAGAAGTGCTCATTTACTGAGGTAACTGGACACAGTGGTACCTCGGTGCTCATTATTATTTGGTTCCTGGAGGCACAACAAGTACCAAAAATGATGAATACCAAACAATTTTTTCTCATAAAGAATAATGTAAATAAATTTAATGTGTTCCCAAACTAAAGACAATGTACATTTGTAAGGCAATATGTAAAAATACAGTTGTATATCATTACTTTACATGAAAAATAAACCTAAAAATTAATAAATACTTAGATTAAATAAAATAAAAGCTCCACTTTACCTGTACTGAGAAGAGTCCATGGCCTAATGAGATGGTGGGAGGAGAGTGGTGAGGAGGAGAGGTTACATGGAGTTTGCTTGGAAGGAGAGTCCCCCTCCAATAGAACACCAGGCACCTGCACTTCAGGTGTTCTTTCTCTTTTCTGCCTTTTTCCAACTTGCATCATGGGCACTGACACACTCTTTTTCACTTTCACTAAAACCTTATCCAATAAGGACTGTTTGTCTTCTTTTCAGAATTCCTCCAAAGTGTGAAATTGTTTGGTCATTCAATAAATTCACATTTCTGCTTTTCGGAGCTTTGTCAGGATGGTACTTCTCCACAAAGTTTTGAATTTTCTGCCATTTTGAACATATTTCCTTTATCAGGGAACTGAGGACATCCTCCCTCATCTCCTCCTCACCTGAAGAAATCTCTTTAGCCCCCTCTTGTTGCTGCTCCTTCTGTAGTTCCTGCAGCTCCTCAGTGCTGAGCTCTTCACCATGTTCCTCCACTAACTCCTCGACATCAGCAGCATCGACCTCCAGACCCATGGATTGGCCCAAAGATACAACATCCTGCACACTCTACCCTCTGTACCTGCAGGCTTGGGGTCAGCCTCAAACTCTTTTGAAGTCTCTCTGAGTCACAGCTTTTGGAATTCTTCCATGCTGAATTAATGCCGGTCCTCTTTTTAAAATTATCAAACTTTAGGAGGACCTCAACTCTTGATTTATTGAGTACTTATAACACTTTATTGATTATTTGTTTATGCTGTATCTTCCATTATAATCTGTGGTCTCTATCCAGATAGCAAACATATCTTATTAATAATTATATCTCCAGAATATATGAATAGGCCATATGCATTGTAAATACTCAGTAAATATTTGATTATTAACAAAGTTTTAGGAGCATAATTCTTACTCTAAGCTATTGAAAACTATTTGACTCTTTGAATGATATAAAATTATATACTTTATCAATACTATATTTTATGAAAAAACAAATATATCTAAAGCAAGCATTTACCAGATTCTTCAAATGTCTTAACATATTCAATGAGAACAAGTCATTAAGGAACCCTCCAAAAATGTGAATCCTTTAGTAACCATCCCACAATTACAATTAAAATAAGATAAATTAAGTAGCTCAACAATATACCAAAATCAACAACATCTGGGTGGAAAAACAAGCTACTATTATAGTATGCAAGTTGTAAAATACTGGGAAAAACTTTCAGTCAGCAAGGCTTTGGAAATTATAGACTGTCACCTGGCAAGGAGACAACGATGGGCAACGGCCATCCCAGGGAATGGAGAGGGCCTGCAGCTGCAGGCAGGATAATCCCATCCACCGTATCCATGGGATATAAGCCCTCTCTCACTTGGGGGTGGAGTGGACGTCACCATCCTAGTCCCCTCAGGATTGGGGGAAGAGCTATGGACTAGAGTGGACTTAATGGTATTCTGTTGTAGACATATTGTCATTCAAGCAATGGAAGAAATTATAACAGTGAGGTGGAGAAAAAAAAAATTATCAAACTAGCTGTGGCTGGCCTTAAAAACTTCAACACTCTCATCACTCCGTTCTGGTTTATTTTTCAAACGATTGACATGCAGCACTTTCACTCTTTCACATATCATGTCTTCCAATTCACTGTGGACCATTAACTGCTTCTCAATTACCCAAATTAATAACAGCTTTTCAACTTCATTGAATGCTTGGGAACACTGCTTTGTTACTGCTTTAACTCCTTTTGCAGCATCAGACTTTTTTTATTGCTTCTTTATTCTTAATGATGGTGGAGCCAGTTGTTCTAGGCATACCGTATTCCCTAGCAAGATCAGTAGTGTGAATACCACTCTCATATAGCCCTATTATTTCTTTTTTTTTGCTCAATGGTGGTGTGAGTAATTTCCATGATGAGAAAAAAAAACACACAAAATTACACAAAATGACCACAGAAGCTAAGATAAGACCGCAATGGAATATGCACAGGGCAAGAGCTACTGCGTGACTAATGTATGACCCTTTGTTTCAACTGGAAAGGGTAGCAAGTCTCCAGGCAACTGATACTGACAAGTTCTTGCTTGTGCATGGAGTACCAAATAAAGCACAAGTACCAGGACAAAATTTTCACATCAAAATGTGTCAAGTACCAAATTCCATGAGTTTCAAATCAATCAATTACCAAGATATGACTGTACTGGGAAAAGGGAAATACCCGATAATTTCAAGGACTGTTGGACACAGAATTGAAGTTGACATTGATTTCAAACAACTGAGGCATCTGCTCACAGGCCTCATTGGGTCCATGAACTCACCCTGGTCATTTCCCTAGGGCCATTGGTATATTATTGACATCTATGTGCTTAAGAGTTGGCACAGTCCCTATATTGGACCTATCTCCTATGAAGGGCTATTATAGTCCCCCAACCCCAGCAAAGATAAATTGTATAAATACTTTTCTATAGTTGCATAAAAAATTACCACAAACTTAATGGTTTAAGGCAACACATTATCTCGCAATTTCCCTGGGTCAGGAGTCGAGGCATGGCTTAGCTGGGTCTATTTCTTAGGATCTCACAAAGATGTTATCAAGGTATCAATTGAGTCCTGTCTGAAGCTTGGGGTCTTCTTCGAAGCTCATGTGGCAGAATTCATTTCTTTGCAGCCTAGAACTCAGGGTGGCTTGCTTTTTCTTTGAAGGTAGCTGAGAATCTCTCTTACTTTGAGTCTCTGTGCTCAGCAAGGTGTACCACCTTTTTTAAAAGGATTTTTATGATTAGGTTAGGCCCACCCAAGGTAATCTCCCCTTTTATTAACTCAAAATCAATTTGAGATTTGATTGCATCTGAAAACTCCCTTCACCTTTCCATGTAAATAACCTAATCATGGGAGAGGCATCTATCAT
This sequence comes from Tolypeutes matacus, assembly GCA_026826555.1. Lineage (NCBI taxonomy): Eukaryota > Metazoa > Chordata > Mammalia > Cingulata > Chlamyphoridae > Tolypeutes > Tolypeutes matacus. The sequence continues at coordinate 54,593,662 of JAKSZT010053929.1, read as the reverse complement.
ATTTTCAGATCCTATCAACAGACAAGGGGAGAGGAAAGCATAGGACATAGGGCCTGTACCCTGGGTTGCTGGGTGTGTGTGTGTGAATAATGGACCCATCTTTGAATTATGAGCCTACCAGATGAATCAAAAACAATATCAAATCTTGGGGGTGGGGGCATGTGGCAGGAATTAATGTTACCCTTAAAGATCTAAGGCCTGCAGGGATGGTGTACCTAATCATATCTTCATTTAATTCACCTGATAGATCCTGGAGGATGCAGTTGACTACTTTTGCTTATGTACATGGAGAGCTGGAAGTTCTCTCAGGGTCAGCCCTTAGTAAATGACTACCAGCTTCAGGTCTTCCCTGTACTTTGACAAGACAACTCTGCAGAGCAGTCCAGACTTTCTCCCAAATTGCTTTGAAGGATTGAGACAAAGTTATTTTCCACAAGATTTTGTTTTATTTTATACTCTTACTTAGTTTTTTTTGCTATTCTTACAGGGTATCCTGGGAATGTTGCCTAATAAAACACATTCAGGATCTGCTTCTAGCAATTACAATCTTGTAGACAAATAGAGTGGTTGCAACAGTATTGAAGAAGAATTAGGTGTATTACTACTTCATAGAAATTACATTACCTCTTTATAGTCAATTTTAGTAGACCTATTTTCTAAACTTGTCATTGTTTTTTAGGCACTACCATCTTATAATATATGAATATAAATTCCGTTGAAGCATGTTTTCTTCTTTGACACATGGTTTATTTAAGAGTGTATTATTTTAAAATACTTTTTAGTTATCTTTGTGTTATTAATTTAAAGCTTAATTGTATGATATTCAGAGAAAACACTTGGAAAGATTTTAAACTTTTGACATTTTTAAGGTTTACCCAGTATTAAGTAAGTTTTGGTAAATGTTCATGTGAACTTGAAAATAGTTTATATTTTGAAGATATTATTTGAAGTGTTATTCACAGGTTAGTTATGTTCTTTTGTTAATCATGTTCTTCAAATATTCTATATCTCTCCTGATACTTTGTCTGATTTTCCTCTTAATTATTGGGAGAGATGTATTAAATTTTCTAAATGTGATTGTGTATTTGCCTATTTCTCTTTTTTGTACTGTTAATTTTTGCTATATGCATTTGAATGGTAGACTATTAAATGAATATAAATTTATAATTGTTGTATAGGCCTTGCAGGTTGAACCTCTTATCATCAGTAAACATCACTCTTAATATCTAATAATGCTTCTTGACTTAAAGTTTACTTTGTCAGTTATTATTATTTGTACTCCAGCATTTTTATTAGTGTTTTCATGGTACATATTTTTCTATCCTTGTATTTTCAAATTTATTCTGTGCTTTAAAGTATGACTTTTCTAAGCAGCACATAGTTGTTTTATTTTTTTAAACAAGTCTTCCAATATTTGTCTTTCAGTAGATCATTTAACTTTCAACATAATTACTGATGTGTTGGGATATGAAGATACCAACTTGTATGTAATTTTCTACTTGTCTCATCTGGTCTGTTATTTTTTTAATTCCTTTATCCTTTTATTTAGGATTAATCAAATATTTATTATTCTACTTCTCCTTTATTGGCTAGGTCATTATTTATTATCTTATTTTTCTTTTAGAATTTACAATAGAGATTATAAAAATGCATCATTGACTTATTAGGTTCTATTATATTTTAGTACTTTTACTACTTTCCTGACAATTCAGAGATTTTCAATATCATTAACTCCATTTATTTCTATCCTATATTTTGTGCTATTTTTGTTATGTATTTGATTCCTACATATAGTTTAAATTATACAAGACATTAATTTATTAATTTATAGAGTAAATAATCATTTAGATGTAATCACATATCTACCATTCTGTTGCTATTCATGTCTTACCTCATTTCTGTGTTTCTAGTGGATTCATTTTTCCCATCTGTCTTAATGTAGGTTATGGTGATGAATTTTCTCAGTTTTTGTTTACTGAACCTGTCTTTATTTCACATTCATTCCTAAAGGATACTTTTTTTATTTAAAAAAATTACACTTTGGTTATTTTTTGGCACCTTTGTCATTCATTCTATTCTCGATTCTTCCTTTCTGTTTATAGGTCAGCCATCAAGTGTTACTTACTTTAAGGTACAGTGTCTTTTATTTCAAAGCCTAGATCATTCATTCATTCATTCATGTATTTAGGTTTTCAGCAGATTTTCTATGGCAAGCCTAGATTTTCTTTATATTTTTTCTGATTATGTTTCATAAAGTTTCTTAAATCATAACATTGATTTTTATCAGTTTTGTGAAATCTTCTTCTTCTTCTTTTTTTTCATTATTTCAAGTTTCTACTGCCTAATTTCCTTCTTTTCCTATTGGGACTCACATTACATATATATAATACATTATATATATGGAATTTTATCATGCTACATATTGTTCTTATATTCTTTTCTCCATTTTCCTTTGGTTCTTCATGCTTTATCTGTATACTTTTCACTCCTGGTCATCAAATTCATAAAGTATATCTTTTTCTGAGCTTAATTTGTTATTAATCTTGTCTATTGAGGACTTAACTTTAATTATATTTTTTAGTTCTAAATGTATCACTCTTTTATTTATCCCATTTTCAGGCAACTTATTGTGATCATTTTTAGTGAATGTATTAATCATATTTTATATGCAATATCTCAATGAATTTGGTTCCCATTTATTGTCTTTTTTGTACTTTTTCTCCTCTTTGTTTTGAAGTATTTGTTCCCGTCTCTTGGAATGTCTAGTAATTTTGATTGAATTATAGACATTGTACATGAGAATTATGAAAGATATCAATGGTGATATATTCCTCTAGGAAGGATCTACCTTTTTTTTATCCTTCAGGTGGGCAGTTTAATTAAGGGCAAGGATGGAGATAATTAAGGATTGTCTGTAGGTTTTGTGGTAGTTGACAGTTTCCAGTTTGATGTTAATTTTAGCACATAGATCTTAATAGGTATTTATGAAAACTTGGGATGTTTGGTAAAGCCTTGCTTGCCTTTCAGGTCTGGAACTATAATTTTTGTCCTCTCAATACTATGAGATTGTTAAACTCTCACCCTAGTTTTATAGCCTCATAGCTACCAATTTCTACTTGGCTTCTTGGTCTCTTGTCTTGTATTGCTTAGAATTTTGTAAATAACTTGAGGAGTAAAGCAGTGCAGATCAGGATCATTTTTACGTACATTTTTATGTACCATTTTCTCCTGTATCTTGGTCATTCATATCTTGTTATCTTAGTGGCCCTGAACTTTGATTTTTATTTCCCATATTCTTTGTGACTATCAAATATTTTGAGTTCCTGTTTTTTGTTGGGCCTCATAATCACCACAATTCTTTGGAATCAGCAAATGATATATAAAAATGTAATTTAAATCTAGATTTAGAGTTATTCATTGCAGGAGGATAGTATAGATACAAGCTAGGCCTATAATTATAGCTAGAAAAGGAGTTCAATTTAAGACCTACATTCCACTTATTAAAATGAGCATTTGGAAAAGATTATTATTTTGTTTTAACCCAAATGGTATTAAAGGAAAAAGAATAGTCCCTCCATTAAATTTTCAAACCCAAGGATAATTTAAATATAAAATAGAATGTATTGGATTAAGATGACTGGTCCTTTTACATGAAAGCTTCTTGAGAAAGGGAGCTTATTTACTCATCTTTAATCGCCAGTGCCTGGTAGACTCTTGGAAGTTTTACTCACTCCTAAGAAAAGGTGTTTAGATGGGTGGATGGATGGATGCCATTGAATGTCCATAATCTGGTTTGATTTGTCTCTCTAGTCTTACTTTCCGATAATGTATCCCAATGTATCCCTAAATACCCAGATTCTTTTCCATATCTGAACATTCCCTATACCAGAAGTCAACCAACTCTGGCCCACAGGCCAAATCAGACCTGCCAATTGTTTTCTAAATAAAGTTTTATTGTAACACAGCCATGCATATTCAAATATGAATTGTCTAAGTTTACATTGTTAAATAATTGCAACAGAGACTGTATGCCCTGCAAAGCCTAAAATATAAATTATCAGCCCTTTAGAGAAACGTTTGCTGACTCTTGCCCTACTCTACCCTTTTTATGTTGTCTTTGCTCAATAAGTTCATCCTCCATGATTTTGTTCCCAGGTTCATTTCTATCTTTGAAAAGTCTATATCCATTCCTCAAGTCATATTTGAATTAGTTCAGACTTTCCTAATTGTAATTAACTTTTCCCTTCTTCAGTGTTTGCTTCTCATCACACTTTAGCTGTTTATTTAATCTTATTTAAGTCTCTTACTGTTCATGTCTTTCTTTCCCTCTGCAAACTACATAAGGATAGCATCAAGTTCTATTTATCTGGGAGAGTCCAAAGAACTTAGTCAAGTACTTTTCCTATAGTAGATACTCCTCAATTAAGATACTTGAGCAAATGAATGTGTTACACTAAATATAATTTGAGCCTTTGGTATTTTGGAAGCCTTTGGTAATATAGGGATTTTGCTAAATTCATATTCACCATAATACAATTTTATAGGTAATATAGATTTGAATTAATAAAATTATTTATATCTAGAAATTCAATATTATTAAAGATTTGAGCTGAAAGAGCATATATGTCTTTGATCTTCATACAATATATTTTTCTAATTTACTTTTTTTTTAATTAACATTTTTTTTAAGGAGGTACTGGGGATTGAACATAGGACCTAGTACATGGGAAGCAAACACTCAACCACTGAGGTACATCCACACCCTCTAATTTACTTTACAGAAGTTCTGGACTTATAAAACAATCGTGCACATATATAAACTCCCATACAGCAACACTTCACCAACACACCACACCATTGTGGAGCATTTGTTACCAATTATAAGTAAGTCATTAGACTATTACCACTAACTATGGTCTAGAACATACATTTGACATATTTTTACATACCCCCCTATTATCAACAGCTGATTTATAAATGGGATTGTGGCTGAAAAGGGTAGTCTAGGGATGTAAGTGTGAATTGAAAGAAAGCTAGAGAATAGTCTAGTGAATGAATAACACAGTGAACCTAGAGGTGGATGAGAATTGTGGTTAATAGCACCAATGCAAGAAAGTCCTTTTATGAACTAGAACAGATATGTCACTATTGCAGGGTGGTGGGAATATTGAGAAGCATGGGAAAAATACAGTTAATGTAACCTTCTAATTTGCTTTTTATAGGCAAATCCTACATTTCTCAAAACCCATTTGTCTTTAGAAGTTGTAGTTTTCCCCCTCAAAATAGAATGGATGTCTTAAAAGGCTATCTAAATATTGTACACTGAAAATTAAATTTTATCTACTTTAGGTTGTGGTTTTGAGAACTGTTTCCTTTTTAGGTGTGTTCCTTTAGATACTAACACTGATTTTTCCTCACTAAAGGTGGCTACTCACAGGGATTTCAGGGTTGCAATTTTTCTCTCTCAGCCAGATGTTCTTTCTAAAATCATCCACTTAACACTGAATAAACTTAATTGCCTTTCCTTTCTGTGTTTATATATAACAATAAGGGGGAGAATTTGAATTGGATATCCAAACCATTAAATAAACTATGCATATAGAACTGAAGTAATGAGGGTTTTTAAAATGAAATTCTCTGGATTACTATTTAAAAGATTTACATTTTCATGTGAAAATCTTATTTAAAATCTCAAAATATGAAATTTTATGCATACACATAAACAGGAATTATTTCTCCAAATTTGCACCCCATGTGTAGATTTTACTCTGCTTTCCTCTCAATTCATTTTGTCCTTACATTCCTTACTATGATTATTAAGAAAGAGTAACACGTTCTGCATTGACAGAAAATCTTAATTTATCCCTTCCACTTGCATTTGCTGATTTTTCTTTTCATTCAAAATCTAAGTCAAATTTTAGGTTGCCTAAAAATACCATCCATATGCTGTTTCAGCTTAGAAAATCATGTATTTGAAGTGGCTGAAATTAAATGATTAAAACTAGGTTTAGATATTCACTGAATCTTTGGTAAGACATATATAAGTATAGTATTTCTTTTTATTTCCGTATAAAATGCCAGATATGCTTTTATGGTACATACATTACTTTGGGCTAATGGAATATTATTTTGGAACTGATATCTATCATTTAGATAAATAAAGATCTTTGTGCTTTTAGTGTCAAAATTGCAGTTCTTAAATGTTGAACCCAAATGGCACATTTTTCAAAGACTGTGGATAATGGAATCTCTTAAAATTATATATGTGTCTTTAAAGCTCCATAGATCATTCTTTTTTAAATATATAATTCAGTTCCAATTTTTTTCACCCAAAAGCATTAATAGGGTAATTAATTTTTTTCAGTATACTGGATCCAGAATATATATAAAGCAATAATTTCTCTAGTGAAATTTCAAGGTATGCTTACTTAATATTAACTGAATTGATACTTTAGATTTCATATATACTGCAGTAGTGGAATTTTACTCTTAAGAAGGCAAATGTATGTGGCCAATATAGTAGGTAGCAGTGTAGTAAGTAGAGATGGCTACTGTCAAACTTAAACTTAGTGATTTCTTGATTAAAAAGCAAATAAAGTACATTAAATATTCAAGCCAGAATTGAGAAAATTGAGAAGCAATTGTAAGTACAATAAATGTATTTCTTTTTCTCAGGTCAATATTAGCACCTCAGGAACCTCTTCCTCTTCCCATTAAAGGTAACCAATTTGTTCATCAAAGTTTTTTAGTACTTGATTGTTTACCTCTGCCTTTATTCTCTCTGATTTCATATTTATCAATCAAAACCACTGCATTGAATTCTAGGTAAGTGTCCAGTTTCATTACTTAGGAGGTACTCACTTTAAATCATGATGATACTTCAGTTTATTAGGGGTAGTTGGAATGAAAAAATATGTATATTAGGATTGCAAAAGAACAGTAAGTGATCTCTAAAATTTTATAATCCATATACTATCTAAAATGGTGTGGTTAGCAAATCAATATATAAGGAATTTCTTCAGGTGGGAAGGACCAGTGTTTTGTTACAGGTTAGGTATGACACCACGGAAGTGAATTCCCAGTGTTACTTTAGCAAGAGGCTGGCGATCTATAGAGTGGAATCAAGCTCCCAGAGTAGTCTTCAAAAAAGGAGAGTGAAACGGTTCTAGATCAATAGATTGTAGTTCAACGTAGTGTTCAAGCTCCAAAGAAATTAACATTGTATAAATGGGAAAATTAGGCCAACTGACAGTTAAAGTGGACAAACTCAACTTGTAAGATTTAAGCAGGCTGGTTAGAACACAGGTGGGAAGTGCTTGCCTCTGGCAAACAGTATAATAGATTTCCAATGGCAATGAAAATACAAATCCTAATATACTTTCTGGGAAGGACTACGTGTTTAGATCTTTTCTGTCCAGTATTATTGCCATTAGGCACATGTGCTATTTATAATAATTTAAAATTAAATAGTTATAATCCATTAACTCAGTTGTACTAGGCATATTTCAAGTTCCTAGTAGTCACTTGTGGTTATTGGCTACTATATTGTTTAGCATGGATATAGCCATTTCCATCACTGAAGAAAGTTTATTGGACAGTACTGTTTAAGTGAACCACATTAGTGATTCAATTTTGAATAGTTTGGGGATGCCAGAGGCAATTTTGAAGATTAAAAAGTAATTTATGCTAATGGAGGTTGAAACCTATTAAGGGCCATAAAACAAATACAAATGAAACAATGAAAAAAAGTTATGAGAAACTACAAATACTGTTGTCTAGCTTTCCAGGAAAAGCTGTCAGAGTATAAGCAATTTTTCTCCTCAAAACCCTCAAAACGAAATACACACACACACACACACACACACACACAAACCAAGAAGCTTCATCTACGTTGACATTGCATCATTTCAGAAATATTTTAAAAGTGGAATCAAATGAAAGAATGGTGAGACTTGACATATCCAAAACAGAAATAAAATAGATTGTAACGCAGTTTAGAACTTCATAACTTAGATTTTCACTTTTGTTTAGGAATCAGAAGTTCAGAGCAGACCACTGTACCTTTAGTAATAACTGGAAAATAACCAAGACACTAAAAATCTTCCATACATATTTTAAACAGAAAAATATATAGATTCAAAGAAATTTGTAATAATTAGATTCCAGTTAAGAGTGAGTCTTAACTAGCCTAACTAATATTCCTAGGTAAGTGCTGATTGATGGTCACTGGAACGTTTTGCTGATTCATGGAATAGGTGACTGGAGATTTGTACTTGCCATGGAAAGAGATACTCTGCTGGGGTAAAGAGAAACCAGTGGATGTTTTAAAATCACGTGTTTTAAAATCACGTGACTGGACTTTCCTATGCCTTAAAAGGGGGCCGTTTTACTTTCCTATAAAGACTACCCATATGACTTTTGTTGAATATAGTGGTGGCAATGTGGGAGGCTGGGACCTGTCCTGAAAAGCAGAGAGAGAGAGAGAGAGAGAGAAACATCCATCATATTAAAATTCTTAGATACAGATATTCTGCTAGAGGGAGGATTCTATAATGCACAGGGTATAGAATTTGCCACTAAGATACTTTAAAGCAGAGGTAAATTTAAATTAATTAAATTGCAACCCAGCTCTAATTCAGCAGAACTCCCAAATAAGTGAAAATGATTTGCACTCTTACTATCTGATGGACAAAAGAAAAGGATTTCTACTCTCCAGGGAAAATAATATTTACTTAAATATCGTTGGTTCTTTTGAACAAAATTATTCATCATAAAATAAAAAGTTATTAGGTATGTGATGAATAATTAAAATTAGACCCATAATCAAGAGAAAAATAGCCAATGAATTAGACCAATTGATGACCTAGATCTTAGATTAGCTTTAAGGACTTATTAACTATTACAGAAATTAGAAGGAATAGTGGACAAAATAGATTAAAAGCAGACGGATTTTAATAGAGAAATCAAATTTCTAATAAAGAAGCAAAAGGATATTCTAAAACTAGAACCATATAGTATCTGAAATTAGGATTTATGGTTTAGCAACAGACTGGACAGAGCAGAAGAAATGAACAGTGAACATAAAAACAGGTCAATAGAAATTACCAAAATGAAAAACACAAGACTTGGTCCACAACCAGTACATTGCAGCTTTCTTAAGTTTAAAGCGAGTTGCAATCAAGGACTCAACCCACCCCACCCCACGTCAGCCATGCTGATATATATATACACACACATATATATTACATATATATAATATATATATGCAAATATATAATATAATATATATAATATATTTATATATATGCAAATATATACAAATATATAAAATTATATATATATATATTTGCATTCCTTACTCAAGCACCTATACTCAAAAACCTTCTTACCTGGGACCTTGGTTAAAGCACTTTCCTGGTAACTTCCCCCCTTTCTTTCTTTTTTAACTTATTATTTTGAAATAATTTCAACCTTACAGGACAGTTACAAAAATAATACCAGACCCATACAGTGTACAACAACATACCACCTTTTCCATATACCCAGATCCACCAATTTTAACATTTTACCACATTCTCAATATCCTTTTATCTCTTGAGCTATTCTCTCTATCCTTTATCTGTCTATCATCTGTCTTTTTTCTGAACAATTGAGAGTAGGATGTATATGTCATGTTCCTTGATCATGTAATACTTCCATGTACATTTAATGAAAACGATACTCATTTTTGTAACCACCTTAAGTCCAGTTATACAGTTCAAGAAACTTAACATTGATATAAGGCTTATACTCTATGTATTAGTCAGCCAAAGGGGTGCTGATGCAAAATACCAGAAATCTGTTGGCTTTTATAAAGGGTATTTATTTGGGGTAGAAGCTTACAGTTACCAGGCCATAAAGCATAATTTACTTCCCTCACCAAAGTCTACTGCCAAGTGTTGGGGCACAATGTCTGCCAATGTCTGCCAAGAGTTCAGGCTTCCTGGGTTCCTCTCTTCCTGAGGTCTGTTTCTTTCCAGACTCAGCTGCTGTGCTCTCTCCACAAGGCCAGCTATAGACTAACAAGCGAATGGCCCTGTCTCTCTCGCCGGAGCTTCTGCCATGTCTAAGGAGCCATCTCTATTTTTCTGTGTTCTCCTGTGTGTTTACTTCCTGGGCTCCAGCTCAAAACTCCAACCTCCCTTCTCTGTGGTGCAGTTTCTCTGTGAGTTCCTGCCCAACAAGGGGGCGGGGACTCAACATCTTACTGATGTGGCCCAATCAAAGCCTTAATCATTATTTAATCAAGTAAAAGTAAAACCTTTGAATCCAATACACCCTAATACCCCCAGAGGAAAAGATCAGTTTACAAACATAATCCAGTATTTCTTTTTGGAATTCATCAATAATATCAAACTGCTACACTCTATATTCCATTTTTTTCATATGTCCCAATAATGTTCTTATGAACCTTTTCCCTGCCATTATTATAACCTGTCCAGTATCATGTAATTCATTTAATTATCATGTTTCTTTAGTTCCTCTTTTTTAATAAATTATGAAACATATAAAACATAAAATTTCCCATCTCAACCACATGAAACATACTATTCAGAGGAATTAATCACATTCACAATTTTGTGTTATCCTCACTAACATCCATTACCATAATTTTTACATCACCCCAAACAGAAACCCTATACCCATTATGCATCAACTCCCCATTCCTCCCTCCTTTCCCCACCATGCCCCTGATAACCTGTACTATACTTTCCGTCTTTATATGTTTGCATTAGCTATTTCACAGAAGTGAATCACAATATCTGTCCTTTAGTGTTTCACTTATTTCAATCAACATGATGTCTCGAAGTTTCCTCTATTTGGTGGCATGTATAATAACTCCATTCCTTTCGAAGGTTGAGTAATACTCCATTGTATGTATATACTATATTTTGTTTATCCATTTACCTACTGGTGGACATTTGGACTGCTTCATCTTTAGCTATTGTGAATGATGCTGCAATGAACATTGATATACAAATATCTGTCCAAGTCCCTGCTATCAATTCTTTGGGGGTATGTACCTAGAAGCTGGATTTCTGGGTCAAATGGTAGTTCTATGTTTAACTTTTTTGAGGAACCACTAAACTGTTTACCACAACATGTGTACCACTTTACTTTCTCACCAACAATGTACAAGACTCTCCATTCCTCCACATCCTCTTCAATACTTGCTTTCCTTTTTAAAAAATTATTATTCCATTTTTCTAATAGCTATTCTAGTGTGTATGAAATGGTATCTCATTGTGGTTGTGATTTGCATTTCCCTAAAGGCTAATGAGGTTGAGCATCTTTTAGGTGGTTATTGGCCATTTGTATAACTTCTTTGGAGAAATTTCTTTTCAAGTCTTTTGCCCATTTTATATTTTGGGATCTTTATTTTTTTGTGGTTGAGTTGCAAGAGTTCTTTATATATTCTGAATATTAAACACTTAATAGATTTATGGTTCCCAAATATTTTCCCCCATTCTATGGGCTGTCTTTACACCTTTTTTTGATAATGTCCTTAGATGCATAAAAGATTTTGATTTTGATAAAGTCCAAATTACCTATATCTCCGTTTGTTACTTGTGCTTTTTCTTAGTGTAAAGTCTAAGAATCTATTGCTTAATACAAGAATCCTGAAGATATTTCCCATGTTTTCTTCCAAGAGTTTTATAGTTTTAGTTCTTATATTTAGATGGTTGGTCTATTTTGAGTTAATTTTTGTATGTTATTTGATCTATGCCTCTTTCATTGTTTTGCATATAGATATTCAGTTTTCCCAGCACAGCATCATTGGTTGAAGAGTCAGTTCTTTTCCCGCAGTGGACTTGGCTCCATTGTAAAAAATCAATTGGAACATATAGTTCTGTACTCTCAAGTTGATTCCTTTGGTCTAAATGGCTCCTTTCTTGAATCTCCATTTTTCTTATTGTTTATTTTTATTTTTATTTTTATTGTTGTTTTTTAAACACGGCTGGTGATATATTTTTATGTATCAGTGTAGCTTGATGTGGTAATAAGCACATTTACATGTGTTTATGGGCATTTGCATATTCTCTAGTCAAATTTTAAAAAAATCTTTTCCTATTTTTTTACTATGCAGTATATATACTGGATACAAAAGCCATGCTGGGTTATTTGTATTACCAATAGCTTCACCTATCCTGTTGATTATGTTTTACATTTTTATTAGTGGTTTTTGATAAAAAGAAATTCTTAATTTTAATGCAATCTACTTATTTATAGTCTTTTATGGTCAAAATATCTGCATCTTATTAAAGTAATCTTTGCTTACACCAAAGTTTGGGATAATTTTTTTTATGTTATCAAGAAAATAGAATCTTTAGATCTGCAATACACCTGAAATTGATTTTTTTCTATGAGGGATGAGGTGGTCAAAATTCATTTTTTCTCATATGGATTGAATCATTTATTGAAAAGAATTTTCTACTGCACTCCAGTGTCACCTTTTTTTATCAATCCAGTGACTGTATCTGTTTTGGACTGTTTTCATCCTTTTTATTCCTTTTTTTTTTTTTTTTTTTTTTTTGGTCAGTTTTTCTTAAGAAAAACTATATTAATACATTTAATAATGCTAGAGCTTTACATTAAGTTTTTATGTTTATGTAATTCTTCCAATTTTTTTCTTTAAAATTGTTTCCAATATTCTTATGCAATTTCATTACAAAAGTTTTGTTAGAACTTTGATTGGATTGTATTATATCCATAGAAATATTTGAAAAGAATTGGCAATTTAAAGTACCTCACTCATGGTATATACCTCTATTATTTAGGTTTTTATAATATTTTTAAAAATACCTTCTATTTATTTCACTTTTTGCTGCTTTTTGTCAATATATAGAAATGAAACATATTTTTATATACTGCTATTTTATCCAGTGAGCATGCAAAATTCAATAATCAATTCTAATATTTTATCAACAAATTTTCTGGATATTCTACATTTATAACCACTTGTCTCTGAGAAAATAAGTTGTTTTTTTTTTTTTTCCTTTCCCAATCATCATACACTTCTGGTATTGAATGAAGGCACTGGTAGTAAGAATCCTTATCTTTCTCCTTATCACAGAGGGAAATATTTCTATATTTTATCATTAACTATGATATTTGGTATAGTATTTGGTTTTTTTTTATGCCTATAAAATCCTAATCAGATTAAGGAATTTTTTTATTTCTAGTTCACTAAAATTTCCTAACAAAAATGAATATTGGATTTTATTATTTTAAATGAGTTATTTCAATTAAGGTGATAAATTGTATTTTTTCTCTCATTTATTTACTTATTGTAGTCAAATTCATTAACTTTTGAATGTTATACATTGTTGCATTCTTACAAATATACATCTTACAACTTACCGAACAATGCAAAATTATTAGATATTTTAGCTCCATTTAGCTCTTCTTAACTTGTGTTAATGTTTTCATATATTTTAATTATTCATTCATGTTAAACCCAGTAGAAATAGTTACTGATGTTTTTAAAAGTAATATTTAATTTTATTTACTCCATATTTTCCTCTTCTCAGTACTATTTATTCTTACAGAGTTCCATATGAAGAACTCCCTTTAAGCCAAGTTTCCTTGTATTGAACATGCTGTACAGGAATTCCCTCAAATTAATTCTTTCAGTTGTCTAAAATTAGAAAGTTTATGAAACAATTGAGCAAGTGAAATAAAATGGACCCCACTATTAACTCATAGAAAACAAAGAATATAATTTTGAACAAGAAAGGAAATATAATCAAATTATATAATGTGAGCACTTTATAATGATTTGATATAACTTTAATGATGTTAAAAGGATGTGGATAAGATGTGGAATGGGATGAGTGAATAAGATAGGTAAATCCTTGGGTATCCTAAAAGGAAGTTAAGAATTAATGTCAAATTTTTTTTAAACAAAAAAGGTAGTATCAGTAACATGTGATAGCTGAAATAAATCTAAGAGTTTGCACTTGGGAAACAGAATGAGTGAATGAAGCTAATTGTCTGTTTCTTAGAAGGTAGTTAGGAGAGCAAGAGGCTTATTGTGCAATATTGTGAACCATAAAGGAGGAGGAAGTAGGATAATGGGGTGGGGGAAGATTTTAGGCTACAAACATGACTTGATACCTTTGAAAAAAAGGAACAGAATGTATTATTTTCCTACTGCTGTCATAACAAATTTTTAAAAAATTAGTAGCTTACTCTAACATAAATTATCTTAAAACTCCTGTAGATCAGAAGTCCCTTACTGTTCTCACTGGCAAAATTCAAGGAGTTGGCAGATATGTTCCTTCCTGGAGGCTCTAGGGGAGAATCTTTCCCTGGCTCTTTTAGGGTTGTTGGTAGTTCTTTTCAGTTGGAGTACTATTTCCTTTCTGCCTGTCAGCTGAGGGCTGTTCTTGGCTTCTAGTGTCCTTGACTTGTGACATTCTTTCATCTTCAAAGGTTGCAATGTGGGGTGGGTCAAGTCCTTCTCAGATTACGTCTCTCTAACCCATGCCCACCAGCACAGAAAGGGCAGAGAACAACCAACAATGCAGATCTGACAGTCTCAGCTACCCGCTGGGGAATTCAAATACAAAGATTTGCTATTAGAGGAGTTCCCCATTTGGCAGAAATAACTGAGTCCTCTTACCCATGCTCTGCTCAGTCATATTTGGAGACTTCCCAGGAAGAGTGGTTTCTGCTCAAATTATTTAGTAAATTGTTAAGGTGCTGCAGCTGGATGCTGTCAGCCATCTCTACTACTCACAGCTGAATGGTACATATTTATTGAAAGGTATGATTAATTCCCCTTTGTTGCTGTCACAGAACTCAAGTTAACAATTTCAAATATCAAATATAGGTCATGGGGGATCATCAGAATGATTTAATAAATGCTCTTCCCATAAAACATTTGTGCCACTTGGTTTTCTTATCTTTCAATGTCAGTAGTAGCATCCACCCTTTCCCCCAAAAATACTCAAGAACTACTTTGTATTTTTTTGGGGAAAAAAGGGGGGCTCAAATAAGAACCTGAAGAAAATTTAGTTCTTTACAATGTCCATAGAGAAATAAAAGGAAATGGTAGCCATATGTAGAAAAAAACATGGCATTCTACTTCCAGGATACAGTGGTTACTTATTATTTTAGCAGTCATTATTCAGAGGTTGTCCACTTCCAGCCATCTACTAATTAGAAATATAACCTATGATTACTTTAGGAAAATCAGTTGGAAGCTGCACTTGGTCCTCAGATCAAGAAGTGGGAAAGACATTATATACTTATGTATTATAAGTACATAAGACTGTACTTATGTTATGCAGTACAGTCTTTTTCATACATTTGAGGAAACCAATTAGCATTAAAACGAAGGGCCAAATATAAAACATGTTTTATTGAAGAAAGGACAGATGAGTAAAATCCAGAAATATAAAACTTTTTAAAGAAGTCCTCTTCCTACGTTTTTAGAAACTTAAGGGAGTTTTTATCTATATATTAATAGTGTGATACTATAGAGCAGGAATTGGAAAATAAGAGCATTCTTGAAAATGAGAAAAGAATATTCACATGCTGGAAGCACTGAGTAATATAATTCACTTGGCTGAATGGGAATTTAACAATCAGGAATGTAAAATCAAGCATGTTTACTAGAACTTAAAAACAAAAATACAAATAATAAGAGCTAGAGAACATGTTTCAGGCAAAGTGAATAGCTCTAAAAGGTCCACAAACTGTCTAAAAAGAATTTTAGCTACACTGAGCAGAGGTAATTCAAGGTGAAGAAATCAAAGGAGTAATCTGAGACTTATATTGAAAATATTTTTTGATTGCCTAGCAAAAATAATGAAAAAAAAAACAAGCTTTTTCTAGAAACATACTGATGTTATACCATTTGCTTTCAATAATATTTTGTAGCAAGTTGGCTTTATAAAATCTATAATTGTCCTTAAAACTGGCAAACTCTTATCATCTGTCAAAACAATCTCTCTTAAATTTTATTAGTTTATTTTTCCCTTCACATTTCCTTCCTTTCTCTTTCTCCTTTCTCCTTTTACAGATTACCTCTTGAAGTATTTAATGATCACATTTCCAATGCATCTTCTAAATAATATATTTACATATTTATGTTTATATAAAGAGCTTATCCTTTCCTACCTATGCTTTTATTTACACAAATGCAGTACTGTATTATAAAGTTGTTTCTTATTAATATTTTTCATTCAGAATGAATGAAACGTTAGTATATGTGGATCTAGTTCATTCCTTTTGCCTACTGTTCATTCCTTTTGCCTACTGTATTGCATACACACCTAAACATTCTATAAACAAATACCTAATTTCCTTTTTCCATTAATAGGCATGTGTTATTTATAAGTTTTTGTTGTTACTAATATTGCTTCAGTGATCATCTTTTTACACATCTCTTTGCGTATCTATAAGTACCTTTCCACCATGACTGGACTTAGTGATTTTTAATATGTGCACATAATCAGATTTTCTAAATATTGCCAAAATGGTCTTAAAAATTCCAATTTAAATACACTTTCCTGCATTATTTCCAGGAATTACTTTAAACTTTTTATGTTTTTTTTCCAACTTGTGGATATAAGTTGCTTCTCATTTAAAATTTTTATTTGTATTTCTCTGATAGCAACTGAAATTTATTATTCTTTATTATCTTCTTTTGTAAATGGCATACTTTTATCCTTTGTCCATTTCTCTATCAGTTTATAAAAATCTATAATGAATTTACCTGCATATCTTTTTGCATTCTATTACCTGACTTTTAACTTTGACTTTGATATCCTTCAGTGAACAGAAAAATCTTGCTTTTAATGAAATCAGATCCATTGAATTTGTCTTTATGCTCTGTATGTTTCCAATAACTACCTTTAATTGAGATATTCTCTTGTATTTTCTTTTAAACATTTGAAAATTATCAATTTCCCTTCATTAACAATTACTGAATTAAGTTCTATATGCCAATTTCCCTTTACTATTTTCACAATCCCTATTTTAAAGGCTAGGAAATTGAAGCAAAAAGAGGTTAAGCAACTTGTCCAAAAAAGCACACCTTGTCAAGTTACAGAGAAAGTACGCACTCTTGTTCCAGAGTTTATGCTCTTAATCCCCATGATATAACTGAACTTAAAATATTCAGCTTTAGAGCTGATTTACATTTTAGTTCCTTTTATCAAGGAAATGCTTATAAAGTTTCCATTAATGTAAAGCTTGCTGTGTGTCCATGTTAGATAATAGTTATTGGGTTAAGGTAATTTACATTTACTATAATAAGTACATTTGACCTGTAAATATCCTTGGACTCTCCTGACCAGTTTTGTTTTGTATTGAGGTCTGACTAGTCTCATAAATGGAGAACAATAATCATCTGCCACCACTCCACCCCACACCATGTCCTTCTTTTTCTTAAAGAAGAGTAATGTCTTAATTATTTTTAAGACTTTTCCTTTTATTTTTCTGGTTCATATATTTCAACATGATGTTGTCTACCTATTATCAGCTCAAAATAAAGCCATTCTTAGATATGTGAACAGGCAGGGTATATATCTGTGATGCACCATTTCTTAAAACAACGGATTAACTTTAAATCAAGAACTAATACTTAAAAATATAAGACCTGGGAAAGTAGAAACAATTTCTTCTTTAGATTTTAACTCATGTTTCTTATAAATTCATATATTAAAGTTAAAAAAAATACCAGAAATCTGAAAAAATATCATTAGTGAGCTTGACTTACTTTATGTAATGCTGTACTCCAAAGTTGATAACGTCAATTATTTTTGAGCAAACATTGAACATTTTAAATGATAAACCACAAATGGTGTTATATAACTTATAGATATAATTCATATTATAACCAAAGTGCAAAATTAATTCTCAATAGATGGCTAAATAATTACATATATTCAGAAATAAAATAATAAAGTATTTAAAAACTTTGTTTTAAAATGAAATCATAATGAGAATTTATTTAAATCTAAATGATAATAAAAACACCACATGACAAAATTTGTGGAAGAGTTAAAACAGTGCTTAGAGTGAAATTTATTGCTCTATATACATTTATTTGGACAGAGAAAATATAAGATTAAATAAACTAATCAAACAATACACAAATTTGAAAAATTGGCAAGCAAAATATAGAATCAAGAAAGAAGGAAATGGTGGCAGTAAGAGCAAAAATTAATAGATAGGAGAGAATTGAAAGATGATAAAAATCGAATTTTGATTTTTAATGAAAGGATTAGAAGTCTGATAAGACTTATCTAGGAAAAAGAGAAGACACAGATTACAAAATATAGATTGAAAAGAGGAATTTAAATACAAAAAATATCAGAAAGCAAAAAAAATAAAGTATAATGAACAACTTTATGCCAAACGCATTTAAAAGTCTGAATAAAATTAACAAATTAACCTTAAAATGTAGTACCAAAATTTCAGAAAAAATAAATATGAAAGTTGGACAAATTACATATTAAAAAAATTTAGATGTGAATCAAAGATTCCCTCCTCTTCCTAAATATTAAAACTTGAGGCTCAAAGTTTTACAGATGACGTTTACCAAATAGAAAGGATTAGTTAATTATTTTTCAAATTTTGTGCCAGGATAATACAGTAATTTTATAACAAAAATGCCTTAAAATAGAAAACTGTGTTTTTACAATATTTACTCTTCCCAACCAAAAATATACCTCATTTGTCTTAATAATTTTAATGTAACCACAAATTAAAATTTCACTTAATATGTTTGATATACTTTGAGCTTGCTATTGATTTATTTTTATGATTATCAATCCAAAACTTCTTTTATTGCCTTAGTATTTCATTTGCATATTTTATATTTCTCATTTTATGATTTGTATATAAAAAACTACTGGTTTTATAATTTATCTTTCATTCTAATTTTTTATTGATTTTATTTGATTTGTGAATGGAGTACACAAATGAATAGAATTTGACTATTGAAAATCTTTTCTTTCTAGCACTGTAATTTTCATAAAATTTTTTTTTTTCTTATTCCCCCGAGGGGAGTGCACTGTTCCTGGAGGTACTGCAATACCAGGTCGATGT
The DNA here is from genome assembly GCA_026826555.1 of Tolypeutes matacus. NCBI lineage: Eukaryota > Metazoa > Chordata > Mammalia > Cingulata > Chlamyphoridae > Tolypeutes > Tolypeutes matacus. The sequence goes on along the minus strand of JAKSZT010053929.1, from coordinate 54,574,558 downwards.
GTGGAGTGGATGGAGCAAGCCCCTATTCCATCTCCCAGCTCCAAAAATCCATTTAGTATATTGTCCTCAGATAGAGGACACATCAGGTATTATCAGATATTAAACTGATAAGAACAAATATTACAGTTGATCTTAGCCAAAAGGCCAAGAAGTGATCATTTTTAAATACTGTTTACTTATCCACTTGCTTTGACCACACTGGCTAATAATTCAATTATAGTGTTTACTGCTGTTTTGTTTTTAATAATAACATTTCTATTGTCTTATTTGGCAGAATTACAAATTGCTGTCTGTTGTTTTCAGATTTTTTTGCATAAGGTAGTATCATTCTATTAATTTTTTATTAACTTTTCTTAAAATTAGGAATGTTTACTTGCATCACTCATTTTCAGCATCTCATCAAATGACCGTATGCGTTGTGTCCTTTGACTCTTTAATATAATGATTTATGTTACATGATATCCCAAAATAGATTGTTTTTCTTGTATGGAAATAGCCTACTACAGGTTCTCATGTATTGTATTTTAAATTCTATGGTAAGTTTTGATTTATTATTTGTATTTGTTTTCTATTGGTGCTGTATGAAATTACCATATACGCAGTGGTTTTAGACAACACAAATTTATTATCTTATACTTGCAGGTTAGGACATGAATATCAATTGGCTAAAATCAAGATTTTGGCATGGCTGTGTTCATACTTGTAAGGTATAGGGAGAACCTATTTCCTTACCTTTTCCAGCTTCTAGAAATCACTGTATTTCTTCATTTGTGATTCCGTGTCTCTATCTTCAAAACCAGCCACATAGTATCTTCTGGACATCTTTTTCCCTGATCACAGCTGGGAAAGGTTTTTGCTTTATGACATGTGAATTAGACTGGGCTCACTGCAATAGAATAATCTCCTCATCTCATGCCAGTACCCTTAATCACAACTGCAAGCCTCTTTTGCCATATTCAGTTTCCAGAGATTAGGGTGTGGACATCTTTGGGGGGCCATTATTCTGCCTACAGCAGTATTAATTATTTGATATCATATATTTATGAATAAGACTGGTTTGGAGTAAATTATATGGATCTGTTTTGCTAGGCTTTGGATCAGCATCATAAATGTTGCATAATAGGATTTGAAGATAGTTTTTTTCCCTTTACTCCACAAGAGTTTAAATTCTTAAAATTAGAATAAAAATTTGCTTTAAAATAAAAATAAAATGAAGGATTTATTTGAAATAACCCTTGTTAGGAACTCTGAAATATTTAAGGCAGTGAATAGTTAGTCACCCTCTCAGCTAGATGAGGGGCTTCTAGGAATTTTAAGGGCATTGTCACATAATGGCCTTTAATGAGACCCAAAGTAAAGAGAGACCTATCTCAAAAAAAGTATGAATATGGGTTTTGAAGCAAGGAGTTTTCCAGTCATGAAATAAAATGAAAATCATGATGTATCTGTATTCAAGTATTCCTACAAACAGAAGGTGAATAATACACCTTCATTCATTCAGCAAATATATATTGTCTCCTACATTCCAGGGTGACCTTCTATTCTTTCAGTTGCCATGGCCTTTAATTGAAACTCCTGGAATGTAGGAAACAAGCCCTGCGGTCTCATGCTAATAGGAGCTAGGTGGGGAAACATCCTGAGCTTGTAAGATTTACAATGTCTGTGAATTTCAGGAAGAAAAAGAGGAACTGAGCCATCAACTTTAAAGACTTGCTCATTTTAGTAAAATGTAAACTGTCAAGTATCTATTGACTTTGTATATGTACATACATATTTTCTTTGTTCTAAAGCCAAAATAAAAGCCACACCTTATGAGGTGGCAGGGCTCTTCTCTGCATATCTGACAGAGAGTCCCCTGATCCCCCCCCAAAAAAAAATATATATATATATATATATTGTCTCCCCTTTCTGCCCCAGACATAGTGTTAATTAAAAGAAATGGGGAGTGGATGTAGTACAAACGGTTGAGCTCCCCCCTCCCACATGGTAAGTCCCAGGTTCAGTTCCCAGTGCCTCCTGTAAACAAACAAACAAACAAACAAACAAGCAAAACAAATGAAAAAACCAACCCACAGAAGCTCAGTGGTTGAGCACTGGCTTCCCACATACGAGGTTCCCGGTTCAATCCCCCGCCCCCAGTACCTCAAAACAGACAAACAAAAAAGACAAAATCTGGTTCTAGTCTCCTGCTAGCCAAATGATCATGGGGGTGGGGGAGGAGGGGAGAAACAGGAAGACTGATGGTAATACAATGTAGTAAATGCAATAAGAAACCAGAGTGCCATGACAGACAAAAATGAGGAGGACCTAACTAGGAAGTGAGATAGCAAGGTCAGAAAAAGCAAATCTTATTTTAACTTAATAAATATCCATTGAGCACTGTTTTAGTCATAAAATGAATTATTTAACAAACAATTAAAACAAAAAACTACAGTATAATGGTTAGAAACACAGGTATACATGCAAAATACTTGGATGTAGGTCTCAAATTTACTAATTTACTAGCTTTAAAGTCATGGACAAATAAATTAACTTCTTCATGCTTCAACTTCTGTATCAGAAAAAAAAATGATGATAATAGAAACTTATAGGGTTGTCAGGAGGATCAAATGAGTTAAGACAGTACCTGACAAGTAAGTACAATTTAATTGTTCTCTATTATTTAAAAATTAACTCAAATATTTGAAGCAAGGAGAGGAATAAAAGTCAAAGGAGAAAGGTTAAATTTAAAATTATATTAATGGATTTAGAATCCTTGTAAACAGTCTTCTTTTATTATAGTATATTTAAATCTCCAAATAACTATTCTCATATGTTTGGAATGGCTTAAAATAGGTATATGGCAGTATATTCATGCAAAAAGACTCAAGGAAAACATGATGTAATTATATCATATCACTTTCTTAAAGTTATAAAAGAATTCATTAGAATAATACACTATTACTTAACTTTAAATTTTCTTTTAGTTAACTGAGGTTACTTTAGTATTTCTCTTTATTTCTATAATAATCAGTGACATAAATGGGTTTTAGTTCATCATACAGGGCTATTTATATTATATTGATGTCCATATGGCTCACTTAAAATTTCTAGAATGTGACCTAGATGATTTAAGTTAATATTTTTCAAAAGTGTAGGGTAGCAGATTAACTTTTCTCTGACACAAATTTTCTAAAATTGCTCTTAGCTGATGTGTCCTTTTTTGTCCAGTTGTCTGATTAGATAGCATATGACTCTAACTGGTGAGCTCAGTTAATTAGTGCATTTTACTGAGTCAAGGCTGACTCCCATGTGGGGGCTCTTGGCTTTGCTCTGATTCACATGCACAGGCTGCAATCTGCCCCACAAGGAGTTTGGCAAATGGAATATTACTGGTCAAAATGGGGGCGGGTGGTTGGCAAGGTAGTGTGGCTGCATTAGAACAAATCTGTCACCATTACAGAGGAAAAAATAGTCACCACCCATGGCTTACTGCTGGTAGATTGGTCCTATCATCTTTATTTATGAAAGGCAGCATGTTTGGCTCACATCCAATAATTAAGGTTCATGGTGATCTCTAGTTCCGGCTCTGATGTCAGTAAAGGCTGTCATCATTTGAAATAGCTGACTGAAGAGTATAATAAACATTGTATCTTCAACTATCTTAAATAAGGGAGAACAAATATTAGCCCCAAGAATCCACTATTCAGTGTTCAACATGGAGTAAACAGGCAGGGTTTGGATTCACAATGGAGAAAATCATTTCCTTTAGCACTTTAATCTTTTAATGAATTCCAGGTCTTGTGCAGGCTACTAAACCAACTACAGAAAGATTTCTAACTGGCCCAGACCTCTAAAATAATCCTCACTAGGAAATAATTTGCAGCTATCCCGTGTTGGAATATTTGGAAATCTGCATATTGTTCTGTTTGTTTTTTTTTTTAATGTACACACAAACACACAGAAACATAGAGTAAATGTAAATGTATAAAAATACATAAAATAGATATGGTAGACACTACACTGTCTTCTGTTAGTTATATGGAGACTTGGAGACTAAGAAGACCTCTTTGTATTTGTAAAACATATTTTTTTAGTCTGAAAAATAGAGTTTCATGTTATGTAAACCACTCACAACAATGAGCTATAGCTCCTTGAACTTCACCAGTACAACAATTTTAAAAAGGAAGTTGCATTAAGATTTATTCACACACAGTTAATGATGCAATGTTTAGTATAATGGTTCTCAGTATTAGTGCTCCACCTGAAGGATAAGCAACTTCATTAAATATTTATTGCTAAGCAGACAGATGACTGTGAAAGTACCCCTAACAGAAGTTAGTTAAAAAGTGGTTAATGCACCATTATTTAGAACTACTATCTTATATTCACACTCTTTTTCCCCCTTTATTAGAAAAGTTGTGGTTTTAGAGAAAATTCATGCATAAAATACAGGATTCCCATATACTACCCCACAGCCAACACCTTGCATTGGTGTGGAACAAGTGTAAAAATTGATGATATCACATTTTTTAAATTGTGCTATTAATTAAAGTCGATAGTTTATCTTAGGGTTCACTGTATAGTGTAGTTCCATGACTAAAAAAAAATATTGTTAACTTATATACAATATAACATTTCCCCTTTCAATCATATTCAGACATATATTTCAATGCTGTTAATTATTTCAAAATGTTGTGCTATGATCACCCCCACCATTACCAAAACATTTCCATCATTTGAAACAAGAAAATTGCACATTTGAAAACTTAACTTCCCATTCCCAATCCCCACCTCATCCCCTGGTAAACTCTATTCTAGATTCTCAGTCTATGAGATTGCTTATTCTAATTATTTCAAATCAGTGATGTCATACAATTTGTCCTATTATGTCTGGTTTATTTCACTCAACATGATGTTGTCAAGTTTCATGCATGTCCCATGTATCAGTACTTCGTTCTTTTTTACAGCTGAATAATAGTCCATTGTATGTATATACCACATTTTATTTATCCATTCATGGTTGATGGACACTTGAATTGCTTCCATCTTTTGGCAATTGTGAATAATGCTGCTACGAATGTCGGTCTGCAAACATCTGTTTGAGTCCCTGCTTTCAATTCTTTTTGGTATATACCTATTAGTAGTATTGCTGAGTAATATGGTTGTTCTATACTTAGCTTTCTGAGGAACCACCAAACTGTCTTCACAGTGGCTGTGCCATTTTACATTTCCACCATCAATGAATGAGTGTCCCTATTTCTCCACCTCCTCTCCAACACTTGTTAATTTCCATTTTCTTAATAGCAGCAAATTCTGAGTGTGATATAGTATCTCATTGTGATTTTGACTTGCTTTCCTTGATGATTAGTGATGTTGAACATCTTTTAATTGCTTTCTGGCCATTTGTATATCTTCTTTGGAGAGATGTCTATTCAAGTCTTTGGCTCATTTTTTAAATTGGATTGTTTGTCCTTTTGATGTTAAGTTGAAGGATTTCTTTAAATATTCTGGATATTAAACCTTTATTGGATGTGTAGTTTCAAATATTTTCTTCCATTGTATAGGTTGTGATTTTACTTTCATGATAAAGTGCTTTGAGGCATTAAAGTTTTTAATTTTGCTGAGGTCTATTTATTTATTTTGTTTTCTCTTATTGCTTGTGCTTTGGGTGTAAAGTCTAAGAAACCATTGCCTAACACAAGGTCCTGAAGATGCTTCGTCTAGGTATTTGATATTTCTGGTTCTTATATTTAGGTCTTTGATCCATTTTGAGTTGATTTTTGTATATGGTGTAAGATAGGGTTCCTCCTTTTTTTTTTTTTTTTTTTTTTTTTTTGGTAAATGAAGATCCAGTTTTCCCAGCACCAGTTTTTGAAGAGTCTATTCTTTCTTAATTGACTGATCCTTACCCCTTTGTCAAAAATTACTTGGCAATAAATGTGAGCATTGATTTCTGAGCTCTCAATTATATTCCATTGGTCTATATGTCTGCCCTTGTGCCATTATCATGCTGTTTTGATTACTGTGGCATTATAATAAGTTTTAAGATCAGGAAGTGTGAGTCCTCCAACTTCATTCTTCTTTTTCAAGACGGCTTTCGCTATTCAGGGCTGCTTAAACTTCCATATACATTTGATGATTGGCTTTTCCATTTCTACAAAGAAAATTGTTGGAATTTTTATTGGGATTGCATTGTACCTATAAATTTCTTTGGGTAGATTTAACATCTTAATGATATTTTGTCTTCCAATCCAAGAATACAGAATGTCCTTCCATTTATCTAGGTCTTCTTTGGCTACTTTTAGCAAAGTTCTGTAGTTTTCTGTGTATGAGTCCTTTACATTCTTGGTTAGAATTATTCATAGATATTTGATTCTTTTAGTTTCTATTGTGAATGAAATCTTTTTCTTTGTATCTTCTTCCAATTGTTAATTTCTTGTGTATATAAACACTATTAAATTTTGTTGATCTTGTTCCCCACCACTTTTCTGAATTCATTTATTAGTTCTAGAAGCTATGTCTTCGATTTTTCAGGATGTTCTGTACATAGGAACATACCACCTGCAAATAAGGAAAATTTTACTTCTTCCTTTCCTACTTGAATGTTCTTTATTTTTCCTTCTTGCCTTATTGCTCTGGCAAGAACTTCCAGTACAGTGTTGAATAACAATGGTAACAGTCAGCATCCTTGTCTTGTTCATAATCTTAGAAGGAAAGCTTTGTCTTTCACCAGGAAGTGGGATGTTAATGGTGGGCTTTTCATATATGCTCTTTATCATATTGAGGATGTTTCCCTTTATTCCTAGTGTTCTAAGTATTTTTATCATAAATGGATGCCCAATTTTTTCAAATGTCTTTTCTTCACAATTGAGAAGATCATGTACTTTTTTTTTGTTCATTGTGTTAATGTGGTGTTTTACAGTAATAGATTTTCTTATGTTGAACTAACCTTGCATACCTGAGAATAATCCTACTTGATAATGATGTATAATTCTTTTAATATGCTGTTGGAATCAGTTTACTAGTATTTTGCTGAGGATTTTTATATCTGTATTCCTAAGAGATACTGGTTCAGAGTTTTTTTTTCTTTTCAAATGGTGTGGGTAATGTTATGTATAATGAATTGTGGGGTGTTCCCTCCCTTCAATTTTTTGGAAGAGATTGAGCAGAATTGGAATGTTTACTAAAATTCCCCTTTGAAGTCATCATGTCCTGGACTTTTCTATATAGGGAGGTTTATGATGACTGATTCAATCTGTTCATTGGTAAATTGTTGAGATCTTCTGTTTCTTCATGAGTCAATGTAGGTAGCAGTGTGTTTCTAAGAATTTGCCCATTTAATCTAGTTTAATTTATTGGCATAGAGTTATTCATAGTATCCTTTTACAGTCCTTTTTGAGTGGGGTCAGTAGTCATATCCCCCCTTTTATTTCTGATTTTCCTTATTTGTGTCCTCTCTCTTTTTTCCTTTGTCAGTCTAGCTAAAGGTTTGTCAATTTTATTGATCTTTTCAAAGAACCATCTTTTGGTTTTGTTGATTCTATTTGTTTTCCTATTTCATTATCTCCCCTCTCATCTTTATTTCCTTCCTTCTGCTCGCTTTGGGTTTAGTTTGCTCTTCTTTTCTAAAACTTTCAATTTTGAGGTTAGTCTCTGATTTGAAGTCTTTCTTCTTTTTTAGTGGAATCATTTGGAGCTATAAATCTCTTTCAGCGTTGCCTTCATGGCACCCTTAACTTTTGGTATGGATGCACTGTGTACTGGACATATGAACTTCTTTTTTTTTTTTTTTCATTTTTAAGTTTGCTAGAACTTACCCACTAAACCATCTGTGTCTAGCCCATCTTGCTTGGAAGGGCCAGATAGTTCTTTGAAACTCTTACAATTTTTTCACATGGTTAAGAATAATTTCATGTTGCTTGTGTCTTCTTGAGTCAACATTCTCAAAGTTCTTAATGTACACCTCCCAGGCAATTATCTTCTGCATAGTCCTAAACCTAAAGACTATGATCAGTTCAATCAGATCCTTAATTTGCTTTAGTCACTCATGACAAGTAATCCTCATCTGCAGTCCTTGCGCAATCAGGGGGATGTTAATCACATTGTAGGAAAGAAACTCTTTACTTCCCATTAGTCTAGTTTCTTCTTATTGGTCACTTCACTTTCCTTTGTAGCAGTTCCTCAGGAAAAGGCTAGGTGTTCCAATTAATGCGTGAATGTGACTTTCTATAGTTTCTAATGGGACAGAGAATTTTCACTATTATAATGGTTAGTTTATTTTAGGGGGTTATTGAGAGAGGGCTATGCAAATCAAACATTAGGAAGAATCTTGATTCTCAAAATCCTGGTAGTCTTTAAATATGTTGTTTTCTTATAAAAAGCATTAAGTTTCAAGTCCAATATAATTCCTCCTAATTGCGCCATGAAAGTTCTCATATTTCTGAGTGGAAAAAACAATTCATTCATTAAATACTTAAAAAAAGAACAACAAGAGAAAAAAAAAACCACTTGAGGTGGCTTGTAAGTTAGCATAGAATTATAACAGTTAATTGTGCAAAGGATATCAAAGGATAGAAGGCTAAAACTGACTATAAGCCAATAGATAGTTTTGGATTTTATCTAAGGAATTGTTCTAGCTAAGGGACTAGACTATATGATGCAAATGATCTCTTCCAGGTCTAGCAGTCTGTTTCTAGGAATTCTCTCCACTCTCAGTAACTTCTTCTAAAGCTTTACTCTCTTTTTATATATCATTAATTTAATGATAAAAATAAATAGTACCTTTATGTTCAGATAATCTAATTCCTTTTAGATTTTCTGCTTAGATGATAGAGCACATAATTTCATTTTGCAGCTTCAGTCTATCTTTCTGAAATGACTGAATTGGCATTAGCTATAAAAATTAGTCTTGGAAAAATCACCAAATCTATTTTCTGCTGCATATTTTTCTTTGACATGACTTCTTCTTAGATAAAATAGAGTTTTTCACTGTTTTTCAATTTACTTCTATGTCTATTTAGGGTCTTTTCTACTTCTAACTCATTTTTGATCATTGACTGACATGACCTTGCTGTGCTCCTAATGAACTTTTAAAATCACTTTTATTATTGTGTACATGTATCTGTGTGTAAGAGAGAAAAATCTATAGAATTTTTTCTTCTTTTAATTTCCTAAGGAATGTGAACATCAATGAAAATATAGTATTTTAATCTCAATCCCTTCAACTTACCAGCAGTATATTATATGCATCCCTTTAGCTGAAATTTTAATGTTTAAGTGGGTTTTTATTAGGACAAGGTCTCAGAGTTTCTGATTCAGATGTCAGAGGTCGGCAGCAATATCAATAAGAAACCATCAGCAAGGTCCTTATTGCTAATTCTTATCCTGACATGTTACAAAAATAAGCATGATAATTTTATAGCTTCTTTTTCTGCCTAAAATGTAACTACATTAATCTGAAAGACAGCTGATTTTTCAAGGTCAAAAGTCCTTAGTTACAAATTGATGAGCTATTATGCGTGTCTGTGGTTTTCTTGATGGCACTGTATTAATAATAAGTGTGCAGAACAAGCCATAAAAATTCCATTTAAAGGTATTAAGGCATACTGGGACATTTAATCAGGTTAAAATTCCTGTCAGTTGGCTCCAGGCACGATGTTGTTCAGTCAATGATTAACAAAGTGTGTGGAATATAAAGATGCACTTCTATTACATGAGCTCAGATTTCACTGAAATGACCTTTTTTTTTTTTTTTTTTTTTTCAGTTTTCTGCATCTCGCAAATGAGTCAAGAGAAATGCATTACAGTGATATTCGTTGTTTTAAGTAGCTCCCAGCCTGGATTGTTTTGATTAGGAAATCGGGAGATAATATACTTGTAAAGGTGCTGATATTCTTTCTGTGCAGGAAGAAGCACTCAGTGATGAAATGTTTTAAAAATATGAATCACATTGTAAGCTTTCTTCTGTGATTTTTAAAAGCTATCTCACCAGGTGTATACTATCCTCTTGGAAAACTAAGAAAAAATAAGTGAGGTAAAGCTGTGGAAAGGATTCTTCTGATAGCCTCTTACAGTATGCTTTACAAGTTCAAGGGGAATGCTATTTAAGGTATTGAATATAATGTAATGGAAATGATAGTGTGCATATATAGGTACATATAATAAAAACAAAGTTACATTTTTTCAGACAAATAAAGGAATGAGAATTCCTATGAAAATCTTCTCTTCTGTATTTCTAGTAATGGGTAAAAAGGATAATTATAGAAGAACAAGTTTCTAGAACCCTTTATGAAGCAAGCGAATGACCATTCAAGTGGCAATTATAAACCTGTGTAAACATTACTTTTTCATTTTTTAATTGTGTAGGGTTAGCTTACATTCATAATTTTCATTATGACACATATTGTAAATCTGTATGAATATGAAAATATTGTTTTTGTACACAATCATCATTTTTTTTGGAAAACGTGTCTACACTGCATTGAACACTAACATGGCCATGACCAAGAAACCCACAGTCCTGTCCCAGCAGGCATTGGGTCCAGTGTATGACTTGGGGTGGATTATTTTTCACAGTGAGGGAGTAAAAAGGAAAGGATGGAAAAGAAGAAATGGGTATTATTTCTAACTCCTCTTTGGGAGTTTGAATGATGAAACTGAAGACAGTCTAAGCTCTTCTAAACTCCCTTCTCTCAATCAGCTGATTTTTCAGTGTGGAAACTAAGCTGGTAAACCAGCAGGTTTTGGGTAACACAAAGGCACACTGTTTAGAACAACATCCACACATGAAAAAAAAAAAAAAAATTGGGAGAAACAGGCTGTGCTTCTGACTGCTAGTTTACTTTCCCTGTTTTATGAACTCTTACAGGTTTATAGGACATCAGAAATGTACAAGCACAATCATGAAAGTGCATCTGCTCAGCATGAACACTTTTTGTTTAGGAAAAAGAATTCAGGGGTCTTCAGGAAGAGATGGACTGAGTTGGATGATGCTAAATTGGAGCTTATTTATTTAGAACTTTTCTATATGACTCCACAGAAATATGTGGTATGTCATAAAGATGGGGACTATCTTCTTTTAAACCAAGTCTTTAAATCTAGCTGTTTCCTTAAAATCAATATTGTAAACTTATTTTTCCTTTCCCCTATCTTTCCTCTGAGGCAGAAAATAAATGTTATAAGGTGGGCAGGTTCTAATAAAACTTGAGCCTCTGGCATAATTGTGCATCCCGCAGCCTCCTCACCATTAAGAGCTCAGATCTCCACATTTCAGAAAAAATGGTAGCAATCTGAGGACTTTTTGTCACAGGGAAGCAAGAAGTCCATTCCCTTAGCTCTGGCTTCCCATCCTCTGAGGCAAGGAAAGGCGGCAGCAAGGAGCAAATCCTTGAGTCATGTTATTGCTGACGGCAGTGGTAAGGCAAGCCTAGATGCTGTCTGGTGACCTTGTTGTGAGAAACAAAATGCCTTCACCAAAATATACACACTTCCTATTTATGTATTAAAATGGCTTTTAAAGGATTTATCTGGACCAGCCAAAGGCAGCTGCTCATGACATATTATCCAAGTTTAGATTTTCTACTTGATTATCCACAGGACTTAAAAAATAGACACAAACTATACTAGAAGTATACATTTCAACAGATGAGAAATTGCAAAATGCTTGTGCCTTTTACTGACATAGCACTAAACTCAAGTATTCCATCAATATAAATATTTCCAGATTCCTTTTCATTTTAACAATAACAGAGAAGGTTCAGAACAAGACAATTTCTAACATGGAGGAATTACATTGTTTATCTCAGGTACATATCACTTTACATAATTTTGCTCCATTTTCTATGCATTCTGTCCTTTAACTCTTCTCTACATGTGAAAAGAGTTTCAAAAGGCAAAGGCTTATAGGAGCAAGTCTTATGAATTCGCTTTCCTTTCCGTCACTTTGATAAATAGAGGGATCACCATGGATTTAGAGCCAGGTGAGGCAACATTTCCATGGGTCATATTCTTATACAGGCTCAGGGATGGGTTGAAATAGGAAATTCTCTTTTTAAAACATTTTGGCAGAAGGGCACAACTCCTTAGCTCTGTAGGACGAGTACCTTCCCGGGTTTTTTCCCACCGCTTCAATGATGATCCCACTGATGCAGCCTGGGGATAGTAAGACCCCAACTATGATTCCATCCAGGGTTACTATTGCCAGACCATCTTTCTGAACCTGTTGATGGCACCTCTTCACCCAGTTTCTTGGAGTGATCAGTTACTGCATTTGAGGCTGTGGTCTTCTGACTTTCTTTTTGGGCACAGACTGTGCTTTTTAGAGTTAACTGATGCTTGACATGAACGACTGTCACACCCTTTGCCCTTGTTGACCCCGGAGCTGTAAAGCCAGCAGACTTAGGCTCTTCACTTGCATGTGGAGTCACCATGCCATCTTTCACACCTGGGGGTCACCCTGCCATCTTCCACACCTGGGATTGACATGACATCTTCAGGTTGGACTGTGCTGGCTTCTTCAGCCAGGACCCAGAGCGAATGCGCTTCACAAAACGAAGAGTGAGTGGTGTGTGCTGATTTAAAATGGCCTACATCCATTGCCACAACAGTACTCAGGACAACCTCCAACTCCCAAAGAAGCCCCTGTATTTCAACTGCTCATCCCCTCCCTACCCAAAAAACTGTCAAGTGGCCACTGGCTCCACCTCATTGTTATAATTTCTTGCATTGCAAGAATCACCATATGTGAGCAAGAGAATACCATCAAGTCCACTCTAGTCCATAGTTCTTCCCCCAATCCAGAGGCGACTGGGATGGTGATGTCCACTCCAACTCCAAGTGAGAGAGGGCTTATATCCCATGGATATGGTGGGTGGGATGATCCTGCCTGCAGATGCAGGCCCTCTCCATTCCCTGGGATGGCCATTTCCCATCGTTGTCTCCTCACCAGGTGACTTGGATGAGTCCATTGAGCTGTAGGGTAGGAGTTGCAGCTCCACCTAGCTTTCATGCACACCTGGCACATAGGTAGGCGGGAGGCTCCAGTCTCTGGAAGTATACCTAAGAAACTCCAGCATCACATGTAGGTTTGAATAGAAGGGACTGGTGAACCATGTGCAGGGAGGACTTATTTGAGTCTAATTCTGTCACTTTCGGGAGCACAGATTCCAAAATAGAACCCACTGATAAGGCATCAGTCTCTGGGGCTATCCCCCCTTATATAGGACCAGGGTGTCTCCGGAGCCCTCAGGAACCCCACTGAGTAATCTAAGCACCTCTTAAAATATATGTATATATATATATAAATAACATTTTTGTAAGCAAATACACATATATGCATATATATTTATATATCATTTTACAAATGTTTGTATGTATTGTGAGAATTTTGATTTTTACCCATAATAAAAAAAAAAAAAAAAAAAAAAAAAAAAAAACGAAGAGTGAAACTGGCACCTTCCAGATCTTTGGGAAGTTGAGTTGTTCTTTTTGGGGCCAGACAACTAGTTTTTCTGCGGATGGGCTCGGGGGTTGGGGGATGGGGAGGAAAATTTCCGCAGCCCAGGGGAGGAAGCCAGAGAGTGGGAGAGTGGGGACTGAAAAGCAGGAGAAGCCAAAACCCCAGCGCGGAGGAGTCCCCAGTCGTCCTTCCATCTGTAGCAGCCGGAGGGGTTGACCTTTTGGAGGACTAACTTTGCGGTTCTGAAAATATTTTTGATACCTACTACATTAAATTGATTATTTTTAAAAAATCTTAGACATAAGGAAAATGCAGACTTATTTCAGAGACACAAAGAGTAGACTTTCCTGTCCCTTAAAACACTGAAGTTCTCTTTAGCATAGGCTCATGCATTGAATTTTTTACATCCTAGAGCAATGAGATATTTTCATTCGAAGAGTTTTCATTGCTTTCTAGAGTCAAATTTCAAAGAAAAATTAATTTTATAATTAAATTATTTTTATCCTTAAAATATTTTTTTAAAATATAAGAAGTTACTTAGCTTTTCAAATTAAATGTCATTTCTATAAAAATGACTATTTTTTATTATAACTAAAGGACATGGTCTAGTCTGAGGTTATTCCTTCCTATAAAAATCCATGCTACATTTATTATGTTTAAAACAATGAGAATTATTTAAAGGCTTTCAAAGTATTTTAAAAACATTCATTATATTTTCAGGTTTTCATCTGCTTATGATGCTCTTGTGATTCAGATTTGGATCTGAACATTAAAGACTCCATGATTGAAATGCTTTAATTATTTAACTCCATGAAAAATTTAAATATGTATTTACAATAGTTCATCTTTCTTTTTGTTGTTGTTGTACTTGGTATACTACTAACTTTTGAGAGTCACTAAATATAAGAGTAAGTATAAAATGGCTATGTTGGAAGTGGTCATTTTACTTGGCTTCCTTGAAACTGAAAACCTAAGGGGGTTTCTTTCTTTGGGTCTACCAAACCTCCTATGCACTGTCTGAATGGGATAAAATATTGTGTCCCATGAAAAAGTAGAAAAAAGCATTTATTAATAACATTTCTAACTTTTAAACATGAATTGAAATTATAGCAGAAGTAGAATTGTTAATGTAATTCTTGCAAATTCTAAAATTATAGAATTAACAGGAATCTTTAGAGTATGAACTAACTTCCCTATGAATGCTAAAATCCCTTCTACAATATCTCTCAAAATTTAATTGTACAACAAAAATTCTGATAAAAAGTATTCTCTTTACCAATTTTGTCACTCTGAAGACAGTATTTATATTTTAATATGATTTGTTATATTCAATAACATTTAAAAATGCTGTCATCTTTTATTCACAAATTATAAGAATATATTTTAATTTCAATTACTGGATGAACTCTTCTAATCTGATATATTAAGCTACCTAAAATCTAAAGGAGAGGGGAGGAAGTAGGGCATAGGGGAATCTCCTACATTTTCTATGTGGCTTTTCTGAAACGTAAAGGTTCTTTGAAAATAAAGCAAAAAAAAAAAAAAAAAAAAGACACTAGGGGAACATACAGAAGAAATTGTCACTGTACATGAAAGATAACATATCTTATGGTGATTAAAGACACAATAGAAAAAACAGTGCGCCTTACCTTGGAATATATGGTCCCCAATGTAAGAGAGTTAGTCTCATTTATAATTCCCCTACACATGGCCCTTCCTCCCCTTTTATTTGAACCTATAATTAGCACTACACTCATTAACTATATGTCCCAGAGACTTAAATCTTTGGTCTGTTCATATGCCTTGAATCTCAGCAGAGTTGCAACACCTATTCTCCAGTTCACTGGACTCACCCAGGACAACTAACTAAAGGATGATGATGGACAATGCCCATGCCAAAGAACAGTCTCTACAACTGCAAGCAAGACAGTTCCATCCATCTGCCCCATGGGATCTAAGTCCCCTCTCTATTAGAAACAGAGTGGGCATCACCATCCTAAAATCCTCAATAATGAGGAATATGGGAAGTGGATGTGGCTCAAGTGATTGAGCTCCCACTTACCACATGGGAGGTCTAGGATTCGGTTCTCGGTGCCTCTTAAAAAGAAGATGAGCACACAACAAACAGACACAGCAAATGCAAACACTGAGGGCGTGAGGCAAAATAAATCTTTAAAGAAAAAGATTGAGGAATGAACAAACATAAGGAATGAATGCAGTTATGGACTAAAATAGACTTATTATTCTAGCAATGGAAGAGCTTGTTACATTGATATAAAGTCAGTGGTCACCAGAGGTTCTGAGGGGAGGGAGAGGGAAGAATAGGTGTAACATGGGGCATTTTTGGGTCATTGGAATTGTTCCAAATGACATTGCAATGACACATACAGCCCATTATGCATTTTGTCAAAACCTTTAAAAATGTGCAGTACAAAGTGTAAACTATTATGTAAACTATAAGACCATGGTGAGTAGCAATACTTCAATATGTGTTGAATTGTAACAAATGTAGCACACTAATGAAAGGTGTTGTTAATGGGGAAAAGTGAAGGAGGGAGAGGGGGTGGGATATATGAGAATACCCCTATATTTTCCATGTATCATTTATGTAATCTAAAGCTTCTTTAAAAATAAAATAAAATTTTTAAAAACGTGAAGGACAATTGTTATATCTGGTTATAGTAAATTTTCAATAGCATATTTATGTTGAGGACAGAGTTGGCCACAAGGATACAAAGGTTTAAATACTTTGTGAGATTGAAACAATTCTATATGAGAGAAAATTTTTTAAAAAATTCAGTTGTAATGGTTTTTTTTACCAGAAACTTAAATAGCATAATTTGAATTAGTTATAAAAATCATACACATATAAACTAGCATGAACATTGTTTTAGCCATCTCATTTATCTAATTGGTTCTAACATACTTCATGTATTAAATATTATAAATATTTCAAAATACCTACAATGATAAACTCAAAGAGAAAAAAACATGTGAGGCAACTAATTGAATTAAATTTGCAAAGAATATTTATAAGGTAAAAATTGTTCATGAAAACATCAAACTCAGATTTTTCAGCATAAACCAATAAAAAGAATAATAATGGAATATAGAATATCTTTACATTCCTCTATTCCAAATACCCATGTTAAACTTCCTCCACATCTCTGCCAATTGATATGAATATATAGGTACAAATTCATATGCCCCATATAACTGTTCGGTCATTGTTTTAATTACATTTGCTACCTAATGTTAGCAAATTTTGTCCAATTAACAGAGATAGTATTTTAAAGATAACAAAAGATCTAAATGAAGATTTAACATTATTAATTGCATATCTATCACTCATATAGATGTCTGATTATGCTATCCTTTTTATCTACTACCCAGTTTGCTCTAAAATTCTAAGCAAAAAACACATGATGGATCATGAAGGGGAAAATGGCAAATATAAAGCAAAATAAAAATCATTAATAAATGGAAAGTACAACATGAGAATAAATAGCAAGAGTACCAAAGTCAAATTAAGATACTTTGTGTATGTATAATAAATATAGCAGCTAATATTTGGTGAAAACCTAATATGTATCAAACATTGCTCAAATTGCTTCATATGTATTTTCTATGTTTATCACCACTGAAAGCCCATGTAGTAGTTGAAGCTATAATCACCATTTTCTAGAGGAAACCCAGGCTGAAAGATTAAATAACTTGCCCAGGGCCACTAAACAAGTAAATGGTGAAACAATAATGTAATCCAAGAAGGCCAATTCCAAGAGCTCTTAATTATTTTATATTGCCTGCACTCTATACTGCATACCTCCTAAACTCTGTAATCAATGCAATTATAGATCATCTTATGTTGTGCAACCTACATTATATACTCTATATACTCTGTAACATCAGATATTAAGATGTAAGGAGAGGAAAGGAACAGTGAGGAGACTAGATTGTAATTAATATAACTCTCCCCATTCTCCTGTCTCTATGCTTATACTGAAAGGCCCAAAATACCCAAACTTTGATGATAAGGTGTATGGATTGCAAGCATAGCTAATTTGGGGATAAATAAAAATTTGCCAGAATTCAGAAGTCTGAAATATGATTATAACAACGAGAATGCAGAAGTGGAGATGGTAATCTTTTTTAAACATAGAGTAGGTATAATGAATCAGACAGTGTCTCCTTCCTCCCTTTCCTTTTTGCATCTAAAGCCATTAAAATTTATATGTGCTTCTTTGCCCCAAGTTCAGAACTTGACCTTTTTTATTAATGGAGAGCCCAAGATCCTTCAAAGGAGTGGTGGCATGCAATTTCAAAGCAATTCAGTAGACAGCAAGTTGACCAATTTTGGTAATTAAAAAATTATTATCCAAAGCCACTGTCTTTTAAAACAGTAGTAATCTGAATGTACCTTGATGTGGCTTTAGAACCTATTACCCATTTTAAACTTATAGATTCATATTTTAAGTTTTATGGGCAAATTAATTGCTTTTAGATTTCTTATTTCCACCCAATTATTCCTTCTTTGTACTATTTGTAATAATAAAATGTTGAAACAGATCTATGATTTCCAAATATTAAGGGTTATTGGGACAACTTAACAAAGTTACAAAAGCAAAGTCATGTATTACCTCAATAAATTGTGGTTACAAAGAGTATCTACAATATCTCTGAACCAGAGACAGACCTTGCTTTCTAAAGACCACAAAGCTGGTGAAGAGCTGTCGGTGCAGGCTCCAAAGAAGGGATGACTAGATATTCTTGGGCAAACTCTAGCACTCTCCCTTTTGAATGGAGCAGCAGCAAATAGATTATGGTGGGGTTCTTGAAGTAATTATAAGGCAGTCTTTCTACTAAGAACAGTTCATCGCCTGGCCCTTCAAACTATTATTACTTTACAATATTAAAAATTAAACTACAGTGTGTTACTTTGCATCAAGTTAAGTTTAACATCCCTTTTCTTTCAGAGGCCAGATTTCACTTGGCATTTGCCATGATACATTTTAGAAATTCTCTATGTTTTCAGTTCCTGAAAAGTCCAAGTTTCTAAATGAGTGTTCAAAAACTCTAAATTCTTTCTAGTACATTCTTATGTTAAAGTTAAAGGAGTTAGATACATATTCCAACCAATAGATGGCCAAAAATACTATTAAAAAACACTTCTAACACTTAAGAACATAAACTGTAGGATAAACCTTGAAGAATTTAGGCAGCAGGCATGCAGAGGCAAGTTAGGTTCTACCTCCTGGCCTCACCTTTCTCTCTTTCTTTTCTTTTTTTTTTTTAAACTTGACCTCTAGTATGATTGGGTAGTAAACACTCCTGGGAATAGAAATCAATATGTAAATGACAGTAGAGCTATAAAGAGGAGCTTTAATTAGAAGATTTAAAGCTGATAGGCGTTTTTCATGATCCAAATTGACATCTAGGCCGGTGAGAGGTGAAACAGTGTTTTGGTAAAGCTGAAAAGGACTACTCACTAAACTGAAGCAGCATCTAGAAATTTAAACTCTTTTGGAGAACATATTCTCTAAAATTCATATGCTCTCCAAATTTAGAGTATACTTAGATTGTTATTAGTAATGTTAATTAATTCGGATAAATAAAATTTCAGGTGCCATTAATTTACTATCAGAACTTTATCTTTCTTCCTTAATTCCTACTATCATAGTTTATATTTTTGAAGTAAGTTACACAGATATTTTTTTTCTTCCCACCTAAAGATATTCGCCTATTCCAAAATGATATATGGTAGCAAGAAATTATTCCACTTTTTTTTTTTAAGCCAGGAGCATTTGAACACATGAGGAAGTCACGTATCTTGCATTTTTTCTCAACATAATATATGTGATACCTCATATTTTGTTGCATATAGGAAAAGAGCATATCTCAAGCTCTGAAAAGAAATAGCACATTTTCCTGAATGATTGTGGATCTCATGAAATATAATTTTTTTCCTGTTTTCCCTTGAGACTTTAGAATAAATTTATTATCAATTATTTATTAAGCATTTATCATGAATGTAAATATACATATGGAGAATCACAAAAAAAACAATAGTTTCTAATTTTATATCATTATAGCCTTGGTTGTAATA
This sequence comes from Tolypeutes matacus, assembly GCA_026826555.1. Lineage (NCBI taxonomy): Eukaryota > Metazoa > Chordata > Mammalia > Cingulata > Chlamyphoridae > Tolypeutes > Tolypeutes matacus. Next base: position 54,555,017 of record JAKSZT010053929.1, on the reverse strand, counting down.
GCTCTTACATTATAGATAGGGAGGCAATATATACACATGACATTTATTATGTATATATACCCACACATATATTTACATGTATGCATCCCTATATACACATGAATATGTATGATAAATATTCTATTCACAATAATTAATGGTAAGGGCACAGGAAGAAGTTCTATAAAATGACTTTCTGTGATGGGGACATGTGTCTGAATGAAGGGAGGAAATTATTGGAAATCATTATTTAGACATTTCTAAAACTTTATAAATTCCAAATTCATCTTCTTTCTAAATTTTAATCTTGTTTTTGTTTGGTTGGTTAATGGTTTGTTTTGCAATTAATATAGTGCAGGTTTAGAGAAGTATTATTGCTATCAATTAGAATTTTTAGAAAATGCTTTTGAAACTTCAAAATTCCTTTAAACTATAAATGACTATTTTAACAATATTTTCGTTGAAATATAGATTAATTAAAAGTACTTTTTATCAATGTGCTTATATCTATACCAAAAGAGTTTAAGAATGAGTGTATTTTAACTATCACTCCATCACTTTATAATATCAATAAAAAATATCCATCACTTTATAATATGAATAAAAAAGGCATCAGAATTACAAAAGATCAAATAAAATAAATTAATGATATAAATGACAGCGTAAAAGTAATGAAAAGAAACCTTAATAGATAGCAAATTTCATGTTATTCAATCATCTTCTTTGTATAGGCTATTTAAAACAAAACAATCTTTATATTCAATGAGTATAATCATTCAAAATGAAAGGTCAAAATTGTTACAGTACACTATATTTTTCTAAGACACATGGACACATGATTCAATTCATGTAAGCTAAGTGACATACTGCATGAATTTAAATGACAATATGTAGACAGAGAAAAGCACGTATCTCTCACAGAGGATCAGTACTTTAAAACTATGTCCCTCTATTCATCTTCTCAAATACACATTTGATTTTAATTTTTCTTGGTCCCTGTTTTCAAGGTCTAAGACCTTATTGTGTGAGAAAACTATAACAAGGATGTCATAATTTTCATTGACTGGAGCAAATAGGCAAAGATAGAATCTGGTATTACTATTAGAAATAGTCATGAAGTTTATATTTTAAATGTGATTGAGTTTTCCAGAAATAATGAATTTCTGTTTGTATTTGAAGATCATTTATTAAAAATACCATGTAATGGTACCTTCATTGTTCAGAATCATCCTGAATTCTTCCTTTTCCTATTTATCTTTATCCTTTTACATGTAAGTATGTGTTTTTCTTTATATAGTAAAATATTTGTCCAAATATTTATGAAAACTGGTCCCCAAATTATAAAAATGTCTCTAATGATTCTGCTGAAGCAGATAAATACAGGGAGACACATTTGGTAATGAATATTAATTATATTAAATAACAAGGTGATTAAAACAAAGACATTTGTTTGTGATTTCATGCCATTGTTTTAATCTACCATGTGCACTTATTTACTGATAAGAAAAACCATTACCAAAGTGCAGACAATAGAGTTGGGCATGTAAAATTAATTCATGTTTATAGCCTAGCATGATGGTTTTTTTTTTTTTTTTTAATTAGGGATAATGTGCTGTACTGCATCAACAGTTATAGAACTGCATCCTTTCACTTATGATTTAGATGAAGTCTGGAGATACTTTAATATTTATAGAAAAGGAGAAAAAATGGAGATCAAGCTAAATAAATGGTTGATTTGAGAGCTCTCTCTCCCAACATATAAGGCACAAGATAGATAGATGTCTTTAAACAGTTTAAAAGAAAATATTTCTTTTTTGTAATCAAAATGCCAGAAGAACAAAATAGTGTATGGTTACATAAGCTGTACTGATAATAACATTTTCGTTTCATATATTTAATACCTTATAAACTATCTTTGGTTTGTCTGTTTATTGAGGTGATATTTTAAAATCTTTTGAAGGATCAAATGAGATATTATGCTTATAGAGATTAAATAAAAGCTAGACAGATGTAAAAGTAAATAGAGATAATGTAAGGATGAAATTACACAAGATTTATTTATAAAAATCAAATATTAAATTTCACTTTTAATTATAAAACAAAACTGCAGTGAAACTAAAGAAATTACTGAAGTTAAAGCTCTGTTATGTTCATTACTAAGGCTTTTAGAATGCAGTTTCTGATTTGTTGTGGAGTTGACCGTAAAAAAAACTTCCCAATAGATTTTCTTCTTGCTGCCTTGCTAGCAATCAGCCTATTGGGATTATTCTATTTTCTGGTTTTATTTCAACACAGTGCTTGTATCAGCACTGATTCATAGAAATAATGCAAATTGCATGTTATTTTATATTGTCATCTTTAATCAATATGAGATTTTACATTTTTTTTTTCATGCTATATGTTTTGAAATCCGTTAATGGCTATTGGACAGTATAGGCCTTGGCTGCTTGCAAATGTGCTTTCCCTGGTTAATCCAAATAATAATTCTTCTGGGTTGCTATTAACCACATATGATGTACTAGAGCTAAAAGAGGGAAGTTGGCTCCAGAATTAATTTCTGGAAATAACCCTTATATTCTTGTTATTATGTAGGGCTGACTAACAACAGTTGCAGATACTTTTTAAAAAAATACATTTTAGTCAGATTTATTACAGTACAATTTACATATACTAAAATTCACTCTTTAGTGTACAGTTCTATCAGATTTGACAAACACATACTGTTGTGTAACTACCAACATGATAAACATACAAAACAGTTCCACCACCACCCAAAACTGATTTTTGCCCCCTTAAGCTACTTCTGGCAACCACTGATCTATTTTCTGTTCCTAGGGCTTTGCCTCTTCCAGAAAATGTCACTCAAATTCAAATAAAGTATGTAGTTAGCCTTTTGGGTATGACATCAGCATAATACATTTGAGATTCATCCATGTTGTTGCATGTATCAAGAAATCTTTTTTCCTTTTTATTGCTGAGCATTCCACTGTATGGATGTACTATAGCTGTGTATTCATTCACTAGCTGAAGGACACTTCGATTCTTTCTAGTTATTGGTAATTATACAGAAAGCGCTGAACATTTGTATATAGTTTTTTGGATATTGGTTTTCATAAGAAATTGCACTTAAGATTTAAAAATTTATTGTGGTTATATGTAGAAAACAAAATTTGCCACATTAATCATTTTTAAGTGTACCGTTAAGTGGCATTGACTACATTCACAATGTCGTTCTACCACCACCACCATCCATTACCAAAACTTCTTAGTCACCCCAAACAGAAACTCTGTATTCATTAAGCAATAACTCCCTTTACCTCCTTCCAGTCCCTAAGAAACTATTTTCTATCTCTATGAAATTGACTATTTTAGATGCCTCATATATGTGTAATTGTTCAATATTTATCTTTTTGTATCTAGCTTATTTCACTTAACATAGTATTTTCAAGGTTCATCCGTGCTGAGGCACATATCAAAAATTTATGTCCTTTGATGCACAAAAGTTTATTTTGATGAAGTCCAATGTATATTTCTTCTTGTGTTGCTCATGTTCTTGATATTGTATCTAAGAATCCTTGTCAATTCTAAGGTCATGAAGAGTTGCCCCTATGTTACCTTCAAAGAATTTTTATAATTTTGGCTCTTTGAACCATTTTGAGGTATGCAATGTGAGATGAGGATCTACCTTCATTTGTTGTTTTTCATGTGGCTATCCAGTTGTCTCAACGTCATTTGTTGAAGAGATGATTCCTTCCTTCATTGAATGGACTTGCCATTGTTGAAAATAGATTGAATATAGCTGTCAAGGTTTATTTCTGTGCCTATCTGTATGCTGGTACAACACTCTTTTCATTATTGTAGCTTTGTAGTAAGTTTGGAAATTTAGAAGCATAAGACTTCCAAATATGTTCTTCACTTTCAAGATTTTTTTGTTTTTTTTTTAACACATCAATTTTATTGATATATATTTATAAAGCACAAATCCATCCAAAGTGTACGATCAATGGTATTTGTCATAACCGTATAGTCGGGCATTCACCACTCCAATAATTCCTGGAGCATTTTTATTATTCCAGTAATAATAATAATACTAAAAACCAAAAACCAACCTACCAAACAAAAAAAACTCATCATCTCTCAATTTCTCTATGCTTCCCCTGCATACATAGCTGCTAATCTGTTTCCTTATCTCTAGTTTATTTGTATTTATATTTTGTAAAAACAGCCTTACATATGCAATAGCACCCATAATCGTATTTTACATGAGTTTTCGTTATGTTATACAGTCCTATTTTACATTTTTTAGCTTTCCTTCTAGTAATATAAATGTCCTTAGGCTTTCTCTTTCAACCACTGTCATACACCTATAATAGCTCTGCTAGTCACAAACAGTATGATGTGCTCTCACCATTTCCATTAATTTTCAAAGATTTGCATACAAACTTTTAAACAGCTCTGCACAGATTAACCCTCAGCTTTCCATTCTCTATCATTCTCTTTTCTGGTGACCTATATTCTAATTATTAATTCCATGAGTTTACATAATATACTTAGTTTATAATAGTGCAATCATGCAGTATTTGTCCTTTGGTGTCTGGCTTGCTTTACTCAACAAACACAAAGTCCTCCAGGTTCATCCATGTTGTCATATGCTTCACAACTTCATTTCTTACCATTGCATGATTTTCCATCTTGTGTACACACCGCAATTTGCTTATCCATTCATCAATTGATGGACACCTGGGTTGTTTCCAACTTTTGGCTATCATGAATAACACTGCTATGAAAATTGGTGTGCAATGTCTATGTGCCACTGCTCTCATTACTTCTGGGTATATACCTAGCAGTGATATTGCTGGGTCTATATTCAACTTCCTTAGGAATTGCCAAACAGTACTCCACAGTGGCTGTACCATTCTACATTCACACCAACAGTGAATAAGCATTCCTATCTCTCCAAATCCTCTTCAATATTTACAGGTTTCTGACTTTTTAATAGCAGCTAGTCTAATAGGTGTGAAATGATATTTCATTGAAGTTTTGATTTACATTTCCCTAATTCCTTTTGATGTTGAACATTTTTTTCATGTGTTTCTTCACCATTTGTATTTCTTCTTTGGACAATTGTCTTTTCAAGTCTTTTGCACATTTTTTAAATAGGGTACTTTGTCTTTTTATTGTTGAGTTGTAATATCTCTTTATATATCATGGATATTAAACCCTTATCAGATATGTGATTGCCAAATATTTTCTCCCATAGGGTTGGCTGCCTTTTCACCCTTTGGACGAAGTCCTTTGAGATACAAAAGTGTTTAATTTTGAGGAGGTTCCGTTTATCTATTTTTTCTTTTGTTGCTCGTGTTTTGGGTGCAAGGTTTAAGAAATTACTACCTACCACAAGATCTTGAAGATATTTTCCTCCATTTTATTCTAAGAGTTTTACGGTTGTTGCTTTTATATTTAGGTTATTGATCCATTTTGAGTTAATTTTTGTATAAAGTATGAGATAGGGGAACTCTTTCTTTTTTTTGGATATGGCTATCCAGTTCTGCCAGTAACATTTGTTGAATAGACTTTTCTGGTCTAGCTGGGTGGGCTTAACAGCCTTGTCAAAAATCATTTGACATTAGATGTGAGGGTCTATTTCTGAGTTCCCAATTCAGTTCCATTAGTTAATCTGTCTGTCTTTATGCCAGTACCATGCTGCTTTTTACCATGGTAGCTAAGAAATATGCCTTAAAGTCAGGAAGCCTTCGAGAGTCATTCTTCTTTTTTAAGACATTTTTGGCAATTTAGGCCCCATAACCTTCCAAATAAACTTGATTATTGGCTTTTCCATTTCTGCAAAAAAGTCTGTTGGGATTTTTATTGGGATTGCGTTTAATCTGTAATCAATTTGGGCAGAATTGACATCTTAACAATATTTAGTCTTCCAATACATGGACACGGAATGTTCTTCCATTTATTCTTCTTCAGTTTCTTTTAGAAATGTTTTGTAGTTTTCTGAATACAGGTCCTTTATGTCCTTGGTTAAGTTTATTCCTAAATATTTGATTGTTTTAGTTGCTATTATAAATGGATTTATTTCTGGTTTACTCCACAGATTGCATATCAGTATTGTATATAAACGCTATTCATTTTTGAATATTGATCTTGTACCCTGCCACTTTGCTGAACTCATCTATTAATTCTAGTAGGTTTTTATACATTTTTCAGTATTTTCTAGATATAGATTTATATCATCAATGAATAGTGAATGTTTTACTTCTTCCTTTCTTATTTGGGTGCATTTTATTTCTTTATCTAGCCTAATTGCTCTAGCTAGAACTTCTAGCACAATATTGAATAATTTCCTGATCTCAGCAGGAAAGCTTTCAGTCTTTCACTGCTGAGTACAATGCTAGCTGTAGGTTTTCATAAATGCACTTTACCATATTGAGAAAACTTCCTTCTGTTCCTATCTTTTGGTGTGTTTTTATCAAGAAAATGTGCTGTATTTTGTCAAATGCCTTTTCTGCATCAATCAAGAGGATCACGTGATTTTTCTTCTTCAATTTGTCAATGTGGTTTATTACACTAACTGATTTTCTAGTGTTGAACCACCCTTGCATACCTGGGATAAAACCCACTTGATTAAAATATATAATTTTTTAATGTGCTTTTGGATACTGTTTGAAAGTATTTTGTTGAGGATTTTTGCATCTGTATTCATTAGAGATACTAGTCTGTAATTTTCTTTCTTCATAGTATCTTTATCTGGTTTTGGTATTAGGGTGATGTTGGCTTCAAAGAATGAGTTTGGTAGCATTCTTTCCTGTTCAATTTTTGGAAAAGCTTGAGCAAGGTTGGTATTAGATCATCTTTGAAGAACTGTTAGAATTCACCTGTGAAGACATCTGTTCCTGGGCTCTTCATCTTTGGGAGGTTTTGGATGACTATTTCAATCTTTTCACTTGTGAGTGGTTTGTTGAGGTCTTCTATTTCTTCTGGTGTCATAGGTGGATCATGTGTTTCTAGGATTTTGTCCATCTTGTCTACATTTTCTAGTATTTTGGCATACAGTTGTATTCTCTTATGATCTCTCTTACTTCTGTGGGGTCAGTGGCAATGTCCCCCTTTCATTTCTGATTTCATTTATTTGTGTCTTCTCTCCTCTTTTTCTTTGTCAGTCTAAGTAAGGGTTTGTCAATTTTGTTGATCTCAAACAACCAACTTTTGGTTTTGTTGATTTCTCTATTGTTTTTTATTCTTGATTACATTTATTTCTGCTCTGATCTTTAGTGTTTCTTTCCTTCGACTTGGTTTGGGAATTAGTTTGCTGTTCTTTTTTTAGTTCCTCCAAGTGTGCAGTTAGATCTTCAATTTTAGCTCTTTCTTCTTTTTAAAGGTAAGCATTGAGGGCTGTAAATATCCTTTTCAGCACTGCCTTTGCAGTGTCTCATAGGTTTTCATATGCTGTGTTCTCATTTTCATGCATCTCAAGATATTTGCTGAATTCTCTTGCAATTTCTTTTTTGACCCACTGATTACTTTAGAGTATGAATTTTCCCTTTTTCCATCCATTATTGATTTCCAGCTTCATTCTATTATGATCAGAGAACGTATGTTTTTATTCTTTCATTCTTTTTAAATTTATTGAAGCTTGTCTTTTGACCCAACATATGGTCTATCTTTGGGAAGGATCCATGAGCACTTGAAAATAATGTATATCCTGCTGTTTGGGGGTTCAATGCTCTACAGATGTCTTTTAGGTCTAGTTCATCTATCATATTATTTAACTTCTCTGTTTACTTATACTCTTTCCAGATGTTCTGTCCAATACTGAGATTGTTGTATTGGAGTCTCAAACTATTATTGTAGAGATATCTATTTCTCTCTTCAGTTTTGCCAGTGTATGCCTCATGTATCTTTGGGCACTCAGGGTAGGTGCATAAATAATTAGTATAATTATTTTTTCTTGGTGAATTGCTCCTTTTATTAATTTATAAAGATCTCTTCATCCCTTATAAGAGTTTTGCATTTAAAATCTATTTTGTCCACTCAGTACTGCAATACCAGCTCTTTTTTTTGGTTACTGTTTGCATGGAATATCTTTTTCTAACCTTTCATTTTTAACCTGGTTGTGTCCTTATGTCTGAGGTGAGTCTTTTGTAGACAACATATAGATGACTCATATTTTTTTAATCCATTCTATCTGTCTATGTCTTTTAATTGGGGCATTTTAAGCTATTAACATTCAATGTTATTACTTTTCAAGTTCAAATGTTCTGTCTTCAAAATCACTAATTATGCCTTTGAGCAATTCAATCTGCTCTTATGTGCCTACAATATATTTTTAATCTCATCCATTGTGTCTTTCATTCTCATAAGGTCCGTTACTTTTCTTTGCAGGCTTTCAAAATGTTCTTTATGCTTACCCAGTGTCTTCTTAGTAGATTTTATCTCTTTAGTCATATTTTCTTTCAATTCTTTGAATTGATTTAGAAGAGTTGTGTGATTATCATTGATTAATTATCTTAAATCCTGTATCTTTTCAGGATATTTGGTTTGTTCCTTTGGCTTGGCCTTCTCTTCCTTTTTCCTAGTGTGGCTTTTCATTTTTTGCTAATGTCTTGGCATCTGAATAAGCTGGTGAATTTATTCTGATAGCCAATTTTTCTGTCTTGCCTGTATTTTTTTCACAACTCTTCTTTGATATTTGATTCAACTTATTCTGTCTTTATAATTGCCCAGCTTAAATTATCAAAATTATGCCAGGGGCTCACTATTGGGGCATAGATTTTTTCCCCAGGAGTTTGAGCACAGAGAGATCCAAAAGCATTTTTTGTCCATGCAATTTCCAAACTGTCCAGCAGATGGCGCTTTTTGACACACCTTTCCTTAGAGTTGTTTCAGTCTCTATTTCCCTGTTTTGGTCTGGCCAAAGCTCTGCTGACTGAAAAATACTAAAGAAAAGACCCCTACTTCTGTCTCCCTTTTCCCTTGTAACTGCTGACAGGGAAGAAGATGTCTGTTCCCCTCTCAGTCAGCTGCAGTGAGCTAGGAGTTTTACCCCAGGTTAATATCATGGGGGTTGGGTAGGGCAGCCCTTCCCTGCTGGCATGGGGGTTTGATAACTCACGCTTATTGTTTTGGGTTCTTCTCTCTCTGTCCCTCACCCTCTTGGGGGTTGTGAAGCACTGTCCTGGTCTGCTGACCCCCAGAGCAGGTCTATCATACAGCTTTTGGCTCTCTCTGTTGTTTTCATGAGTTGAGCCCTGCCTGCCTACTCCAATGCCATCTTCCCATAATCCCTTGTGGATTCTTTATAAAAGGGCTATCTTGAAAAAATCGTATTTCAAGCTATGGAAGAACTAAGTTGACTTCTATAATGAAACAGTGGAATAACCACAACATTTTGAATTTTTAAATAAAAATGTAATGACTTAAAATATGCTACACATAATAAAAATATTCTTTATACTGTAGTACTATAGGAAAAAACTCTATAACTTGACAGCAAGAGAGATTATATTCTTAAAAAAATGTTCTGAATTTAAGAAAAATGATTATGAAAAATTATTATAGTTTTAAAATTGTTCTATTTTTGTATCAGCTATATTTTTCAAATTTTATAAAGTCTAGTTTTCTTCTATGACAAATGAGTAAACTAACACACATGCTCTACTTCAATCTGCCTGTCATTCTGCAAAATTGCTACTCATATTTTTAATTTTACATTTTAAATATTTATAATTATGGTATGCATTAGTGCTGATCATAAATATTTCTAGCTCTCTGCTTTCCAAGCATGTGGTAGGATTTTACATTCTATCTCCCTTCAAATTTAAATGTATCTTTGTGACTCCTGTTACCAACAAAATGTGAGTGACAACTTTATAAACCACTGTATGATTTAACAGGATCCATTTCCACGGGTGCAGTGAGGGTAGAAGCCTCTGTTGAGGTGAAATCTTTCTTTAGTCTGGTTTTCTGAGGGTCTAACTTGGACAGAACCCCTCTGCTTATCCACATCTATAGGTAGTATTTAGATAAATAAATGATGTTTTTTTATGCTAAGCTATTGAGATGTCAGAGTGTGTGTTACTATAGTATATCGTAGCCCATGTAGATGAATATAATAAAGTGTACAAATTGTTCTATAACAGTATTTCCCAAAAGTTTTGGTCTTACAATTCCATCAATTCAATTTTCATGACCACCCTTTTACAGTCACTTCAATCTTCTATTATTTATTTCATTCATTAGCAAATTGTTTTCATTTTTAATTGTAGTACTCAATGCTGTGTTATTTTTTTCTTCAAGCACATCTTTATAAATGCAGGAAGTAATATTATTAGATTAATTCCCTTTTTCTGAACTCTGAAAATTTCTCCACTCTCATTTTTTGTATTGATCTTTGCTCTATCTGTCTGAGAACACTCTGATATTTTGTGCCTTATATTTCTTTTTCTTTTCTCCTGAAAAGAACATGAATGATTATTTTTATTAATAAATATTATACACATGTAGAAAGTTGCACAAAAACAAATAATGGCATAATAAATAATTACAAAGCAAATATTCAGGTTGAAATATAGAATAATGCTAGGATTAGAACTTTCAGTTCAAGTGGTCTTCCAAGATTATATTTCTCTCTTCTCCCACTACAAATAAAACCAATGCTGTAACTTTTAAGTTGATAACTTCCTTCCTTTTTAAAAGTATTTTTAGCACCCTCTGCATACATTCATAAAATATGAATTATTTTTCAAAAATTGAATTACATTGAAAATTGTCTTCATGTCTTTCTCCCTTTTTCTTTCTTTCCTTCTTTCATTTAATACATTTTGAGGTCCACTCATTTGTTGCTTTTTGCCATATTTTAGTCCTTGTCATTGTGAGATAATATTTGATTGATGAATACCCTATTTATTTTTGTAATTTATTGCAAATATATACTTGGAATGTTTTTCATCTGGAGCTATTGTCTACCACAATGATATGATCATTTCTGCACTACATCCTGAAGTACTTGTGCACAGATTTCTTTGAGTTTTATACTAAGGAGTGTAATTGTTGAGTTATTGGCTATGTGATTACTTGCCAAAATGTTGGCTAATTTACACCTTCACCAGTCTTGCATGAGAGTTCCTGTTCACTCTACATCCTAATCAACATTTATTGCTTTCATACTTTTAAATTTCAGTCCATGAAGTGTGTTCTGGTATACCATTGTTATTTAATTAGATTTTTCACAATGACTAATGATATTAATGCCGTTTCTTACGTTATTGGATATTCATCTATATCTAAATATAGAGAGAATTCTGAATAAAAAGTTGTTAGTTAAATATGCTGCAAATATATTTTATGAAGTAGTGTATGTTTTTTATTTTCTGAAGAATTTGTTTTAGTGTATCACTTTGTAAGACATTGCACAAAGGCTTTTGTTGGACTTAGGATGTTGTTTACCACCTAAATCTCTGACGTAATCATAAGAAACTTGAATAAGAAACAGCAGATAAATTGCTGGTGAGAATCAAAGTGTTAACTTCCTTTAGTCTGAGTTTTCATGTGTTTTGGGAAAGAGTGAAGCCTACCAACAAATGATGTACTATCAGGAGGGTTTCTAGGTAGAAATGGGATTCTGTTAATAGCCAGAAAGCAGAAATCTTTTCAAACTCCAAAGGAAATATCTTTAAAAGGGAACAAATTTTCAGCAATTTCAAAATATAGTTCATTCACTAATATTCATTAATATTACTAGGCTTCTGGTATATGACAAGTCTTATGTGGGAATCATAGGGGTTTGAGAGATAAATAGGAGATGATCCCTGTCCCTGAAGAGCTTATAATCTATGTGGAAATTATAAAGCTATAATTTTAAATTATGAAATAAATGGCATATCAACCATATGTAAAAGAGTGATGGTGTCATCTATAGTAATTAGGGACTTGAAAAGAACCATGCCTTGAAGGAAAATATAGAACTAGATAATAGGATAGTAGCAGAAGAGGATTCCCATTACAAAGAGTAAGATGAGAAAAGTTGCAGGGGTGGAAAAGCATGAGCCCACTATCTTTTTTAAAAGAATTCATTCTACATTTATTGTAAATCATGTTTCCGTATGTGTGTGGAGGGCAGGGGAGAGGAAAAAAGAGATTAATATGTATAGTAAAACGTTGAGGCTACATTCTTTTATGGGGAAATATGGAGCCTTCCAAGGAGTATGTATTTCTGCTGGAAAAATTCTTTTGGGACAATTTAAAATTGTCCAGGTAAACATCACTACTAAAAATAAAGTTATATAGATTCTATTTCTGATTATAAATGTAATATGTAACTTTTTCTTCTACAATTAAGAAGGATTTTGCTACATAGTTCACTTAACAGTATGTTTTGGGGAAAAAAGAGCAATTACTTAATAGATGTTTTCCCTGAAGGACCAGCACCATATGTTCATAAACAATTAGTCTGAAAATGTTTTTTTTATTTTTTTTCTTTGAGTGGTTTGTTAACTTTTTTAAATGGCCTAAAATAAAGTAGAATTATTAAGAGAATCCGGTTTTGGAAAATGCTTATAGAATTTGTCTAACATAGTAGCTTTTTCTTTATTGTGACCAACACCAGAATAGTGAGTGGGATATACTTTTAAATCATTGGATATATTTGGGAATTGAAATTGGGAACCCAAAAATGGTGGCACAAGGTTTAAGAGATGCTTAATATCTCATCCTGCAATTGAAATTTTAATTGTAGAGTTTTATGTAACATGGATTCCTTGTAGATCAACTCTTATTGAAATATTAGATTTATTTTAAAAGAACTATTTAACAAATCACAGTTTCACCTCCATTTACTGTACTTAGTGCCTTGAATTTTTTTTGTTGTTTCTGACCTTTATGAAAGCACAAATTTAAAGCATTAAATAGTGAAAGTCACAGTGCTTTCCTGAAGGCATAAGGAACTCACTCACAGCATAGTTTTATACAACTCACATACCTTTATATAGTTTCTGCTCTATGAAATAAAAGGTTAAGCACACTTTTCATAACACAAAAGCCAAACGGTGACAAGTGGAAGGGCATGTTTTTTAACCATTTTTTTTTACTATTTGTAATGTTTTTAAAAATGCCACAATAAATAAAACATTTTAAATGGAAAATTATATTCAAAAGATTGTTGCAGACTCACATGACATTTTATGTCCCGGGAGCAAAGAAACAAATTTGGAAATCACTATTACAGGTAAGATTACCACAATAGAATTTTAATCACATGACAATATTTTGAGCAAAGGATAAATGAGAAATTTCAGCCAGCCAAATTTAAAATTGACAGCTGACAATTGTGAAAAAAATGCAAGAAACTTTGGTGAAACAATCTTCTTTTCAGCATTATTTCTTAATATTGTATCAAATTTATAAAAATTAAATAATTTTATAAATACACTAATGTGTTTTCATATTTTGTTTTTGTATCTATAAGCTATTTTGAAATGCAAAAGAATATTAAGCTGTTAAAGTGTTTTCCTTGATTTGACTCTTCTTTCTGTAGGATCATTTTCAGGTTTATCAGTAGTACAAGTTTTTACATTTTCTTCTTTTGCTTTAGTAATTGCTAAATACACTTCTTGAATGTGCAATAATCTCCATAAATTAATTTTCCTGATGTTGCTGAAGTACATATTGAATATTTAATGCATAAAATTCTAAATATGAATAGAATTTTTCTTTGGCCTATCTTTTATAATTGTCATATTTGAAATTTATGTAGTAATATTTGTGTATTATTGCATGAGATAAAAATTATAGAAGCCAAAGACTTTTTTTTTGTCAATATAATAAGCAAATGAAATGACAGTAATGAACATTTGAACATCATAGAATATGAGTAATCACATGAGTATATAATACATTTCTCAATTTGAAATTTAAAATCTCTAGCCTACATCAACTCAAACAAAATACTAGAGTTTATATACAGATAAACTTTTTGGAAGGAAGAGAATTCCTAAGAGCATGCTGTTGTTTTTTTTTCATTGCTACTTACAAATATGTGTATATTTTAAAGTAAGTAATTACAAATAGATGCGTGGACAAAAAAGAATCTGAGCACTTTTTTTGTGACTCAATATTTAAATCAAAATATTAGGTATTTGATAATACTAAGTTCATTTTAGAATCATATATATCCTCACTCTCTCATCCTCAGCTTTTAAATAAAATTTATATATTACACAAATGCAAAATTAACATATTATTTGTCTTTGTAGTAACTACTGTGAACTAAAATTTTCAGGATTTACAATGACTAAGAGTTGCAAATGAAATTAAGAACATTTGTGGAATAAATTTGAAAACCATTGTGTAGGTTACAGTTTTAATGAATAAAAAATAAAGGACTCTGTGAATAATGAAAACAAAATTGATTTTCAAGTGAAATTTTTACATGTATTTTATACTTAACCTTGTATATGAGTAGAAACTTAGTACATAAATGTGCACAAATATAGAGACTTTATGTAAGTATGCATGTGCGTGTTTCTAAATATATCATTAATTAAGGAAAGCACATTCTGAATTAAACTGTTATTTAAAGGAGGTTAATATATACAAGATCTTGAAACATTTTAGATATTTTAATTAGTAAATTAAAATAAGTACTACTAGCACTATTTGGAAATAAATGTAATTTTAAGAATGGAAATCAATTGCCATAAGTATTTAACTAAAACACAGAGGTCAGCTCATAAAACTTGATGCTATTTTTTTCTAGACACATTATTTCTCTAGGAAATGCTTAACCATATGCATGTGTTATTTGCATTGGCACTCTGGCAAGATGTATAAAATTAGTGAAATTCCACATGCTTATGAAATATAAGCATGTTTATTTACTAATAGGCAGTAGTAACTAGAATCCAGTTAAATCACAGTTGATTAGGGTAAAAGTAGCATTTCTAATATTTTTTTCTATTAGACATGGCATTTCCATATACAGACAGGGTATAGTTCTTAACCTACATTAAATTATTTATGTAAGAAGACAGGAAATAGATATATATGTGTAATAAAGACCCATTATGAATATTTAAACAGATTAGCCAACCTTTCATTAATTTTAAGGCTAAAATTGACTTAAGGCCCCAAATCTAGGTTAATCTTATAACTTGTTTTGTCCTAATACTAGTCTTAAGGTTGATTTTAAACATCAAATGAATTTTAGACATATTCAGATATTTCCACTTGCTCCTTTTTGAGATTAATTTATTTCTCCCTCCTGAAGGTCAGGAACAGGTTAGAACAGACATTGTATATGCCGGTCTTTAAGCCTGCTTGGGCCATAAATAGATCAGATGCTGAACACAATTAGTAGATGGCTAGTGAAGAACAGTAATAGGAATTCCTGGCCAAAGACAGAGCCTATGAAATTGGAGATGGGAAGGAAAAGGAGGCCTTCAAATCCAAATGTAAGCCTTAAACTGAAGAGGTTTAAAAATGTTCTTATTTCGAGTTTTGTTTTGTTTTGTTTTGGAGAGAAATTCTTCTGTATGTGGTGGTATACTCATCTATAATTATTTGTTCTTCTTTTCACAAATGCTGAATATCTAAGTTGTAAAATACAGAAAATAGTTTACATTACAAAAAGAGGTGATAATATTTTTTATAAAATTTAAATATTAAATATTAAATATAAAAAAATACCAAAACATTGCAGAGTATTTGTGGAAATAAAGGTGAGCAGACGTAAACTAATTACCAAAGAAAAACAAAGAAAGTGAATTTCCTATTCAGATATAAACTTGATTGTTAAATATTCCATGAACTCTGTCACACACTCAGAGGAGGTTATTTATTTGTTTATAATTTACCAATAATGATTCCCATCAATGTAGTTCTTTTAAAAATTTTTATTGTGGCCATATATATATATATATATATATATATATATATATATATATGATAAAATTTTCCATTTTAACAGTTTTCACCCATATAACTATGATATTTTTAAAAATAAACTGTTTATTTTAGAGAAGTTTTAGATTTACAGAAAAATTGCAAAAATAGTAGAGAGTTGACATATACCCCACACCTAGTTTCCCTGATTATTAACACCTTACATTAGTTTGGTATATTTGTTTTAATTAACAAGCCAGTATTAATACATAATTTTAACTAAAGTCCATTCTTTACTTAGATTTCCTTAGTTTTACTTAATGTCCTTTTTCTCTTCTGGATCCTATCTAGAATATATTATATTCTGTTGTCACATCTCCTTAGCTTCCTCTTAACTGTGACAGTTTTTCACACTTTCCTTGCTTTGGATGACCTTGACAATTTTGAGGACTACTGGTCAGGTATTTTGTAGAATTTATTGGGGTTTTCCTGATATTTTACTCGTGATTAGACTTGGGTCCTGGGATTTTGGGTGAAAGATCACAGAGGTAAAATGCCATTTTCATCATATATGCTAGCAAAATGGCTTATCAGTGTTGATGTTCCTTGATCACCTGACTGAGGTAGTATTTGCTGAGTTTCCCTACTGTCAAGTTACTCTTTTGCCCTTCCCCACTCCCCTCTTCTTACCCTTTGGAAAGAAGTCACTATTCATGGCCCACACTTAAGGAGTGGGGAATTATGCTCCACCTTTTGTGGGCAGAGTGTCTACATAAAATTATTTGGAATTTTTATGCATAGGAGATATTTCTCTTAACCCCAATGATTAATTTGTTCAAACTTTTGTTTATAGCAATATGGACTCACCGATATTTACTTTATATTTTGCTTTGTAAGCCAATACTACTTTATATATATATTTTACTCAACTTGTTCCAGCTTTGACCATTGGTAGCTCTTTCTTTTGACTCAGGTGTCCCTTTGACATACTCCCATCATTGTTTTTTATTTTGGTTTTGTTTTTTAAGTACTTCCTTACTTTCTGGCACTGTAAGATCCTCCAGGTGCCTCTGCTCATCTTCTATATTTCCTGCCCCAGTTCTCAAATCAGTCTTTTCTCCAAGAAGCCCTGCTGTGACAAATACTACACAATGGGTTGGCTTAAACAGCAGGCATTTATTGGTTTACAGTGCCAGAGGTTAGAAGGCTTGCTTCTCCTGTGGTTGATAGCATTCTGGCAGGCTGGCAATCCTTGGGGTTCCTTGGCTTTCCTGACACATGATTATACCCTTTCCTTTGTCTTATGGATTCCATTAACTTCCAGCTTCCTACTTCTCCCCATGAGTTTTTTTTCTATAAGGCCCCAGTAATAGTATTGAGACCCATACTGATTCAATTGGCCACATGTTAACTAAAATAACATCTTTAATAAAAGATCTTAATTACAATGAATAGATTAAAACTAAGAACATGTTTTAAGGTGGGGTACATAATTCATCCTACCATACACTGGTTACTTTTTTTTTTTTTTTTTTTCAGGTTTTGATATTTTCAATTTATGAATATGTGCTGTGTTAACCAG